>OX419617.1:10211484-10811554 GCA_948473465.1 Lithophane ornitopus | reverse complement strand
CATCCCACCTCCACATCTCAACTACCAGGAGATAAAAGACCAAAGGATCTAAAGCCCCGTGAAGTGTTATGACTTTATGAGTCATGAGTTCGCAATCACAACACATATATGATCTTCTACAAGTCTCAGAAAAATCCCAAATTCCAAAAACAATACAAGAGGCCTTTTATAAAACAGCTATAACACCCGATTTTATTAAGGCTACCTCGAAAGTCGTAGTTCGATCGATTTAGTTGTAAATGTATACAGATACAGTATTGCCAACAGAATTAATCACATTATAGGGCGTTGAGCATGCTTTAGGACCGAATTAGTACAGGATTGAATACATTTCAGGCGTAGGTAAACGTATAGATGTATTCAGCATCACAGGCTTGTTCATTTCTATCGGAATACGAGCGGTATTAACCAAGATCGTTTGTACAGTGCTGCAACAGCTTAGTCGAGACGATCAAAATAGTAACAGTTAGATTGTGTCGCAGTCTCAACCAGCTTACACTAGCTATGTAAAGGTGTTTCTGCGTGTCTCTGTCTGCGTCTCAATCGATTCATGCCTCAATTTAGTCTACCGAGACAGTTTCTATATTTATCAGCTTAAACACTGTATTTATCTGATTTGCATTTGTATGAAACGCGCTAGATTTTACTGAAAGTATTTTATGGATTATTATTGAGTAATAGGTAAACGTAAATCGTGGTTGGGTTGGGAAGATATAAAAGCTATTTTATTTTTTCAGAATAGTTTGGACCTAGGTACTGAGTGTTTTAAAATGAATATAACTACAATCAAGTTCGACAACCTTAGTAGCCCATAAATGCATAATAACCACGTCCAATGATTCTATTCGCGTTGCTCTACGCCGTTTTGCATACCATCGACAATATTAATTTGTTATGGACTATGCTTATTGAACGTGTCCATAGATAGTACATCATATCGCTTGTAGAAAAGTGGTGTCGGGTTGTAGTAATTGTTCTCTTGTGTCTACATGTGCCGCCGCCGCCGCCCGCCTCGATCGATGTCTGACCCCGTGCTATGTCGCTCTCGCCTTTAGCACCGCCTCTTTTGACGGTTCACAGGATTCTTCACTCATTCCCTACTAGCACTCGTAAATCAGAGAAATTGCTTTTCTTTTGTTTTGAAAACAATTCACGAAAATTTTACCAACTATTGAACTTTACAATTCAGTACCTCAACGAAATCAATTTGGATGAACATGTTTTCAATTCAAAAGTTTTATAATCTGATTTGTTACCAAACTTGGGTGTCACAGAATCGATTGGAATAAAACATCTTAGCACTGTGTACATTTCCATATTGAAGCAATCATAGTCACACAATTCAATTTATTCAAGTTCCATTTCCGCTTCTCGCCCACTAAACACAGCCGCTCATCCATCTACACCAAGTCTTCTCAGAAAAAAATAAACGAAAGCTCATTGCTCGATGAATACGTAATAGGCTTGTGCTCTCACGGTATTGTACGAGAGGATAATGTTCAAGGGATAAAGCCAATATGGGAGTATCTGTCCCATGCATGGGTAATAAATTATTTTGTAGTTTTGATTAAAAATCCTTAACGTTACTTGCAAGTCATATTACGATGAAATATTTAGGGCTCCATTAGTAAAAGCTACATGTTTCACTTTGGCTAAATATTTAGAAAATATAATGTTTTTTAGTTGACAGATAATGCTCTACAATATCTCGCGTAAAAATATGGCCGCAGTAAATACAAATAATTTATGACATTACCTAGTAAGATAATACAAACTCATAAAATATTCTTATAACCGTGTACAAAAAACATAGCGCCTTATACTGCCTACGTGTTGGTTCTGTTTATTCAACGGGCTGACTAATCTATGAGCGTAAGCGCGCACGTGTGCGGCCGAGAGTACGCGGCGCGCGGACGATCGCATTGTTTGGAATTTCATACAATATGGGGCGTAAATATTTCGACAAATCTCTTAAAAGGGAGCACCTATAAAAGAACAAGAACCGATATCCGCTGTGAACGATACAAGAGCAAAATGATGCTGTTGTGTCAAGAATTCCACTTTAATGCTTAGGGAGCGTCCTTAAGGGGGATGCGCTAAGGTGGCCCGCGAAATTCAAATATTGTTACGTTTTTTGCAATTTGCAGGTCAGTGTCGAAGTGTATGTTGATTAAAATATGATTCGCAACCATAGAAAATATGGCATTAGATACATTCATACAAATGTCATGATTAATTCATGAAAGAGACATTCAATAGGATTATATGAACTTAGAGAGTTGTATTGATGATTTTTATGAATATAATTCTACAAATAAATATTTGATACGGCCGCGAATCATATTTAGATCAACATAAAACCTGATACTGACCTGCAAATAGCAAAAAACGTAAGGAAATTTAAATTTCGCGGGCTACCCTGAAGCTTTCAATATAATTAGGTACCAGTACCATCCATAATATAACAAAATGTTAGGTACCATCCAAAAAAACAATAAGTAGGCTAAGTAAGGGCGGATTTCACATCTAAAAAACGCGTTCAAGACCTGTCAGTGTCAATATTACAATCCCTTAAACGTAGTTTATGTGCTGATCACGTTCAGTTTCATTGATGAAATCCGCCCTATGTACAAGTAGGTAGGTACCTACTTGTTATTATTTTTAACCGACTTCTTCAAAAAGGAGGAGGTTCTCAATTCGTTTGTATGTTTTTTTTTTTTTTTTTGTATATTTGTTACGCGATTACTCCACCAATTATAAATCGATTTCGATGATTTTTTTTTTGTTTGGTGGTCCCATATAAATTTTATTAACTTTGCTTGCGTAATTTTTGAGTTAGCTTCAATATTACGTATTTTTTTCCCACTTAGTTTATCTAGACGATATCCTGTTTGACTCCTTCACTGTTATTTACATAGCAGGTAGTGGTATTCGGATTTGTGTGGGGTAGGTACCACAACTAAAAAGTGAAAAATAAAAACTTTTTACAAAAAAAAAACACTAAAAAAGTGAAAAATATCTTTAATTTCGGAAGTCGGTGGCAAAAAACGGAAATTGAAAAGCAAAGACACCGATTTTTTTTTGTAAAAAGTTTTTATTTTGCATTGAATTACTACTTATCTAAATAATTACTTTGAATGAATTACTATTAAATTTTAATTTTGTATTACATTCCCGGTCATTCCGCGGTTAAACTAAATATTTACACTATGTAAGTAGGTACTGCGCAATTAAATAACAAACTATAACTATACAAATGTATTTAAAAAGACTAAGATAAAGATTAAATATAGGAATGAATAAAACAAAGACAAACCAGACCCACCAAAGTCGTGTTTGTTCATTACAGAAATCTGCGGGTGCGATGACGCAGCAGGGGCGGCCCCGCTGCCGCGCTTGTGCGACAAAACGCAACGCAATAAAAAGTCGTCGAGGGCGTCTCACACGTGCATCCGCTCGCCACTGTGCGAAGTTATTTATAATAATGCACCGAACTACGACCTTCTACGCATACCATGTCTTGGGGATTTAGCATCAACTTAGAATGCTTTAGGGTGTGTGATTTTAAGCTTCTGTATTTTTAGGTAATTTCGTAGGACAACTTTGTTGAATTAAGTTACTTGAAATAAACTGTAGGTATAGCCTGTGTATCGGGGGTACGTTTCTAAAAACAATAAAAGACTATCACGGTCCGTTTCGTAGGCGATTAGTAGCAATAAAAATATTAATAAAGAAATAAAACGAGGAGAAGTATTTAAGTAGGGACTTACAGTTCGATTCAAACTTAATGGCGGCTCGGAAGTTAGCTTCTCACTGCGCAGTGCCCCACCCCTCACCCTCGGTCACACATAAAATTGATACTGCGCACCGACTCGCCTCATGTTCCGAGCCGCCATTAAGTTTGAATCGAACTGTACTTACTAGTAAATAAATATTATGTAATGAACAAAAATAACAAATTCATCTTTACTCCGAACTATCTTTCTGAATCTGGAATAGTCTGGAGTAAAGTTGGTGACAGCTCAAACAATTTTTTTAAATCTTTTTAGTTTAAGTTTTAGTTATAAATGTTACTTATCTACTGTTTAGTTAAGGTTCGCACAAAATAGGTCGGCGCGGCGCGGTCCGGGTCCGGGCCGCCATTTCTTGGCCATTTAGTTTCGTACTTTACAGACTACAAAATTGTTAAATTTTAGTAAAAATTGCGTATCACAGAAATTACCTAACAATATGTTTAGTTAAAATTTAAAATTTACAAGTCACTAAAATGTAGTTTGTAGAGTTTTGTGATACAGCCACTTTTCAGATTTACAAAATTGTAAATTGTCATTGTAAAGTTTTGTGATATAGTGCTCTACCCGGTATAGACTATTAAGTCAATAATTTCGACTTTTAATTTCATAAATAACTAGCTGCCCGCCCCGGCTTCGCACGGGTAGCAATAAGTACTTATCTAAAGCGCACCGACCCTACCTACCTACCTAACCTACCCTGCCTACCTACCCTACCTACCTACCTACCCTACCTACCTACCCTACCTACCCTACCTACCCTACCTACCTACCTACCCTACCTACCTACCTACCCTACCTACCTACCCTACCTACCTACCTACCCTACCTTCCCTACCTACCCTACCTACCCTACCATACATACATACCTAAAACAAAAAAAAAAAAAAATGTCCATCTCCCGCCCCGGCTTCGCACGGGTAGCAATAAGTACTTATCTAAAGCGCACCGACCCTACCTACCTACCCTGCCTACCTACCCTACCTACCTACCTACCCTACCTACCTACCTACCCTACCCTACATACCTACCTACCCCAAAAAGTCCTCCTGGTTCTTAGCTACCTCCCCACCAATTTTCAGCCAAATCGGTTCAGCTATTCTTGAGTTATAAATAGTGTGACAACTAACACGACTTTCTTTTACATAAATAGATATAGATTAGAAGTACATAGGTACCTCTTCTATAATAATAAGTAATTATTTATTTAAATATCATTAATACATACCTATATTTACGGATAAGAATTACTTTCGAGCACTTATATTCATTACGAACGATAATTACTTCTTAAGTGTGACTTCATCATGGAAGGAAATTAAAAACGTGATGAAGAGCACATTATCATACTTCGCTGTATTCTCTTTCCTGTGACTAATGCTTAGCTTTACAGCTACTTGGGTAAGTAAGGCAATCAATACTGAAATAGATAATTTCTTTAAGCCGTCTGAAACATTAAGTTTTGTATACTTACCCATCGAGTCTGTTTCGCCAACTTATCCAAAAAGACCATTGTTGTTTAAATATGAGCAACAATTTAATTAAATATACTTATACATTTCCAATTTTCTCATAGTTAATCAACAGTTCGACGGCTCCGAACCACGTGTGACTTAGAAGCGTGACTAAACGACCTTAACGCCGGCGAGCTTCGATTTAATGACCAAACGTGTCGAGTTGTTAAAAATCATCTTCATTTAAGCTTATAAGATAAATATTTTTTATTTACCCGCTGCCGCCGGTCGTCCCGGCTTAATTATGATATCAAAAGTTGCATCGTCAGCTTTGTCTATCGCGTGCAAATGGCGTATCTCCCTCTCACTCCAAACGCAGGATGAACTCGGCCCACATTGCATCGCCAGCGTTGACGATTAAACACGTTTCTATGCGCGGTCTCGTATTTTTATGTAACGGCCATAGAATACCAGATCCTCAGAGAACAACAGAGCACTAAACGAGCCCGCCTGCATTACAACTCGACGCTATCATAAGCCGTGAGAGTTGAACGGAATGATGCGGCAAAACATCTTTCGATATCAATCTAAAAGGTATGTAATTAAACTTGTATAAGTTGGATTTCTAAATAATATACACGAGTGTGTCAGCGCTCTATTAGCAGCCACGGTAACGTTCGGAATGCACGTGATGATGCGTCTACAATATCTTCAAAGGTTCGGTTCAGTGAAGGGCGTGAGAACGTCGCTCGGGTTCATAAGCCGCGTGCACGCAAATGAAGTGCAATTTCGCCGGAGGGATTGCGGGTGAGATGCTCGCGAGTGGCCCGGCTGGCGATGACTGTGCGGAGCTCCGGTCACGAATTGTATTGTTGCAGATAATTTCATTAGGTGCTCTATTGCGCCCTCAGATACACTCCAAAGTACCTAATGCTGACTTGAACAGATATACCGCGGGAAAGCTGCTTAGTTTCGACCAAGATACTGAACAATGTACTCTAGTACACTCTTGAACAATTGCCAGTAGTTTTCTCTTGTTAAACTTAATGCTGTTTCAATTTAACGCAATTAATCAACGCTGCAGCTGCAATAAAAGGAAATAGGAGGAAGTTTTTCACTGCCTGCAATTCAATGTTTTACTGTAAATTCGGATTAGAAAGCGTTACGTTACAATTAAATATTGAAACCATCGCGTGCATTATCTTCGAAAGCACCATCGATCGAGAATATCTTCGTAACGTGGCGGGTTAAAGGTCGCCTAAGCTACATTTATTATTCCTTTCCTATCATTGGACTGCTAACGATTTCATGTCGGTATAAAAACGAAAGCGTAGTATTTGGGATAAGTTCTATATTGCAAAATGTCGATTAATATAACAGCTTCATCCAAAATGAGAAAAACTACAATCCTTATTGGTCATGAACTACGTTGTGCACTAGTTCGGATTGCTGTGGGTGTGGGAACCAATTCTCTTGACCAGTAGCATTTATTCTATGCCGGTACCTAGTTAAGGCTCTTGTCTTTTATAGTGGTGCCACTTATCGCGTTTCTCGAATATTTCCTGTGAAGCCTCGAGAAAAAAAGATGCATGGTATGATGGTATGAAGGGTCTTATTTAATCATTTCTAATAGTTCCACCTTGCGCTTTGCAGAATGGTAAACAATAAACATATAACATGTTTCTGTGTAATAGGTTTCGTAAGCTGAGGATCTAGCAGTTGGCAGTTCGTTGTATTGTAAGCGATGAGATGGGCTATTAAGCTGTCACAGCTTATTCACAATCGCGATTCGAAGCTAACGCACCCAGAACCTATGAGAGCATGAAGATAAGGAAGTAATAAGCAATAAACATTTACCGATTCAAATAGTCGATATCATAAACCAATACTAAAAATATAACAAACCATCTAACCATGCCCGTAACAGTAGGTGTCAGGACCCCTGCGGATTCTGAATTTCGATCGCGTGTTAGACTAATGTTTTGGAATGCATTTTAACAGATGAAATAGTGAAGCTTAACATAATATTAATAAATCAAATGTCGTTGGATCGATAACTTGCATTTGAATTTGATTGGAAAGACTGAAGCGTTGCATGGCATCCAGCGTATCTACATAACCAAAACAAATTTTAGAATGTTCGTAATGTTTCGTGACGACCGCTGCCCGTGTCGAAACTAGAACCTCACACCAAGTTAGCGATTGAGGTTTATTATAATCGGGTACGAATCAGACAAATTGTATGTGCACGACAGCAGCGGAAACCCGTTAATTTTCAGCATCATCTGCGAGTCGCGAATCAGAACAAACGTCGGGCGAGATGACAAACTGTTGAACAAAGTCGACATTTGGTGAAACTATGATTGCGCCAATTAAGCGGGCAGTAATCCCAAAAACAGCGTGAGCCGACATGTCGCACTACTCGCACTCTACTCAATTAATCAAGAGGTTTATGTCGTACAAAATGCAAATTAAAAGGGGAAACGTGTTCCATAATCATTCAAGATGATGAATGGACCGTTTCTACCATATGGCCGTTCGTGGAATTATGCTTGAAAAGATTGAAATCATGGTTTTTGTTGTTTCCGCTTCTAACTTTTATGGAATTTTCCAGCTAACACACGATGAAACTCAAAACACGTTTTCTTTTTAAAGAGTTAGTAAAAGACAAGGCAGAGCTGATGATGAGCTAAAAATAGAGATTCTAATTAATTTTAGGTGGAAAATACATGTATTAATTTTGATACAAAATTTATTAATACAGAGAATCTCTAGCAGAAATGTGGTAAGAACTGCAATTAAAAAGCGTGTAGCGGCGTTACTAACATCTAAAGATTAAATTGTTAGTAATTAGACGTGGACATTTATAAGAACGGATAGCAGTTATTATTTTTTACCTAGAGTTGTAGAAACGAGTAGCCGGTGAAGAACTTTCTCACGATTATTTCCGTCAGTAAGTTTCACACATTCATGTTTTTAAACCGTTTGTAAACCGGGTGGACAAACCGACGTAATTTAATCCAATCCATTTGTTAGCTGTATTTTATGGATCGAAGGTGATGCCAACGAGGGTCAGAACGGTGTTATGCCCCTTACGATATTTCCCATGGGTGTCAAGGAGTCTGCTGATAATTGCGCCCAGATCCCAGAGGTGCTGTAAATCTTAATAAAGGCACCGAACGTGGACCCCAATCTGCGTCTATCCTTAATAAATTAAACGCGCGCTCGAATATCTTCCCGTAATGTGGGATAAGGATAACACAAGCATTCATCGTTAAACTATGGAATCTATGAATTACTTTAACCCACTTAGTTTATGTGCCTACTTGAATCTACAAATTACCAGCGAATTAATAGTGTAGAACCAATATTTGAGTAAAGTTTCTCATTTTTAGCTCTTTATATTGTTATTGGAAGTAAACATTTCAAATGTATTTTTTATGTGAAATCAAGAAAGTGGCCTAATTATGTGGCAGAAACAAAGCGCCTGGCGTAATATAATAAAGATCCCCATATGGCCAGCGTTGGCTATAATTAGAAGCAACTGCACTGCGTAGCGGTCGTTCTGTTTGAGTCAGACGCTGAACCCAGTGCGTGAACCTGCCACACCTCTTTAGTACTAGAGGTGTCTCACTTGACGCACACTTGATACCACACCACATGCTGATGTGACATTACGGATAAGTTTTATGTCAAGCGCATTAAAAACTACAGCTGCCTTGGCGTGTGCTTGACAAACATTATTGTAAGTACGTACTCGAGCAGCTAACAGTATGTTTTGGTTTTGGTAAATGACTGTCTATTTGGACACGTCACATTAGTTTAGAATTTGTTGATATGTTTTGAATTTTGATACGGTTTGATATTTGTTCTCAAAACACTTTCACCGTGTGAATAAAAACTTCTCTATATGTGCTGTCTCGAGTACCGTGTCGATTGTTCTGATAAACAACTAAAGGTACTTATGAAACAAAGTGTTATATTGCAAGACTATAATAGCAGTTGTACAACCTCATGCATGTTCGCACATAAACTTGCTCGTATGTAACATAGGATTGGAACGTTCAAGTTGAGAGCGTCTTGCAGGGCCACCCCATTCTTGGTAGGGGGGTGAACTTTAAGCCGTCTGGTACAAACTGTGAATGTCAATCGTGGATGTGTTTGGAGAGGTCTCGAGAGCGGCCATTGCGAAACCGAACAATGCGGAATGAAGTGCATGCACGACCGCATTGCACGCGGCTCGCAGTGCAATACTGGCGTCGCACCTCCTGCCACACCCCGATAGCACACAGCTTCATAGTTATATAACCGAAGTGTGTTTTATAAGCACAAATAAAACTTTCTAACAAGCTCTTTTAGCTGCAGGCGTAGCGAATGTGCATAAACTAACTTTGCACGGTGGGCAAAAAGAGTGTGCGGGCAAATTTAACAAAATATTGTTTTTGCAGGAGTTAATGTCACTGCAAAATATTTTTACCGGCAGTGAAAACGAGTTGGAAAAATTAGAACCCGATCTAGATTGAAGTACAGGAACTGAACTGACTCATGAAATAAAGAATATAAGTACCTAACTACTTGATAAACTTTTCATAATATGCATTACTCCAGTTTGGTCTACGTATATTTTTAAAAGTTTAGATAAGTATACTTACGAAAATAGTCCGTGGAAACAAAAAAAGTATGATACTATTTTGTTTCGATGGACTTAAGTTTATCCAAATCTTTAACTAAATATACAAAAGATAACGCATCAAGAAATCCATCTCAGCCAAATAAGCAGAATAAAACATACATACCCAGTACGACATTTGAAGGTGCCGAGGTCATGTGAACAGTCATAGTAATAAGCACAACCATCGTACAACGCAACGTGGTAAAATGACACGCCTGTTATAGCCTTTATGCTTGCGTGTTGGCCGATCCGATGGACTACGAGTACCACGACGTACTCCTACAATTGATAGCCGAACATCACACACCGCGATCCGATTGACGGAGATCTATTGCGACATTAATCAACTAATAATCGTTAGTTGAGAGAGCATCGAACACCAAAATTCTACGTGTTAGTAACCACTGATTTACGAGCACGTTTACGTTAAATCGATATCACGAGACTTTCACGGCGCTTCAGTCGAAGGACAAATTAGGGGTCGCTTAGTGATAAGATTAGACAGGACTATAGGTCGTACTGTTTCATTCTCACAGACAGATAGATATCCTTTGAGATCAGATTCGCATCTTTATGTAAAAGAGACGTTACATAAACGTGATTGTTATCGTTTTAAACTCAAATACGGACCAGCAATTTATTACTCGGCTAACAAATTGTGATAATCTAACGATGGTTGAGCATGTAAACGCATCGCGGTCGCTAGCCGTTTAGGTCGACGAGCAAATCACCGCAATCAAATCACAATCAGAGTGAAAGCCTATAAATGGGCAGGTCGAGATCGCAGCACTCCCGCACCGACGCCTCTGCTGTTTACCAATGCGTTAGATGTAATTATAGGAGAGATGTGTGCGCATCACTCACGATCACGACTTACACGCTGTACCAATAAGTACACATAACTACATCTAACGCCATTGTTGTGATAAAACAGTCGTCCAATGAAACGCGGCCGCTTCTGTTTCGACCCGAGTTGCCTTAACAATACTTTTAAAGCAAATTGTGTTTTAATAATGTTACCGAGAGAAAGTAATTAAACAAATATTTTAGGGCTTATTAAATATGGAAAAAAACATTCGTTAGAAAAATCGCGGCCCACGTTTGTTAAAATACACCCCTCTAAGCCGAATGGCTCTAGTTCTAACAACAATAATATATAATAATGGAACCCCAGAAATAATCAGGGTCGACCACAGCGTCCACAATACACAACTGAGACGTATTATGATTAAAATAAATGAGGGGGTGAGCAAATTTTATTAACGGCTCAAAGGCTGGCCCGAGACACTTCAGAAGAAAAGAAAATTACGAATAGAACACGCCAACATTATTAGATTGAGATATTGTATATGTTTATTAAGACGAGTATTTGTCAAACAACTACTGAAAACACTTACGAAATAAATTCTTTGATAAAAACAGGCTATGATTGCTAACAAATAAAAGAAATAACTTTCACATGACCTCAACCGTTTGCATTGTTCTAATTAAGGCTATTAGCGCTTATTAACAGTCAAGATGCATCCTCATAAAGGGACCGTGAAAAGCAAAAAAGATACGTGAGCAGATGTGGTGTGGTGGGTGATCATGGCTTTGGGGTCGACCATAGGAAGTGCGCATACGTAATTGCGGCGAGTGGTCACAATGAGGGGAATTGGCCAGTAATGGCCAGTGCGATTGTTGTGCGAGAGAGACGCCCGCACCCATCGCCATTGATTGAATGACGAATGAATTTAACAAACACCGTACCGTAAACAACCCGTAACCGGTCCGCGACGGTCAACTATATTGCTTTTGCCATTCATTCATTACAATGCATCAAAATATTTTTCGCGATTTAATACTATTGCGCTTGCTCATATAAAGATATCGTAGTTTGTGCGCGAAAAATTTATGGCCTAATCGTTTCCTTGACGGCACATATGGGACGTCTAATCTAAAACAGAACAGACTAGGCCGGTCTCTAAATCGTCTCCCGACGCCCAGACCCCTGTCCGGATGTGCCAATTCCTAACCGACGACGGCACGCCTGACGTACGTCACACCAGCTATCATATTCAATTATCGATTCGACTTGACACACTATTGAAGCGCAAACCTCCAGCTTGAACTCGATATTCGATACAACCGATACTCTACACCTATTCTTGGAAACCGAATTTTGAAAGCGTGACCTGAAAACCTTTTCGAATAAAGAGATGATTGAATCGAATAAATTAAAATTGTATCTAACCTTTCATATTTGTACCTACTGCTATTTATTACTTGCATTTGCATAGCCGTAGTGTCATTCAATATTGAAGGCTCCGAATATGATTGAACATCACGAATCTCTTGAAATAAAATAAAAAACTGATTCGATACACAGAATTCCATAATTTATGCATTACAAATTACTCATCTCATACATTTCTCTAAACGGAAGACTTAGTTACAATGTAATATGGTTGGACATAAGTGGACATAACGCTACGTCGAACCGAAATGAATTACAAATAATACATTGAGTGACCATCCGCGTCCGCATTGACTGTGGCACCAGCAGACCGTTTGATACACCATGCTCTATGAAAGTAACAATCGGAGCAAAAAACCATAGAAAAAAGGCGGAAAAATGTTCGCGCGATGCTTTTTAGATGCGATGTAATATATCCAGACTATATGCTCATATACAGACATCAAATATTACGTAACTCATAAAGTAAATACATGAAATGCGACTGAGTTGTCCCGTTGCATCGTGATAATTGATAACTCTTGGGACTGAACGTTCCTTCTTCGTTGCATTGCGCCATCCCTCTTGCAGGATTAAAATGCCACCCCGGCTCACGGCGCACCTGGGCGGACCAGCCGCTTTATTGCTTGAAAAATATACCACCGATTTACAACAACCATATAAAAAAAAACTCTTTATATATGGGAAAACATTCTTCGAATAACGGGACACCAATTTTTCACTTCAATTTCAATGAGTTTAGCAAAATCAATGCAGGCATGCTACAAGGTAAAAGTGAATGACGGTTCTGAAAACACTTCAAAGTGTTTGTCGATTAGTTCAAAGAGAAGCGTTGCCGTGGAAGAGTAGAGAATTAATTTGCCAATAGAGCATGCTTTTCAGTAGACATACAAAGGTGCTTTGACGAAGCTCCCTCAAGTACCGGCACGAACCGACTTGTGGTGTGGGCCCTTGCACGGAATTGTTGCATCGACCTTTACTTAGTTTAATGTGGTGCTTGAAATATAATAGATCCATCAACTAAAACCACACACGTTACAAAGGATACGAAACTTCTAAATTGGTTTTAAAAATTCATGGGGTATTCTCGCAGGTAACTGAAGAAATCCTGCATGTTATTATATAATTGAAACAACTATCCACACAATAATGATAATGATTAGATTCCTGGCGAGGTTCGGGACACGGGGTGCTTCGGCGCCCGCGGCTTGGATCGCCCACCCACCTCGGATGCGTCTGCCCCGATGATGTAATTAAACAAAACCCTTTCCGATTTATTTTGATAATGTCCGATAACACTCGACTGGACCGCGGTGTATAAACTGATGCTCTACTTTGATTTTTATCTTTTGAAGATTCAATTGTAAGTTTTAGTATTGTTTTAGTGTTAGTTATTCCAAAAAAGCTCAATGAAACCGTTATTAAAAATTGATATATCTTTTAAAAGTGGTTAACAGACAAGTGTGCTCCAAATTAAATGAAAACAAAACACGTTAATAGTGAAGATTCCACATCTACGGTAATTGTCACGAATTACGATGCGTAGAATCGGAAGCGAAGCGGAGCAGAGAGGCCGGGCCGTGCGACAGGTCCCCGATTATCCACGCATTCAGCACGGTGGCAGCAGTGGTTACAATGCAACCTGCTACCATTCCACCTGACAGCCATTGTACCTAATGGGCATTCCACACGCGCCGGACACTCGTGCCATCGCTAATTTACGACAGATGAGGCGCGTTCTTTATAGAATCTAATCTGTCTAGAATATCTGAGGCCCTAGTGTTAGTTCGAGAGTAACGAACGCCACTACTCCTGTTGAGTTCCTTCAGTTTCACGTGAATGCAGGAATATCTGCAACTGAATATCATTTTACCAATCAAGCGCATCTAACATTTTTTGCAAAGATAAAACAACTTGATGCCCAAAATATTCTTCTAAAGTATTGTTACAAGTTTTTGAGTTCCCAGTTAACATGTGCACAGCAATGAAATGAACACAAAATCACTGCTATGTATTTCTTCAAAACAAACAATGAGAGAACGAAATGATCATTGTTTCGTGGAATTCGGCAGAATTTTGACACATAAAAACGGTAACGATGTAGAGCGTTTTTCAATTCAATAAAACTGTACAAAGTAAAAAATTAAAGAGAATATTGAAAAATTTAAATACAAAAATGTTTGCGAGACAGCAACTGAATACAAATCACGTTATTAGGTACAATAATTAGGTAAAAGGGCCTTTCCTAAGGCTAGACACGTTTCGACAGAGTAAACAATTAGCTAGTCGTGATGGGAGCGTCGGAGGCTGGCGGTGGCTCGTGAGTGCTCGTGACCGGGTTGGACCGCGGACCTGACCACGGCGTCATGCTCCACTGCGCCATTCGATCCGACAGGTGCATGCGGCACGTATACCATATTTACTACATTAACGCTTTATTTTTAATACATAAATCGATCGCTTCTAACTTGTCTCGTAATTCTGCCATCAAAGCAAAAGTGCAGTATGTCATCATGACTTACTGTTCAATATATTACCATATGTTCAAGCTTTTGAGACGGTTCACTCTTGTCAAATTAGTTTACTTCAGTCAGTCATAAAGAGCTATGCTAACTTATCATGGTGTCATGATAAGTGTTCTACAATTAATCAGAGAGGCAACATGAAACGAAACAAAAGCTTTGTCACAGTAACAAGATAAGTAACATGTAATTAAACGTCGTCATTAGTAAATGAAAGCGAACATTAACAGAATTTTAAAGCCGTCGCTGTGTAGACCGTATAATACACATCCCGTACCCTTCCCACCCCATTCTTTCCCTATCATTATCTCAATTTGCCCTTGATAGAGACATTCAAGAGATGGATGGATGGATAAAAAATGGAACGACTACGACGAAAAAATATTAAATTGCGTTACACCTTTTCTTTTGGAGACGATTAGATTGCGTCGAGAATTGTTAAATATTAGGAGCTTTTTGTTTGACTCACGAAGTCATCTTTCATTCGTTAAAAGATGATTGTATTTTGCAGTACGTATATTCTACGACTCAATAAAAGCTAAATAAATTACTCCTGACAGCTAAGTATATAATATTAATGCAGAAAATTGATATCTCCTTCGAAAAGATTTATGGTGTCCTAGATAATAACGACCCTCTTCTAAAGTTTAAAACCAGGCTTTAACAAGAAGTGGAATTCGTAATACAATAGCTAACATAGCGACACTTAATAACGATTAACTTACGTAGGTACATATGGGCTAAACGCTTTAGAGACACATAATATTTCTAGAAATTGTGGTTAAATTTAAAAGACCTACCTCCATTTCCCGCGTTGGTGATAGTCACCCAGAAGTCGATGGTCTTCTCAGGTCCCAATTCCTCATAGTCCCACTTCTTTTTAACTTTCACTACACCACTTGGTTCAACGGTAACCCACGGATTTTCGTCCCGAATTTTAAATGTCTCGCGATCCGTCTCTTTTTCTAACGTGAAAACAGCACGTCCCTCCACTTCACCGTCTGCCTCAGTAAACTCAATTCTTTTCGTTGGTCTAACAGCCCGTGTTACGCGACGCTTTTCACGATGAAGAACTGGTAAATCTCGTTGGTCACGAATTACAAAGTCCAGAAAGACTCGTACTGGTCGACTTTTACGCTGTGGAAAACCAGTATCATGAGCAAGCACTCTTAATTCAGCTTCATGGCCATCAGGTTCACCTGCTAATATAAGTTCTCCAGTCTGTGGTACTATCACCGCCAAATTACTGGGTGATTCTAGAGAATAGTACACCCGATCTCCATCAGCATCCTCAGCTTGAACTTGTCCAATGTTAGAGAATCTCTGCCAGTGTGCGGTGCCATTCGGACCATTTTGATCAGTAGTTCCATTTACAGCAAAGTAATAGCTGTCCTGGTCAAAACGTGGCTCATGATCATTTTCGTTAGTCACATCTATCCGAACTGCGAGGTTAGCTTTATTCGCTCCATGGATATCTGTTGCTTGGATAAGTATTTCATATAAATTCTTTTCCTCAGCGTCTAAAGGTTTAGTAGCGATCATTTCAACATCACCATCAGTTACAACTGACTTAACTTCCGAATTAGTTTCGACTTTCCCCTTCTGCCGTAGTGAAAATATAGAGTCTTCGTTTCCTTTAATGATTTTATAAGCTAGTGGACCCACATCCACTAGGGCCGTAGCTCTAATAGGTAGAAGGTCAACGACAGTGCCGGGTGGAGCATTTTCTGAAATTGCTCCTATCAATCCGTTGTTCGACGTGAAATGTAGCATCTGCCGTCGATCCATTACTAGGAGATGAATGGCATGAGCTGCACTGCTGTAAGGAGTTTGCTCTAGTATGGCTAAATTGACGGGTTGATTGAGTAGAGGTGTTAGATCAGCGGTGGTCATTAATAGGCCGTCATCAAGGAGAGTGAAGTAAGGCGTGAACTCTGGGTCTAGGAGCGTGTATCTTGAGTGGTTGCCTATGAAGTGTCTGACGGCGTGCCCGGGGCGCACGTCGTGCGGTAGCAGGGTGAGCGCGCGCGTTTGCAGCACGACGCTAAGCGCGCAGAGCAGCGCGCCGCCCGCCAGCACTGTGCGCGCCATAGCTCTTACGGGGATATCGTCTAACTATCCCAACATTTCACACCTACAACAAACAATTTATTTACTTCATCTTAAAAATAAAAGTACACAAAATCTAGGCCTATGTTCAGCAGAAGCCGACTTTCGGCCGAATGAAGTTGACACTAAAACTAACGCAATCATAGCCATGCTTGGTTCGATCTCATTCTTCCTCGACGACTGTCACTTTGTTGATTATCGAAATTGGTAGAATCTAAATGAGAGTGCACATAAATGCATAGTAATCTATCCTAAATGACCGTGATCACATAGTGGAGTCTGTTTGGGTGCTTATATTCAAAGTTAACTAAATAAATATTTTTAACACCATACATGCAATCCAAATCAGAAACTTTGTATAAATTGGTCCTTATCAGCAGCATTATCGATCGTTGCATGCAATATTAGGGGTGGTATTTTTTATATTAAACAGCGGGTTCGATGACCTGATCCCAGCTAAACCAGCTGTTAAAAATTTAATTGCAGTTTTATTGTTCTCCGAAATGGGTACTTATAGCGGATCTAGCCATGTAAGTAGGTAGGTATTTCTCAAAGTGTCGCGTCGGTATCTTGGCGGTAAGAGTTTGTCTCAAAAACAGATTGTACAGGTACTTTATGGATAACAAGCTATGAAAGATACAAATGCTAAGTTTGAATGATAATTACTAGTAATTTTATCATGTTAACGCCTGCATGAGCTGTGCAAAGGTGCATCCTATACTCGCCATGAAAGATCAGGCTGCATCACTGAACCCGCAAAGTTAACTACACCTTGTTTTGTCTCGTCAATCTCTAGGTAATTTCATTAGATTTGTTTGATCGATATCAAGCAAGGTGCTTTAGGGTTCAATGAGATTCTCAAGAATACCTTAGGTACACGTGCAGTTTTATTCATAAAGATTAAACAATCGCTTATTTTGTACACTGGCTGCACAAATTGTGCAGTTTTTTGTTGATCGTAAATGAAATGAATGCCTGAATCATGTGAGTGTTATTAGTTAGTCTAGCTAGCGCATGTTGTACGCGACGCGACGACGGTACGAAGACGTCGCCGTCGACGCGACGGCGACGGGCGGCATCGACGTAGGGCGGCGAGGCGGGGCGCACACATGCGGAGCTTTATTTAGGCGGCGGCGGCGGCGGGCGAACGCCGGCGTCTCGCGACCCGCCGATCAATACCCTCGCTGCGCCGTCGCGCGACGCTCACCGAGCGAATCTCAACTCTACATGCGCTCCCGTTCACGAAACACCATCAAAAATTCACACACTCATTTTACTGAATAAAAGCACCCGCTATTTCCACGAAACTACACAAATCTCCAAACGATTTATGAAAAGAACCGCTGAAAACACCACATCAATGCACTATTCAGATTTCAGACGATTTATGAGAAACTATAGGTGGCATTATGTTTATTTCAACCGCATTTCCTTCGATTACAGGAAGCACTGCAATTTAATTAATTGGCTATTATCAACACATAATGAATTTCTTATTAGAAACAAACCTAACATAATGCGTAAACATGTGGTCTGAATGTAAACAATTTAATAAAATATCATCAAATTCAATTCTATCACTCCCGATTCACAATAAAGATAATATTAATTAATGGTTTTGAGTAATTTCAATAAACAATATACGTACTTTGTGAAAAACGCAAGAATTTTATATCGATATCGTAGCGTTTGACAGATGCGCGCCGATGAACGAGACACAGACCGGGCGCAACGAGGTCGAAATGCGACTGGCTGATGGTGGAGCGCGGCGCGCGCGCGTATCGAGCGCCCTCCGCCCGACCCCCGCCATCCTCGCTTCTACAACCCCTGATTGTCCCGCCCGGCTACTGAAGCTTTTTGGTTCTTAGCTTTTACCCCTCCGTAGCTCTGCGTGACTCGCTATTACGGACATTACTGCATGCACTAACGCGATTAATTTCTCTATAATTCTTTTATTAAGTATTAGCAGTATCAATTATTAACAAACACTACCGATTTGCAATTTTATCTAATGAATGAAATGAAACAAAAAGCTTCGGAATTGTTACTGATAGGATTCCCTTTACATTGATCCCAATAAAATTATAAACTTCTCATCTTAGATTATAAAATCTGAGCTTCTCATCAAAAAATCGAAACACTACCGAGATTTTTTTTTTGGCGCCAAATAAACAAAAAATTAAACCGGCCAAGTGTCCATGGATGATGAACCCATGAACCACGCACAATGAAGGGTTCCGTAGTTGGGATGAATTTATGTCAAGAACAAACAACATAGTAGTTGAAAAACGTGTTCTCCCATACTAATTGTATGGGAGAACATGTTTTGCAACTGCTAATGTAAGTTCGTCGATTATTACTCGTTAACTTGTAGAGCCTACTTAGCCGAGATAGTTTTCCTTTTAATTTCGTTGTATATATGGACTACTGCGGTGATTTTTTCACATATCCAAAACCAACCATTTAGCTGGCGGGGGGGGCTGGGGGACACTTGACTATAAGAAAGATCAAATCAAATCAGTTTATTGCAAAAATGTTGTACTGGGGTTGGAATAAGATTATAAGTTTCAAAAATGCACCCTTTAAGGGCACTGCAAAACAAAACAAAAATTAATAAATTACATTACAGTCCTTGCCAATTTGATACATTCGTTTGGGATTCGTCAGGTCCTGGACTTTTTTCTGACTTTAACTTCATTAAGGTGACTGGGGGTAAGATAAAAAGCGGGGAAAGATAAAAACAATACAATAACGCCGAATATCAAGGAATTCTTTTACTACTGGGAATATCGTTGTAGACACCATTTTGTCTTGCCCCGCCCCGCAGTCTGCGTCAGTTGCCAAGTGAGAGGGCACGTGTGTTTTTTGTCAATTTTCCGTACGGACACATTTCCCGCGTAAAATTAAGTTTTTCCATCTTACCCCGCTTGCTGTATCTTCTTACACAGGTGAGTAACAAACATTTTGTTCCGATATTTATAAATATATTTGAAATTTAATATGCTCTATAAAGTGGTGATTAGTATATTTCACGTATTTTAAGATTTATGGTTTCCTTTCAAACTTTCCCCTGCAAAATTTAACGGGTTAAGATGGTAATATAAAACTTTCCATCTTACCCCGTTTACGAAACTCCTAGAAAAGGTCAGAGGTTCTCAAACTGAAATACACGGTGGAATCCCTTCCCCAACATCGTAACAAAAACTTTAATCATGGAATCGGTACATAATTCTAGACATAGAAAAGGTTTGTCGATTTCAAAAAAGTCTGATGTTCTATTCATATGTGCAATACCTACACGATCAAAATGTATGATACAGTAGATTTTTTAAGGAGATGAAAAATTTCTACGCTGGGGTGTCTAGAATCGTGTACTGAATCCATGGTTAAAGTTTTCATTACAATGTCCCTAAATTTATTAAGTTCTGCAGTTAAGCATAATCATCCTAAAACCATTGTGGTTACTTTTTTGCACTAGGTATACCCACCTACTGTTATGTTCTTGTTAATTTTATCTAATAATTTCCTTTGGAAAAGATTTTTTTTACGAAATTATTTTAGGTGAGTTCTTCGATGGTCGTCGCACGTGCAGCTGCTGTGCATAAGGTCTTGGGTTGATATTTAATTTTTAAAGTAGCACTTATATACGACTGATTTTCATTAACTGTGATGTTTAGGTTACATTATAACTATTTTTATTACATTATAATTACATGATACTAAATGCAACATGATACTAAATGAAAACATGTGTTTTATTTATCGACCCGACTAAGACTTGACAGTCATGACCATGATTATTTAATTTTTTTAATATCCTATCATAATATTTTGAGAACCTCAGACTGCCTGCCGTTGTAACGGGGTAAGATTGATATATTTTATTTGATAAATTATTTTTTCTAGCATTTAGAAAGCGATTTTTAAACGTAACTGATTGTCAAGCTATTTATTGATCACCACACATGCATAATGACCATGAATACGATTCTAGTCACTATTTCAATCTTACCCCTTCGGCATTTCGTCTTTCCCCTGCATATTGTTTTTCTGAAAACCAATTTTATTAACCTTTTTTTACATAAAATATAGTTTCAAAAAGATGTCTGTCAACATTATAGAAACAAGTTGACTGTACTTTCTTACCCAAAACATCATTTTATGCATTTCACTTGAATCCCTTTGTTTCACAACAGTTTCAAATCAACACTGTTTATCTAATCAAAAATCCATTCCAACTTACCCCCTCTCAAGTTATTTGTGTTAGGATTTCAGGTCCCGAACTCTTGAACAGGCAAAGTGTACGGGTGGCTTTACAGTTTAGCATAAAAGTCCGTTGCTATAGGTATTTATATGATCTGCGTACGGGACATGCATTATTGATCTATACAGTTCTTTATAATGCTTTTTTGGCGGATCTAGATTTTTCGAGGTGTCTTTGTATAGTGTTAATTCTATAGGTATCGTAGCATCTTCTTATTGCCCTATTTGTAAGTTTATAATCGTTTTTAACCATTTCTTTATCGGACTTGTCCAGTTTAGGTTTATTTAATAGTGTGTTTATTTCTTTCATGAGTTTTAGTGCTTCCCCTGAAAATATTGTGCGTTTTGCGTTTGATTTTGAGCTTTTTAAACTTGCTAATATTGAGTGCGTGATATTTTGACTGTATTCATCAACTTTGTGATTTACAGCTGAAATTACGAGGTCTGGTATCTTACCTAGGTATAATTTTAAAAGACCATGACCTTTTTTGCCCTAATCGATTCCAGCTAATTCATATTTATAAGTATCCTTCATTTATTCAAACTAGATTTAAGATAATAGTCTAGAGTCAATTAAAGCCAATGTTTAAAATTGAACAAAAATAAATATTATTTGTAGTTCGGTCCGGTTACATTTTCGATTTAATGGCGACAATGTGAAAGATTACAGTTCATTTCGTTCATTCGGTCAATGTGATCAGATTAGTGGTAGGAGTATACGGATACCTTATTTTTGAGGTATAGGAGATAACCATGGAGGCCACGATATTATTTATTTATTGATATGGCACTTCAACAATTAACGCACTAAAACATACACAAATAAAAATCACATACAGTTTAAGGAAGGTATTGTGAATTCGTCACTTACAGAAGTGCACAGCACTATCTATAGAACAACATGCAACATGATATAGTGTTATAGTATAGATTAATAAGTTCTTTTGTAGGTATAGTATTTTTTCGTAAGCAGATTCTTGTTGTGATTGTTGATTTGTGGGTAAAAAAAAATTATCTGTCTGAAAACACTGATATTAGTTGTCAGTGTCACTCGCTCATTCACTGATTTATGTCACTCGTCGCCATAGAAACCTACTGTTACGTTCAAACGTTGAGCTCTTTGGTGTGTTATTGTTTGTTTGTTTATTCATTGTTTATTAAATACTTAGCCGTACATTTTTTGCACTTTAAGATCGATATACATATTCTTGAAAGCGATATATCATTGAAGTTTTTGGTTTTCCTACTGGACTTACGACATGTGTCAGTTTATCGGTGAAATGTAATTGGATACGATATTGCGGTGCTTTGATGATTGAAATCGTACCTACATCACAGTTTCGGTGAATCAAATGTGTTTTACGCGTGCAACGTATTTAGAGACGTGCATTCAGTGAATTATCCGCGCAACTGCAAAAAATCTTGATGGAAAACAACATGACGACGTAGGATCATTCAGTCTCCTTCAAAATGGCTAAATGGTGCTGATCCACGCATTTTGTTGGGACTGCCCATCTCTTCACTGCCATGGCTTATATTTATTTAGGTTTTTGAAATAAATGCTTAAAGAAAGAATAAAAAAGACGTACCTGTTTGTGAGAGATTTGTTTTATTTTCCTTTACACTGATCGCCTTACTAGTATGTGGAATTATTCGATAAGTTACAAGCATCTGGTAGACCCACTCCAGATGTTTTTAACTATCCTAAGTCAGCCTCTCCACCAGAGACGTGCTTAGCGATAGAGATGTATCTAATAGGATCGTTTGATTTTCATAGCATAGTTTGATTTCATTCTGCCTCTCACAGTCTTGGTACATTTTAAGGTCCCAGCCGGACCTAGTGGCCAGTTATGCCACATCATGTTGTTATTTATGTTGCTAAATCTAGTCAAGCCCTACTAGGTTACGCCAATTGTTATTTAAATCGATATTCGTTACTGAACAAGTTATGTAAAAACGCCTGACAGAAAACGATTAGCAATCAATCGTTTTTTGAAGTGAAACGAATGAACTATTTGTCAGGAAAAGTATTTTTTTTATTCTGAAATATACAAAAACCTGATGTTTAAATTAAAATAGGGGAATTATTTCAGAATCTAGGTCCACGGTGCTTTGAAATGTACCATATGTAGCTTTTGGTCATAATCGTTTTGGTGAGGGTATGCAGGTATAGAATGTTGGTCATGGTTCTTTTTTTAAAATATGTTTCTTGATCTTTCAATGTTTTCATCGTTTTTGATAGGGTGGAGTGCTCTAGGACGATTGTTATTGCAATAAGATTTTTTTGCGAGTAAAAAACACAAACCTCGCTAACTAGGTCGATTCCTACTAAAATAATATTTTATTTTCTACTACCCGCTCCTGCTTCGCACGGTTTTTAGGAACAACAAAACATCAAGATCTTTTCCTTATATGCAACTTAATGTTCACGTAATAAATAGCCATAAACCTTCCGGAATAAATTATCTAAATGGTAGTGAATACCGCATCAAAATCTGTTGCGTGGTTTAGAAGAACAACGCGGACATACAGACAAAAACGAAAAGCGACTTTAATTTAGAAGAGTTATTCCATTCTAATACCAAAAACTAATACCACTGGTATTTGTTGGAACTCATATTTATTTTCTATTCCGAACCGAACCACTCTTTAAATGATTAAATTGAATGTGCAAACGAATACCAACAACTTGAATTTGGTACAGTTAGCTCCGTCAAACCTAATCACATTTTTGTTTTCTAATAATTTTGTTTGATCGTAATAAAATACTATCTAAATTCGCTTCATTCCAATATTTTTACAAAGGTAAGAGTAGTTTAAGTGAATCATCTTGCTACTTTTTTTGGGGTATTCCTCAAAACGCAACCAATGAAGCGCAACTAAAGTATTCCTCGAAACGCACCCACGATGAAATATATAGAGAACAGCATGATGGAATCGTAACAAATGATATCGATAGAAGTTTTAAAATTCAACTGTCCTAATTGTTCAGTTTTTCATACTACCAGGAAAGCAGAAATTAACTGGAACTAGGTGCTTACGCGACTTATTACTACTTAATAATGGTAAAAATACAGGTTTTGAAATTGAACATTTGTTGTTTTGAAAAGTACCAGGGTGACAGAAATGAAAAGAAAATAGGCGCCCTAAACGATCTCACTAAGTTGCACAACAACCAACGATTAAACACAAAGAGGATTATAAAGTATTCGTTATTATTCACTATATCGATAGAAGTCTTAAAACTGTCCTATAACTTACCTATACCTGTAATGTATTATAACTATCAGGAAAACAGAAATTAACTGGAAGTAGTTGCTTATGAAAAACACCTGTTATTCTGGTAGGCGTCTTTCGGAAAAGGCCCTGAAGTCTATAAAGGCCCCATATTTATCAAGAATTTGACTTTTTTCATTATCACATAACAAGATATTATGTGATAATGAAAAAAGTCAAATTCGTAAAGTTTCCCAACTCATAAGTAGATTGATCACACGTTCACATCTTCGAAAAATTAAATTAAATACAAAGCATTTTTACTGACTGTACCTTATATCTTCGAACTTGTTTTGGTATTCGTTTAAACAATGGTATCCGTTCGGAATAGATAATAAACATGAGGTGAAACAAATACCAGTGGTATTAGTTTTTGGTATTAGAATGGAATGACTCATTTATAATATGTGTAGATAAGCTCACAAGTCGTTTCTGCTTTCTAGGGATCTGAGTAGAGGAAGCGTTTTAATTATGAAGTCTTGAATAGTACACCGGTAATAAATACCCACATCCAGATCGTTGGCAATTCCGAATGGCGGAATGGTTTAAGGTAACTTTCTGTGAATTCATGCTAGTAATAGTAACGTATAACGTAAGTTGCGTGTGCTTTTTTTTTAATTTCAATTTAATGGTGGTTTTCTCAGCAATCTGTGATCTGATCCGAAGCTGAATGTGTAAAGTCGTTCAATGACTTCGAAAATAAGTTGGGTTTTGTAGACATGATAAAATCAATCTCTTTTCTAGTATTTCTTTCGGGAGAGATCGATGTCCATCTGTTGGTATCTTTTAGCTTGAACAGTGTTAATTATTTTCTGGTTTTATTCGTACGCGTATTGGATAAGTCTCTCTCCGCGAATGCTTCTGTTCCCAAAACCACAAAGTACAGGTAACTGAATGCTCATGCAATCTGCGCGTTGAAATCTCCCTACAATATTTGTGTTTACTGTTTTGTGGAGAGAGAGTCGTAGTCGTGAGCTATACTAACCTCCCCCAGCCTCTTAATTTGCTATAATTTTCGACCTCGCTCCGCTCGCTCTTGCATCTTTTTTGCATCATTCTTTTCAAATTTTCCACATATTAAGTCGGTAAAGTTACTCCTCTTTCTGTATGATCGGTCAACTTATTCGAAGCTGAATGCTAAAAATGTTGAGCTCGCTCCGCTCGCAATTTTTTTTTTTTAAATTCCGAAAGAGGAAAATTGCTTTTATTGATTAAATACTGTATTTTTATCGACTCTGACTTTATATTGAATAAATTCCTGCAACTTCAGCATTCTCTGAGATATTCTGAGCTCCCCCAGCCTCTACAAGGCGGAGTGCGAAAATTTTCGAGCTCGCTTCGCTCGCTCTTGCATCCTTTTCTGGATCATCCTTATCAAACTTTTCTGCATACTAAGTCGATAAAGTTACTTCTATTTCTGTATGATCGGTCAAAGAGAAAGAAAACCTAACTTATTCGAAGCTGGATGCTAAAAATTTCGAGCTGACTTCGCTCGCAATCATTTTTTTAAGATTACCTAAAAAGAAGAAAATACTATTTTTTTTTAAATCTGTATTTAAGATAGTTAATTGATTCAGGCGTGACTTTGCGGAAATCCATTATAAAATACAATAGACGTAGATATATTTAGTAACCAATTCCGCTTGATTATTCTTCAAGAGTCCTAAAAAACCCTGTAAGAAATCGACACGTGTTTCACCTCTCAACGAGGCATCCTCAGGATGACGATTGACCAATTGCAAACCAGAACGCGACGTGTTACCACACCGAGCGCTGGACGCAAAGTCCTAAAGTAATGAATGACCTGAATCTATTAAGTGTTGAATAGATTCAGGTCATTCATTAAATAATAATAACACTTTCAAAATTTTACATACTTGTGATAAAGGATTTAAAATGTCAGTATTAGAGAGTTTAGAAATTATTAAAAATAATACAGCGAACGTTACACTGTTAAACGAATTAAATACCAGTATGCCAAGGTCGCCTTTGTTGCGTTTGTTCGCCCCTTATCGCGCTTATCGCATTGATAACGATTCTAGTCAATTAGCGCCGAGCAGCAATCCTATATAAGTGGGGGTGACGGGCGATTTGATTCACTTTGCGTCCAGCGCTCGGTGTGGTAACACGTCGCGTTCTGGTTTGCAATTGGTCAATCGTCATCCTGAGGATGCCTCGTTGAGAGGTGAAACACGTGTCGATTTCTTACAGGGTTTTTTAGGACTCTTGAAGAATAATCAAGCGGAATTGGTTACTAAATATATCTACGTCTATTGTATATTTTAATCTGTATTTACTATTTTTCTACCCTCTCTGAAATCAGAAATAGGTACCTACTTAATTTCTTTAAAAAAAAATTGCAAAAACCCCCCCCGAAATGAATTCCTGGCTACGGCCCTGTGTACCACAAGTTTGTTGGCTTCTGCAACCCATCGCCAGTTGATCTGAGAAGCAAGAAAGCTCGATGCGGATTCCTCCTCAAGAAGGGGGACTCCGCAACCAAGGTATTACTAGCACAAACAAACACAATTCAATTCGTTTATCCAAGTTTTCAGGCAGCTATCATGATTGGCTGGAATTTAGAGACCTTTGTTTCTATATTACCTACATAACAACAAAACCTTAGATAAAATCAACAAATAACACTGACTGCGTGCTTCCTTGTTAATAACCGTGACTTCAGGTCAGAAAACTACGACGCTGCACGCTACTAACCCTAAGCCTGGAAGTTACTATGTGAGAGGTATGACAAAAAAAGATTACTGGTCAAAAATCATGTACAAGCACTCTTGTTCAACAACCTATAGAGAGACCAAGTCACTACGATATAATATTTGACACTACAAATAAAAATCTTAAGAGCTTTGGCTTTTTCTTGGTCAACCAGTTCAACACCGCCTTCGTCGATGTTTTATCATTTACTTATACCAGTAAGCTCGACCACGTTACAAATCGTCAATGGGAAGAGCACAGAAACACTTTTTCCGAACTTCATCAGTAGCAAAGCTGACTAACGCAGGTGATAGACGTGGTGCATACTTAAAGTACGCGACCTTACTCGGCTCGCCGTCGGTGACACACATGAAGCTTGCTCAAAATGTAATTGTAATTGGCGGCTCGCGGCGATGACAGACGACGAGCCAAGGCGGGCTACGAGCAAAATTTCAAACCTGTTGGATCGCCGACGAACTTACTCAGCGGTTTTAAAGTCCGCGTACTTGCTCGCACGTCTATCACCCCTTTTAATGGAAACACTTGGGCAACGGCAAATAGTGAAGCCACCGCACCTGCGACCAAACCCCAGAGAGACTTATGGGCTTGGGTGAGCCCGTGAGCATGACATACCTACTCTCAATATTACTCACACATGTGCGTATCGCGTAAGTATGCGTGAAAATTACGAGAACATTAGCATAGCATATTAGTGCCCGGCCAAACGACGCATACCCCAACCCTAGATAAGGTACAATTCCGTAGCTACAGGGAGCAGCATTAGGCCAGCAGACGACATTACTGGTTTCTTATTTCTTTGAAACCGACTTGTCGCTAGCCAGTAGGTACTTAGTGCCGTTCACATTGTAGTAATGTGGACGCCGTGGATGGCAAATTCTTTAATTGAATGTTACATTGCATGTTACGTTTCACCAGTCTGTTCGTGGCATTACTATCGTAACATAAATAATTCATTAATAAAAAAATCACACTTACCGTAGACCCCAATAAAATATCAAAAACACAAAACTACTGCTGAAAAAATTTTAATTGTTGTGGGACACAGTTTTCAAGTAAAATCACAGAGTAAAATATTTCAGACGCCATTACTGATGATGATGACTGATTACATTTAAAAAACTCGGTGTTTAAAAATATGTTGCCATAAAAATCGGCCATTTTAATGTTTAGTAGAAAATCATATTTATGTTTTTTGATTATTTGACGACTTCTGGGTCTCTTCACCCGCGTTTACCTTATTCGGGTTAGTTCAGCGCTGGCACCGGTACGTATCAGATTCCCGGCGCGACTACCTCCTAATTCGTGTTTATATGTAACTCGCGACAAGTGCTGTTAGCCTGTTGGGTTTCAACCCGGGAATATCCGGCCTTGGATTTGAGTAGCATCCGAATCCTATTCCTGAATTAATTTTGTTTTTTGTTCCCAATAACCGAATTAAAATTGAGAGAATTGTAACTGTATAGGTACAGGCGGACTGCGCATGTAGCCAATCAAAAGTTAAGTCATAAGTAGTCCTTAGTCGCGGGCGCTCTTTTTCTCCTGATTACAATACAAAAAAAGAGATGGAGAATTTCTACTAATCTTTTGGCACTGTTCTTCTTGTTTTTACCCGACTGCCCGAGATGGACGGTTTTCCAACAGTAAGTAGGTACTTTTCAATATTGCTACTGAAGACAATTTAATGCACATAACAAATAATACCCACAGATGACCACAACGACTTGCTCCTGTATTGTATCAGTGGGTCTACACTCAGCTCAAAATCCGTAGTTTTGGCCGAAGTTACACGCGATTCCTACTCCGTATCACTTACGGACTTAAGTTCGGGGCCTGAACTAAGAATGAATGACAACACGAAACACGATTTGATAGCTGTTCCTACTCTTTGCCCGTTCGAAAAATTGAATTTGACACTTTGTTTTGACATAAATAGCAACAGCTTTCGGACGGCCCTTATTTAGGGTTGCCACCTCTCCCATTATTCCATAACTGCATCAAACGCCGCCGCACCGCCTGCGCTGCGAGCGCGTTTTAGTATAGTATTCGTTATACGGACAAAAGAAAAAAACTTTTTGTTAGTTCAAGACTAAATATCTTGAAGTCTCTACGTTCAAATGGAAAATATAAGTTCAAAATAAAGCCTTCAAAAACAGTTTTTTTATCTCCCGGATTTAGTCTAACAAAAGGTGGCAACCCTACCCATACCCCAAATTCCCAATACGTCCGTTTATTTTCGTTGACGGAGAGTGCGTTTCACGATAGGCTGTAATGTTGGCTCTACTGTTGTAGGACCAATACGAATACGCTAGGTACGCTACCTAATAGGTCCGAACACTGCGTCAGCGCTGCACAAGACAACAAAACTCTTCAACAAAATCTTATGCAGCGCCGACGCAGTGTACCTACACTAGTCGTGTGTAGAAACGCCACGAATTCTTGCATAGACCCGGCGATTTTTCTTGCCGTGGACACGCGGCCTAAGGATAAAACGGGACCCTATTACTCAGACTCCACTGTCCGTCCGCCTATCTGTCTGTCCATCCGTCACCAGGCTTTATCTCATGAACCGTGATAGTTACGACAGTTGAAATTTTCACAGATGATGTATTTCTGTTACCGCTATAACAACAAATACAAAAAAAACAGAATAAAATAAATATTTAAGGCTCCCCTACAACAAACGTGATTTTTTTTGGCGTTTTTATAGATATTGGTACGGAACCCTTAGTGCGCGAGTCCCTCCCGACTCGCAATTGGCCGGTTTTTTTTAAATTTAACAGTGGAACCTACATACCGCAAATAAACTATGTGATGAAACGTACTCAAAACCTCCTAGTACCAAAAACGCGAACTGAGAGAGATAATGGTGCCGATTCTCTTGTCAGAAAATTCTCTAAACTAAACTAAAAATCACTAAAATTTAGTTTAGTCCTGTGAAACGATCAAACTCATTCTGAAATAGACTTTAAATGACACAATTTAACTATAATTTAGTTTGACAGCACTAAGCTGGCACTGAGTTTAGTTTAGTGAAAATGCTATTCTGAATTTGACGATTTAACCTAAAATGTTGTCCTATAACTAAAATCCTCTAACTAAATCTGACTATATTTAATCGCGATTAAAAATGTGTGGAATAAAATTAGATGTCATGAACTAAAATTCAAACCAACACCTCGACTTCAGTTACAAAAAACAGTACTGTATTTTTTTATTTTCTTTTGCTTATATCTCGAAAAAGGTGTGTCCTATCGCAAAAATAATGAAAATTTCGACCCCCTTTAGGAGACCCTTAAGGTGGATTCTCAACATGTTGATAATATTTTTTTTTTTTTTCGTTATTTTCCATACAAAAACTGAAAAATTCCATTAAAAACACGTCGAGGCTGCCGTGCATGCGCGCCTCTGGCTCTAAAAAAAAACACGGGGTAGGAAAACCAAGTACCAAGTGGAGGCGCGCGGTTGTCAAATTCGATTTTAGCTGTGTCAAAATAAGTTTTAAATTTAGAGAATTTATTTGGCAGAATAGCTCCAAGATTCCCATAGTCAAAAGTAAGGAATTTTTGTGATAGTTTAGTTCGGTGTACAAGAGAATCGGCACCAATGTATATCGAGGCTGTTTATCTCTTTCTAATAGGGTGACAAAACTTTCATAATAAACAGGAAACTTCGTTAATTTGTTTTGAAATCAGGTCCGCTGATCTTTTTTCCGCGATTTCAGTGTTTGCCCCTTATTGAAAGTTGTTAATAATGATGAGTAGAATGAATGAGATTTCGTATATGAAAAGATACACCTTTTATACCTACTTTATTTATACAAAATGTAAAAATAAAACAAAAGAATAATCGAAACAATTATTATATTTAAAACAGTAATTTTACAGACTAGTATAAAAATAGCCAAAGCTAGCACTGAGCAATATCATTTGTGACTTTTAATAAAAATAGTAAATAAAAATATTTTTTTCATATCAATAAGTAATAGCTGATAGACATAAACTCTATAATATAAGACAGTTCTAGGCATTTGCACTGTGTGCTTAAATTATGGTAACTTAGTTACCAAGAAGCTATAACTAAATGTGATGGGTAAACTGCTTGGGGGCGACACTATCATTTGTATTCTTGTATCTGATCTCTTTGATGGTCAGTTGCTTCCCTTGGTGTATTCTTTGTAGATGACTCCTCATATCATAAGACCGCGAGAAAGACCGATGACACACAGGACATTGTGTCTTTCCTGCGTGTGAATCCTTGTGCAATGTCAATGAAGTGGGATGCTTGAAACCTTTTGGACAGAGTTGGCAGCGGAACTTAGCGAGTTCTGATTCTGTAACAAAAATTAATATTCTTTGTGAACAAAGAAGGCCAGTAAGGTATTACTTTAAAATAAAATGGGGAAACAGCACTTCTGTTGCACTAGTTACCAAATCCTCTTTTTGTGAATCTATTAGCATTTTGGTTATATCTCCAACTGTCACTAATGTTTTTTTATTTTTTTATTGTTTGTTATCGCCAATTGATCTAAAGGCCAATTGACAGTTGAGTGGTAGACTAGACAAACACTCATAAATTGTTAAACAAGTTAAGAATGTATTAACTTACAGTTGTTAAACAATTAATGGTCTTATTAAAAGGTTTTTCTTTAGTATTTTAATAACAACCTAACTGTGATCTAAATACAATTATTTACACAAAACTGACAACTTAGTCTGGTACTAAATTGACAGTTTTGTGTTAAGAACTTTATCTTAGTCAGAATAATAATATAGTTCGAAATACAAGAACTGGCACAAAGTTTTAAGCTTAGACTAAAGTTAGATCTTGTTTAGAGGTATGAAACTGTTTTATCACATTACATTCCATTAGATTTGATTACAATTCAATTAACATACTAATTAAAGCACATATTACTTTACTATTATAAGCTTATATAATTATGCATAATTTAATAAAAATAAATTTTCCTTGTATGGGACATACCGGAATTGCTTTTTTCAGACAAATCTTCAACTGAAGTTGTCTGTGTATCAACCTGCATATCTTCACTACTGGTAGATGGTGCTGTTTTCAATTTTACATTATCATCAGACTTTGAAGCTTCAGGCTGCATTTCAACAATACCATTTTCTTGTTCTGGAATACTTTTGTTTGGGTTGTTAGCCATTGTGATTGGTTGTGGAATGTACTCTTCTCTAGAGCTTTGCATTGTGGCTAAGTTAATTGGTTCATCTGACATCACAGGCACAATATCCTCAGTCATTCTACTTGATTTAGCACTTAAATCTAAAGAGGTGTTGTCTGTAATTCTCAACTGGCTTTTAGATGATTCATCCTCCATGTTATCAGTCAACCCCTTAACCTCTAGAAGCTCAGCAGTTATAAGGAATGATTCCAATTGCTCTTGGAATATGTTGACCTCACCATGGTACATAAAATTGATGATCGCATTGAGGTCCTCGAACTTGAAGTTTCTGAATATAATCACAGGATGTTGACATGGGTTCTCTTTGAAAATTTGCTTGAAGTAACTACTACAAGCAGATAACAACATTTTGTGTGCCTTGATTTTGCCTCCATCGCAGCACAGCGTTACATCCACTAGATCGTTTTCAAAACGGAGAACATTGAACGCTTCTGTTACGTGAGATACGTAATTATTCCAGCGTAAAGAGAACTGCGGTGCATTATTCATTCTACAACTGGTATTCCACAAAACGATTGCTGAAATATCGAAAAAACTTAATCTACTAATGAGTTTATCACTTTGTTGAGATAATCGACCAGATTTGATAAAAGTCAGGTAACTTTTTCGATGTATCGAGTAAAAATCCGAGTTTCTCTTTCATTTACACAAAAATTGGTTGTCAATACAAAATGTCAATATGTTTTACTGTCATTTCGTTTTGTGGGAAAAACCTGTATTGCCAACGCTAAAACAAAAATACCAAGGGAAAAAAGAAAAATTATCACCGTGCGTGTGCACTGGCGAAATAATCAATTAATCACGACAAAACATGTTATTTAGATCTCTATTTTCTGTCAATAGTCCATACAATTTTTGACAGGAACATTAAAGATATTGTTGTTTAGGTTTTTGTTTTGCCAGTGCAAACGCACAGTTGCAGTTGAAATTTTGAAATTAGAGTACCTAGTTAAAATAAATAATTGCTAGAATCACAGGGGTGTATTTCTTACGGTGAAACATTTACGACAAAACATGTTGAAATCTCTATCTGCTGTCAATGTTCCATACTTTTTGACAGGAACGAGATATTTAAACGTGTTTTGTTGTAATGTTTCGCCAGTGCAAACGCACGGTATTCGGTAATAGCAACAAAAACTTACTTTTGTGTTTATGGTAATCAAGAAATGATGATGACGATGAAACAAGAAATTTAATTGAGATTACACTACAGTGTTTTACCACTTATAAATTAGTGTGGATTTTCATTTTCAGATAGTATCACTGTGCCCACGATAGGTAGGTACTTCTTTGTATCATCAGGTTTGGCTATGTGATTTTGTTGTATTTGTGACCGGAGTTTGGATTTATGACCGGGTTGATGGCAATAGGCTCACCCTCTATTATATTATTAGATTAGATTTGTGATTAGAAATGTGGGTATTATGGTATTATGTTATGTTATGACTCATAACATAACATCGCTATAACTATCGATAATATAAAAAAACGACCTAACTGACTTTTCGTACATGTTTTGTTGTGAATGTTTCGCCAGTGCAAACGCACAATATGTAGTCTGTGGACAAAAGTTTGACATTGACAATAACATGATTTGACATCTTCAAAATTTGCAGGTTTCGTTTGACTGAGCTAGTTGAGTTTGAGGCACCAGAGGCACAGACAGAGTACATTTTTATAGTTTAAGGTTTGGCTTGCTTGAATTCGACAATTCGAGATCGAGAGACTAAAGAAATAAATCTTACTCTTATTTAAATACTTAGTGATAAATTTAAGTTCTCAGTAAGTCTATTTAAACTAAACCAAATCTAGTTAAAATAAAATGGTAAGTTAAATTATTACGATTAGTTTTGTGAAATGGTTGAGGTTACAATGGTATCATTGGCACAAAGAAATGATTTTATTGTAATTTATAGCACGGCCGGGTAAAGGTTCGTACTACGGAAGAAGAACGGTTGAGAAAAGAGAAAGAACGTCAAGAGAAACTTAAGGTTTACAAACATGCTATGCAAACAATTTTTCATAAGGTTTGTATTTGGTTGGAAATTTAATGGTACTGGGACGACAGCTCAGAAATGGGTGGTAATTATAAATCTCTTTTCTCAGAGGAAAGAAGGTGAACTAGACAAAGACCTATTGGAGCTGACAGGAAAAGTGTTGTCATCCAACCCTGATATTTATACACTATGGAACATCCGAAGAGAAATACTCATTATTTTCAAGTAACTTAATCCATTAGTAATTAAGTAAATGCTTATCAGTAATGATTAGCTTAATCGGCTTTTATTGTTCCCAATGATGGAACACAGCCCTCGTCTCTGTGGTGGAATCAATAATTATTATGATTATAATCTATAACACAATCGTTATACGTTAATTTAATCCTAAAGGACCTAAGCTGCATGCCTTAAAGTTATCGTTGTTTAAATTCATACACTGAAAGAAAATCAATCTTTAAACAATGTCAACTTGACTCAAAAGATCTGTAACATAGGTATTTGATGACTGTAAAATGTGACAGGTACCTCAGAACCAACCTTTGTAGGAACCATTTGAGGAAATATTACCATAGCAGGTACTATGTTATTACATTAATTTCCAGGAAAAATGATGATAATGAAAAGGAGATGTCACAGCTGTATGATGCTGAACTGCATTTAACTGAGTATTGTTTGAAAATAAACCCAAAATCCTACTGTGCCTGGCACCAGAGGGAATGGGTGCTTACTACCCGAGCCGACCCCAACTGGGAAAAGGAGCTGGCTCTATGCAATATGTACCTGAAGTTGGATGAAAGAAATTGTAAGTATTTACAAACTTTTGGAAAACTTTTTAATGCTATAATGTCTGTAGGAATAAAAATTAGACTGGGCCTGTTGGTTGCCAGTATAATACATTGTTTTTTTTTTCTTTTCTTTCTCTCTTTCTGCGACGTGGCAATCTGTTGGGCGCAACAATAAGCCATTGCTCTGTCTGATACTTGTATCTGTTTTAGGCTCTTTAGCTTGGTGAGACACTTCTCAAGTAGGTGTCTCATTCCATCCTGACGAATCTATCTTGTAGGGTTGAGACACTATGTCACTTTAATCTTCTATGCTGAAGGCCTTGATCTCCACTCAGTCTTAGGGCAAGCTCATTTTTGTGATTTGAGAGTCTTATCTGGTAGATGGTGCTATATTTAGCTATCTCCTGTTTGACAGTTGGTACATTTAAGTCAAGATATATGTTGTTATTACTGATGTATTGAGGGATTTGAAGATGGTCCTCAGTGTTTTGGTTTGGAATCTTTCCAGTATATCTATGTTGCTGTTGCTGGCTGTATCCCAAAGCTGTATGCCATAAGTCCATATTGGTTTCAAGATGGCTTTATAGACTGTCAACTTGCTATGTGTGCTCATTTGTGAGTGGCGTCCTATTAACCAGTACATACTGCGGAGTTTTAAGTCTAGTTGCTTCCGATTTTTCCATATATGTTTTTGCCATGTCAGCCTTCGATCCAAGTGCATACCCAAGTACTTTGCATTGTCATCTTGCGGGATTTCCTCATTGTTAAGTATAACCGGCGGACACGTGTCTCTCCTGAGAGTGAAGGTCACGTGTGTCGATTTACTTTGATTTGCGTGAATTCGCCAGACTTCAAGCCATTCTTCAATTTTGTCAATGTGTTGTTGTAGGTTTTCTGATGCGGTTGCTGGATTCGTGTGTGTAGATAATAAAGCTGTGTCGTCTGCATATGTGGCAACCGTAGTCTTGTCTGTTGTTGGTAGGTCTGCAGTATATATGGTGTAGAGAACTGGTCCCAGTACACTTCCCTGTGGGACTCCTGATTTGATCTCATGCAAGTCAGAAAAGGCACCATGAAACTTTACTTCAAAACATCGTTTGCTGAGATAAGACTTTCTTATTTGGTAAAACGAATGTGGTAGCATCTTTTGGACTTTGTATAAAAGGCCCTCGTGCCACACTTTGTCAAAGGCCTGACTAATATCCAGAAAGACTTCTGAGCAATATTTCTTTTTTTCCAGCGATCTGCTTATAACATCGACAACGCGATGAACTTGCTCGATCGTTCCATGGTTCTCCCGGAAACCAAATTGATGATTTGGAGTAATGTCACTTAGGTGTACCTTCATCCTTTTCAGTAGGATTTTCTCGAGCAGTTTTCCTATTATGGGCAGAAGACTTATAGGTCGGTACGATGCTACGTCATTGGGTGGTTTACCGGGTTTAGGTAACATTTTTACCTGTGCTATCTTCCATTGTCCTGGGAAGTCAGAAGAAGGGCTAAGTCTTAGGCAGGCATTAAAAAGGTTGACTATTGCTACTATACCTTTTTTTGGAAGATTTTTTAGAAGAACGCTGTCGATTTCATCGTATCCCGGTGCTTTGCCATCCTTGAGGTGTTTTATTTCACCAGCTACTTCGGTAGGGCTCGTATATTTCAATGGGAGACACATTTGCTGTGCACTTTCCAGATAACTTTTTATTTCGTCGTCATGCTCTGGTCTCACTTCAGGTAATGGTTGAAATACTTTGCTAAGGTGTTCAGCAAAGATGTAGCCTTCTGCGTGTCTGACCTTGCCCAATTCCCGTTATTTTGTCTGATGGGAGAGATCTGATAATTGGGACGCTTTAATATTTGTGTTGCCTTCCATAGTGAGTAGTTTGTGTCTAAACTTGGGGTCAAATTAGAAAGGAACGTTTGAAGGTTGATTGGTAAAACTTTTAATGATGTCTTTTAGTTCATTCGAAGAAATGTTGAACGCTGTCTTGTCTGCAGGATATCAGGATACCTAATAGCCTTAGAACATTATGTATATATAATACATAATGTTCTAAGGCTATTGGGACAATCACGGGAGCTATGAATTTCAAACTCACATACTTTGTAACTCAAGAAATAGTTGATTACAAAATTAAATAATTAATTCATTGCCAGTACTGAACTGGTCATGAATGCCACTAAATATATAGTAATATTTGCAACAAGCTGTGGTGCTGAACAGACAGCTGTGCTGCTGGGGAGTTTGTTGCGCCACTTCTTCTTCCCAGCTAAAGCACTAGGATGTGGTGAAGGGTGGGCGTTTTGGGGGACTGTCTTATGTAATTTTGATGTTCGACAAGTGCTGATTCTCAGCCTAGTTTAAATAAATGAATTTTGATTTTGAACAATAGTTGTTACAAAATTACTGATATAAATTTTACAATATGTTTCAGTCCACACATGGGATTACAGACGATTTGTTGTCAGCCAATCCAAGCCATCTTTGAAAGATGAATTTGACTACACTACTGAAAAACTGATGGACAATTTCTCCAATTATTCTGCATGGCACCTCAGGAGTAAATTGCTTGTGGAGCTCTATCCTGACTTAGAAGGTTGGTAAAAAAACTAAAAGCGATTTCATTAAATATCATATTAGTTACATAATATGTATTACATATTTTAATGAAATCCTTATTTTCCACCAGGTGGGCGCCCAATAGAGGATAGTCATCATAAACATGAATTGAAAATGGTACAGAGTGCGGCTTTCACTGACCCAGATGACACCAGTGCTTGGTTTTATCAAAGATGGCTCCTAGGTAAAACCATATTATTTCCGAATTCCATGATTTTTTTAATTATTGCTTGTATGTGTCCCACTGTTACTAAGCTAAGACTTTTTTGAACAGAGGAGGAACAGGCATTGAGTTTACATTACTGTGATGAAAAATATTAACTTAAAGAAATCTCGAAATCAACTTTGTATGTACTCTTAAAGCGAGGGGTTGCTTAATATTTAGGCCTAGACAGTTTTATGCTTATGTTATTTAACTTTTAAATAAAAACAAAAGAATAATAAAAATTCTAAATAAAATAAAAACTAATTTACAGGAGCTGTAAGAACAAATGTAGAAGTTGCAGTTTACGTAGTATCGCCATTAAAAACGACAGTAGCATTTAGTAAGCCTGTCAACCAGTCCTTTGTAGCTTCAAGGACGCGCCTGTTCTTCGACCATAAATTACTAAAAGGAGAGTGGCAGTGTTATTCAGGAAACCAATACGATGTTCTATGGATTTTCAAACATAATGCAGATATAACTGAGAGTTTAGATGTAAAGGTAATAAAGATTAATTATATTACTCCCTATTGGATAGAAGTAATTTATGAAAACACTAGCAACCGGCTCTGGATTCGCACGTTTTTTACGACTTGACAAAACATCGAGATTTCTTATTGATATGTAACTTATATACGTTCATATTAAAGTTACATATACACATTTTATTGTATATACCGACAAACACGAAAAGTGACTTTAACTTGTAACATGTATAGATGAGTAAGTACAGAAAAATTTATGACTTATGTTATTTTTTAATTTTGCAGATGGAGTATGACAGTGAAGATGGAAATATACAAATAATTCCTAGTGTTAAACACTATTTAAATACTTATATTGGTAAAGGTGAAATCAGTTTCGAGAAAAAATACTCAAAACCAGTTGTTGAGGAACTGAACAACCAGCTGGATTCCTGCCGTCAGTTGCTGGCTATGGAACCTGACAATAAATGTAATTATTAGAACACGTTGTCCTCCCATGCCTACTAACACTGTAATTTGAAAATATTGTAAATGCCAATTATTTTTAAAAGAGTAACCATGGAGTTTCTTGCCGGCTCTTCTCCATAGGAAACAACCAATTGGAACCGTGTACCTAGCTTCTGACGTTTCATAAGTGCCCATGTAGGTTTATGTGAAATAAAATATTTTGATTTTAGAAATATTACTTATCACTTGTCTTGGTTTGGTCATGTTTGAGTCTGCTACATATTGAACATAATAATTGAAGTCTCAATTAAAGCTTAAAAAGTTTTGGAACTGGGATTTTGTTATATTCCAGCCTAGTACAGTACATTACTGCAGAGGCCGGCAAGATAGACACGTATGTGCCTCGGCCCACATTTTCACGTTCTTCCGTGAATGCCTGGTTGCGGTCCATGCTTGTAATTATAGTAGGTACTCTTCTCAAATAACGCACGCAAATTCAAAGGAAGTACAAAAAAAAAAAACAGATTCAATGACAAATAATATAATTTTTCATGCTCCAATATGTTCATGTTTTGTTTCTTTTTTACTTTAAACAGCTGTATTTGCAAGACAGTTCGAAATTTAAATAATTTTTTTGATAAGTTACCGCCTTGGTTGCTATATTTCGAAGTAAAAAGATCGTCCCAATTTTTAATTACACGATAGATATGAGTTTTCGTAGTAATTTATTTGGCCGCTAAACATGACATATGGATTTTCGTATCAACTTTGCCGGCCGCTGCTCGCATGTATTTGACAAGAACAGAAAAATAATGGTCGAATTTGCAAGCACTATTCAGGAAATATTTTTAAAGTCTGAATGATAGTTTTTCTTACAACTTTCTAGCTATTTACAACTTTTGTACTACAGTCCTTTCACAGTTATTTTACCTCTAACAGCAACTTTATTGCGATGAGTAGAAAGATCACTGTTATGCAAAACCAGAGTGAGTCAGAGGTAAAATAACAGACTACACACAGATACAGACTCGTCATATGATTTGAATTACGATTTAGTACTTTATAATTTTAATATTTTTTTCAGGGACTCTTCTTACCACCACAGTTTTTCTTCATTGTATTGATGCGAAACAGTATCACAAGGAGATAATAGAAAATTTACATACATTGAAAAGTATAGATAATTTGCGGGCTGGTTACTATGAGGACTTAATTACTAAATGGAATATAGAAGATCAACTTAGACAGGATTATAAAAAAAATTGTCTAGACTTCAAAATCATGTTTGATGATAAAATTATCAATCTACCACATTTACAATACTACAGTCATTGCGAAAATGTTGATTTATCTAATCAAAATTTAACATCAAACGTTTTACCTTCCTTAGAATTGCTTCAAAACTGTAAGGTAAGCTTTATGCGGTTTTCATAAAAGTGTTGAGGTTGACTCTTTTTCCATTTTTTACTAGATTAAAGCAAGACCATTATTAAAAGCTTGTGGCTAAGATGGATTGGCTAAGAGGATTAGAGGCTGTGGTTAAGTAATAACAGCCGCACGGGTCAACCGATCAGGTTAAGCTACGCTTGCCACGGTTGTTCCGTGGATGGGTGTCCATCCTTACATACCAAGACCCCTACGTACCACGGAAAGCACGTTAAGCCGTTGGTCCCGGCTGTCATTCGTGTTTTCGACAGTTTTTACGGGTCGTCAGAAGCCTGAAAGTCTAACAACCAATTTTACCAACGTATTACCCAATTACTGGGTTGTGGAGGTCAGGTGGGCAGTCGCTCCATGTAAAATACTGGTATTCAGCTACATCCAGTTAGACAATGATGATGATGATGAAGTTTTTTTTGTCTTTGCAGAAATTATCTTTAGAGAACAATCACCTGACGACATTAAGAAATTTCCCTAATTTAAATCTGGAGGAGTTAAATTTAGCAGGGAACAATGATTTAGTTGAAGAAGAAGTGGAGTTATTTATGAAAAGATGCAAATATTCAGTGATTTTCTGAAGAATATATTGACACCTTTTGGTGGTAAAGATATTTAAAATATATTTTAACAATTAAAACCTTAAACTAAATTATTACAATGGTAAAATAATCAGATTACTAAGCCTTCGCCACACTGAACGCAGGTAGAAAGCAGAAGCTTTGGACATACACTGTTGCACAGACCGACAACGCTTGATTGCTGTATTTTACCGCGCTTTGTACTGAAATCCCACAGACATAAATATTAAACTGTATTTCGTCATGTCGTTTGGCGCCCACTTTTCAACATGAAGTGGCTGACCCTACTACTTCTACCGCTCTCTATCTGCGTTAATGAAGGTATTACTCAGTGCATCACTATTGTTAACACAGAGAATGGTCCAAGTTATATTCATATTATAGTGAAAAAATAGTGCCTACGTACCATTTTATTTCTTCCAGCAATGTAAACAAGAATCAAGATACCAATATTTATTTAGTAAGACTACAGACTGACAGTCAATAGGATAGCCTATATTGATTTGTCAAATATAAAAGTAAAAACCGGACAAATGCGAGTAGGATTCGCGCACTGAAGGTTCCGTCTCAATCAAAGCTGTGCCAGGCTGCCCGCAGCTTCACTAGTCTGACGGCCTATTATTTTAAATTCAGAATTAAAAATTAAATTTAACATTGTATTTGAAAAACATGTTCCCCCATACATTCCAACTACAGTTTTTATGCACATTATTGAGAGATTTACCATGTTATTTTAAGACCAAAGACTTCTCTCAGTAGTTTCGTAGATGGGGCGCGGATGGTCCATTCTTTAAGTTTAAAATTTGTTTAAAAAATATTGAGACCCTCACAACAAACCCTTTTTTTTTTTCCTTTCATTTGATATGTCACATGGTACAGTTTGCAAAAAAAAATATTCTTTGACAGACAAACACACGAGCGGCCCTTTATGGGTTCCGTTTTTTATTCTGACGTACGGAACCCTAAAAACTTCATTACATTATTGGAAAAAATAAAATGTGTTTTACATAAGTACAACAAAATAAATATTACTTTTTAATTATCACTATATAAAGCAATATCTAACAAACATATTTCGAAGCAACTTATGCTTGCAGCTTCACTCACGATGTAAATAATATTATTATGTCATGACATGTAATGCTTATTGATTCAATATTTGAAGCTGTAAGTAGGTACTATATTTTTAAGAGATTCTTTCGAAGTTCATTGTTTTCTGTAAGTACAATGATATGTCGAGACTGTGTTGTATGGACTGATTGTAACTAAAAAGAACAATATATTTGCTTTCAATTACTTACCTACAAACTAATGGTGAAAGTAATTACTTCTATTAATAATTATTTTAAAAGTAAACTTACTACAATACTTGTCTTCAGTAACATCCTTAAACTTTTAGCTGCATTCCACCAAAGTCTAGCCTGCCTTACAATAAGCTTTTGTCAAGTGTGTTTTGAACTTATATTTGTATGCTTTTTTCTAGTATGTAAGTATAGAACTACTGTTCAAATGTTAGAGGCATTCTCTCAAAATAAGTTTTTTAATAATTTGATTTTTAACAATACTCTACCTACGCTATCTAAACATTTCATTATGTTTAGAAAAATATATATATTATGGTTTAGTAACAAGTATTTTGTATTGTTGCACACATAAGTCTTTAACTAACCTTAAACCCTCTTGTCCTATATCTACTCTAAATAAGAAATAAGTAAATGTAGTTAAGGGTCTTTTGTAACAAGCAAAGGGCGCGCGTACAAGCCGTCTGTTTTGATTGCTGACGTTTGCCAGCTTCTCAATGTTCGTTAGGCAAACTTGCGCAAAGCTACAAAAAAAAAAACTCAAACACATCGCGCAATGCTTCTGTGGGTGTAGGTATGTTCCATTCAGCTGGTATCATCTAACATTTCGGATGTTAGATGATATTACATCATGCAGTTAAGGTGCTGAGCACACGATGGACAATTTATCCGATTCCGCGACTATAAAACAAGGAAATCTATGCATTAACCGTAGGACAAAGAGACTGCCAGGATTTCATACGTTCTATCGAGGACAAATTGTCCGCGGATAAGAAATTGTCTGTCTGCTCAGCGCCTTATAAACAAGATAGAGCAAGCGCGCGCGTTTACAATTACAAAATAGTCCCAAATAATTAGAAAGAATAGATTCAAATTCTGTGCTGTGACACTTCCAAATAACGTCAGGACAAAGGCTTTAATTTCAGTAATATTAACATTTTTATTTATTTATATTACATAGATTTATGTTGAAATTTATATACATGGAAATAAATCATTATGAAATATAAGTGCCTTGATAATTTGTACCTCTCAAGATAACTTACCAGATTTTAAGCTTTTTAAAGTTGTACACAACTTCAGCAACAGGTTTTAATAATATGTCTTCATCCCAAAATAATTTGCCACATGTTTCACATAAAATTGCTGATTTACTTACAGCAGATAGTTTACAAGCATCATGTATGTCAATGGTGACTCCCTTATTTGTTGTTAATATACTTTTCTTGTAAACATCTGGTTGGTATAAATCTTCATCACAATCTGAATCACTCAGAAAATTGTCATAATATGCAGTTTCATCATCGTCATACCCACCACCATATTTGTCTGCTTGATCAACATTGTCAGGTTTCAGCATTCTTTGGTATTCAATACACATTTTCACAACTTCATCTGAATTTAGTTTTCTGAAATCATTACTATTACAATTAATACAAAAGCTGAAAAGATTGTCTTGTTCCACTTTTATGTTAAAGTTATTAAATATTTTTCGTAACTGTTGTATAACAGTGTCTTTACCAACTTCTAATATAGAACTTTGTGGAAAGTTTGTTTTTGGTGTATGTTTAAGTTTACATAATAGGACCAGGCGATCTTGGGATATTGCTAGATTTATCACATCATGCCATAACATTGTTGAAGGTATCACAATTGTGTCTATTCCACAGTATCTTAAATAAGGCATCAAATTAGATAACACAGACTCCACTATAAATTTCACCTCATGAACTGATCTTGATTGCACCATAGGTAAACAAGTCTGAAACCTGTCTACAACTTTAGGTTTCTTTGTACATTTCTTCTTGCTTTCTAACATAACATCATTGCATATTTCCTCAAAATTAATTTGCTGCTCTAAACACAGTTTCTGAAGATATTCATATATTTGTATAAGCACATGAGCATCTAAAGCAGCATACAGTATTTGTGTTTTTCTCAATGGCCTCAATTCCCAATTAGAACATTGTTCAGATTTTTCAAGAGGAAACCCAAAACATGATTGTACTAGACAGCTGAGGCTGTTTCCCACATTATCACTGTTACCAGGCAAGGTAAGTCCATTGTTGAGAAGACTCTTCCACAAGGTGCCAAGATCTAGTAGCCCTTCACCTTGTACTTTAATGTTCCCTAATCCTACCACACATGATTTCATTTCTTTTAAATCCTGCTCAAGTCCAAAACCTACTTTTATAATCTCTGCATTATCCAAAAAAGATTTATGGAAAATGGTCCAAAGGCTTGTATATACTGGTTTGTTTAATATTAGAGTGTCTATTAGATAAACTCTACTGTTAGTGGCTATTTGTATTAATGCTACTTGAGACTGTGTAGCTCCAAATGAGGGCTTCCATTCACAATCAATGCTTACAACACTATTTTTAACAACTTCTGATATCATTAGATCATTGAATTTTTCTACTGTGTCTATAAGTGTTATCTGATCTTCGAGTAAACAAAACTTGTAATATTTATGAGGACTTTGTGGAGAAATATCATTTGTATCCCAGTTCTCTTCTACAGATTCATCATTCATAGAGATGTCTTTGAGTGCTAAAGGTAAGACACTCTCAGCCATGTTTAAGTATGAAGCCCACTTGAGAGCTTCATTGCGGTCATATTCAACTAACATTTCTATAAATTCTTGTCCAGAGCCAGCATTTTGCTTCAGTGAATCTTTCACTAAGTCTTCCCATACAGATGAGCTAACATTATGTTCTTGATACTTTTGATGTATTAAATATCTCAATCCACCAGTTGTGCGATTTTTACTGAGATTCTTACATGTCTCTATAGGAATGTTAAACTTATTGCATAAACGAGCCACTAGTTTTCCTAGTGGCTTATAGTGTAGTTTATCATATCTGACATGAGAAATCTTATTATCATGGATGTATTGTTGTACATATTCTCGAATACTAATTGTTTTGTCGAGTAATTTATCCAGAAAAATTAACAGCGGCTTTACCTGGCTAGGGCATTCAGTTAAATACTCGTCAATTAAATTTGACTTATCTTGCAGAATCAATGGAAACACTAGGTCTTCAACTGGTATTTCATCAAACAATTCCATTGATATTACAATTTGAGATGCTTGTTTACAATTGTCCTTACTGATCATTTCTTTCACTATAGGTAGAATTTTGTCTTTAATTGTAGATATTCTGTATGTTTTGACAATCAGACACAGAAATTTTTGATTCCTTTGTTGTGTAGCTATATGGAATGCTGGTAGTTTCAAATCTTCATCTGGTAGAATCTCACTTGTCTCAGACCATTTCAATAAAATTTCCACAATGAAATAGGGTAATGTTTTTGGCTTGCAATCTTTGTAATCATCACATTTAATAACAAAAACTAAAGCTAATCTGTATCGTTCTTCTGCACTCCGTAGAAATGATTCGATGCGAGTCCCTATTGCAGGACTTCTCTTCCATGTTTTCCAAGTTACTTTTAGTTGCTCTAACCACATTTTGGAGTTTTCATCAAGATCTACGTTTAGACCTATTGACCGCAATGAATCTTCGATCGATGGTACAATTTTAATGGATTGGTTCTCACTAACTAGTTTATTAATATCCATTGTAACTTGATTTCTTGAACTTATCCTTCCCGTTTAGTTGGATCAGCAGTCCTTATGACATAGTTTTAATTTGAAATGTTGATGAATATCAAATGTTGATCTTAAACTATTGAACACAACAATTGGTAGCACAATAACCTAAATATTAATTATTGCAGTTTACTGGAACATAATTTAATCATTGAAATACCTATTTCTCTCTATTTTGTATTTTTTAATTGTCCTGTCAAGTGTCAATTTGACAAATAAGTGTCATTCCATTCATCATGGTAGATTTAGGGTTGCTATGTAATAAGAGGACAAAGTATTCACATTATGGCTCACCCACAAATACGCGACTTGACGCGAATCACCACACGTAGTCGCGTCGTCGTCGGACTTCACGTAATTTGTTATGGTATTTGTTTTACGTTACGTGGTCCTCCTCCTACAAAGGGTGACTGGTAATTAGTGACCGATACTTAAACACGTGACTTTACTCATCTTTATGAACAACTTTCATTATGGAACCAAATCCTGATACCGCGAAAAAAAAAACTGCTGTTCCGGTTTGTATCACAGCCATATCCCACGATATGGCTGTGATAGTTTTCCTTGTTATTTTTACTACTGCCGTGGTTTTTTTCACATTATATCCAAAACCAACCATTTCACTGGCAGCGGGGGAGGGGACACCTTGACTTCTAGAATTAGCTCTTTAAAGCTTAATATTTTGCAAACGGATCCCTGAATCCAAAATTGGTTTTCACAAACTCACAATATTTTTAAACGACCTTTTCAACGACACATGAGAGTTTGTGAAAACCATTTTTGGATTCGAGCGAGTAAGCTTGCCGAGCCATAAGTACGCGGACTTGCTCGCAAGTCTACCACCCCTTTTGCAATGACATTTTGAGCAAGTTTCACGTGTGTCACCGACGGCGAGCCGAGTAAGGTTGCCAATTTAAAAATAGGCACGACTGTCAACAACGGCGAGCCGAGTAAGGTAGCGAAGTTAAAAACCGCACGTCTATCACGTACGCACGTCTATGACCCACTTTAGAGTCTCTAAGTTAAGCCGCGGACAGACAGACAGACGGACATGCCGAAACAAATTTATCAAATTTATTATCTGTTTCGTACGTTCCAAACTCTCTATTTATATTTGAAGTATTAAGTAGAGATGACATGAAGCGATTTCCTTTGTGTAAAAAAAGGATAGAGAACACAATGCAATGCTAAAGATTATACGTTCACCGATACTCGAATGGTGTACAGTGACTTTTGTTTTTGCAAGTTGTAAAGTCTAGAAGTTGGTTGTTATAAGAAATTATTGTTTTTTCGTGTTGAATAACTCATCATAAACTTCTAATTAATCACTAATTAATTTGTTTCCATCTAATATAGAAAATGGAGCTTTCTGCTGAAGGTAAAACTCCTGAGTACATGGAATTGGCTGGAATCAAGTTCAAGCTTAGTTTACCCCAGCTAAAAGATGACCCGCAGCTGAAAGAACAGCTCTTTCAAGGAATCAAGAATGGAAACATGGCTCCTTATTACAAAGAGGTTTGTACCGACCTTGGATGGCATTTCGATCAGAAGTTATTTGATGATATGGCAAAAGAAAACCAAGACAGGTTAGCCAAGTTCAAAGAAGACGATTCAGAAACACCTGTTTGGCAAGATCGGTAAGCTATAAATTACATTTTCTTTAACTTTACAATCAAAAAGTTTTTATCCAGATAGGTACACATTTTATTCCAGTTTGAATCATCACTGTAACGTCTGTAACATGGACAGCAGAAAAATAAAACATAGATTTCAATCTACAATCATCATTCTACCCGGTAGTTAGATTTAGCTATGTCCAGTTGAAATAAAAGAGAAATAAAACTGTTACAGATTGGACTACCTCTGTTCTGTTGGGGACAAGGAAGCCGCCACGGTGCTGGCCACCACAAAATATGAAGATTCCACATTGACTACAAACAGACGTCTTGATGCTGTGTTTGCTTTGTTTAGGATTGCTTATTTCCATGGCTGCAATGTCAAAGAAATGGGGAAGAACATAAACAAGGTATTATTTCATTTCTTTTACAATGATTTTGCACTTATTACAAATGTATGTGCCTTCTGAATTAGTCTCATATAGCTATTAGTCAGGAAAAGAGATTTTACAGTCATATTTTTAATAACCTTTGTCTAAGATAAACACCATGAGGAAAAACTAGACAGGCATTGAATAGTAATGAGAAGTGATTACAAGAAATTCAATCTCTAACACTCTTTGTTTTTGCAAGCGAATAATTTACCTTCTATATTGTTTCCAATTCTATTCCATTATTTTAGTGATTTTACACACAATCTCATCTGGGTAATTGCGAAACACACTAACAATAGCAATGGCAACATCCATTGTGTTATTTATGTTGTTGAGAAGACAAATTTTTTGAACATGTGATGCAATGGATTACCAATACCCTTCAAAATAATTCTGATTGTGATTGAAAGTGTGTAACCCAATTAGGGTGCTGGTATTCTTATCACTGTTCATTTTCTCTTTCAGGCTCATGAGCTTGTTGACAAGGGTGGAGACTGGCGTTCCAGGAACAAGCTGAAGGCATATGAAGCTATCTACTGTTTAGCAGTCAGAGATTACAGCAAGGCTGCAGACTTGTTTATTGACTGTGTCTCCACATTTGAATCCTACGAGCTGGTTGATTTTGGTGAGTAATTTTCACAAAACATGTTAGAAGATGTCTTTATTGCATTGATTTACAAACTTGAGATGATACACCAGATCACACTTATTTTTATTGATTGTCTGATGTTTGAGTGATCAGTCTCATCATTTTTGGTTGGCAACTCTACTCTGGTCATTAGATAGTCACCTTTCAATGTTTCCTCTGTTAGAATGCCTATGTTCAAAAGTAGTTGTGTTATGGACTCAATGGACTGATTGATATTTGGATTTCATACATCTACTGTAACCCAACTCTATTTCCCATGTTACAGGTACCATCATCCAATACTGTGTGCTGGCCTGCGCCTTGGCTCTAGAGCGCCATGCTCTGCAGTCAGCCCTAAGGCGCCAGGGGGCAGCAGTCCAGGCCCTCCGCTCTCGTTTCCCAGAGCTCAGGGAACTTGTTGAGTCCCTACATGAGTGCCGCTACGCCGATTTCTTGAAGAGTCTGGCTTGGGTACAGTATTTTATAAAGTCCATACGTAAAATCCATAAGAGTGCAACTAGACTGCATTCAAACAATAATAATTAAAATTAATTAATTAATTCTTAGAAATTATTCATTCTATACATAATAAATAATTTCAAAGAATTTATGCTGATATTGCAAAGCTTGCAAAAGGCTGCCAAATGTTATGTGCCAATATTATATTAGACCAATATTTGTACGGTTTTGGGGCGATTAATATGGAACGGTGACAACTAAATCGATCAACCGCAATCTTGTTACACCTTTACTCTCGATTTCACTCTACCACAACCAAAGCATATTATTATATCCAAAAACACACTTGGGTACAACCTTATCTGTCATCAAATAATTTTAAAGATCTGAGGGACAAGTGACAATCGCTTCGAAAGCATTTCGTATTACTATATGATAGCTTATGTCAGTCCTATACATTTTTGCCTTTTTCATCATCGATATTGCTGATAGAATGTCAGTTTGTCTAGGGCTTCTGGTGATGACTAGCACATTTCTGACGTTTTCGTACTTTGTTCTTTCTCTAGGTGGAGACTCAGATCTGCGTAGACCCAGTATTCAGGCCTCATTACCAGCATTACGTTCGCGAGGCGCGTATCAAGGCGTATGTTCAGCTTCTACGCGCTTACCGCTCGCTTAGCCTCGACAACATCGCTGATACCTTCGGCGTCTCCCGGGAGTTCGTTGAGGAGGAGATCTCCAAGTAAGTACTAGTTGTAATATAATCTAGGTTGATGATGTTGGAGGTTCGTATTAAGGCTTCGTTCGATCGCCTGCTACGCGCACTATCACTGACACTATTGGCGTGTTCCAGGAGTTTGTTGAGTTATCTGAAGTCGATTTTTGAGTGACCATTTCTATTTGAAAACCGGCTAAGTGCGTGTTGACCACGGAAATACGAAACTAAAAAGGTCCTAAAAAAGTTTTGATTGAAATGGAATTTGGGCTTTATTTTGTATGAAATAGATGTGGAAAATAAAGATTATATACTATTTCAGATTCTGAATTTAAGTATAGGCCTAAAAATAAATATATCAATATGGAAAGACGTTTGCCTAGTTTCTGCCCCTTCAGCTATGCTACACTGTTTTTTCAGTTCATTTTCTAACAACCCTTACCTTATTTGTAGGTTCACCGCTGCGGGTCGTCTGCAATGCCGCATCGACGCGGTCGCCGGCTGTGTAGTAACAGGCGCGGGTCGTGGCGCCGACGCCGACCGCTCCCAGCTGTACCAGGCTACCATACGCGAAGGAGACTTGCTCCTCAACCGCGTCAAGAAACTAGCCAGTGTCATCAACTTCTAACTCTCATGTGTTCTTGGTAACATTATTATAATATAACCTTTTAAGTAATTATATTGTAGTTTGCTTTTTAAACTGTTGTTACCTGTATTCTTCTTACTTCTCAACTTTGAGAAGAGCTTTATTTTTAAAGTTTTAAATATTCATCTTGGGTCAAGATATCCTCCACGAATGGAGATACACTTAAATGTATGGTCGACCATAGAATTGGTTTACCACCATAAAGTTGAATTCGTTTATGCATGAATAGTGTTACATATTCCATTTGTATGTCATTTGTAGTTTTGGTAAAACACTACTAAACGAACCATCTTATTATATCTTATTGAAATAACAAAACATATTAATGTTCGTATCGAAATAGTATTTAGGGTTAAGTCCTTACCTGAAGTGATAAATAAATAGTTGGCTATTATTACTGTGATTAATTATGAATATTTCTATTAGCTAATAAATTAAAATGTAATATTATCATTTTCAATCGTTAAGCAATAATGTTTACGGCAATACAACAACAAATCAATAATTTGGACGCCATCTATGCAATTCGGGTGTCGTGCTCGTGGTTAATAGAGCGCCTATTCATTAATATAGATGGCGCTAATGACAATTACCTGATGTTTGAAATAGTTGCGACTTCTCTTCGTATTTTAAAGGTTTTATAATCAATAGGTAGTATAACAATGGTGTTATTAAAGATATATTTTAATAGCTTAAGAGCAATTACTACTAACAATTACGAAAATACGTGTTGCGCCGGCCGCGCCCCAAGTAACGTGGGACAAAGTGATGGTGAATCATTAAAAAAAACAGCCTATCCCTCAGTATGGTATTTTTTTTGCTAATTGCGTAATTTTAAACCTCTAGGCAAAACATTTTGGCCAAACATTAAGTCCACCAATCAGCTTTGTTTTTTGTTTTTAGACTTTTTAGAGTAGTTTCGAATAATTAGGCAATCAATGTACTTTTTGTCTTCATTAACAAAAACATTAATTGTCTTGGTTGATAATAAGTATAACTAAAAAGGTAGGTAGGTGAAGGTAAAGGAATAACAAAAAAGAAAATAATAATTATTAGTATAATAATTGTTTTTTTTAAATAATTTGAATACTTTTTGGACATTTACATAAACATTTAATAATTTACAATGATTATTTATACTGACATGACATGACACCATCATATTCATGACTAATACTACTCTCTAAGATCTATTTGCAACTTGATATAATAATTAGCTCGTAGGTGCTATGAGAATTTATCCTAGACAACTAAACTGGCGCGCGAGACCTATCGCCTCACAAGCATTAATTTAATACTAAGAGTGTATGCATGATTTATAATTTATAAATAATTTAGTAGGACATTTATACACAGATAACTAGTCTCCAAAGTATAAAATACATATATAATTCTTTAAAAAATAATTAAATTTATAGCAACTGGACTACGGCGTCTACTAACAAGCATTGAGAAAATGCATATTTGGAAAGAAATGTAATATAAATGTGTGTACATAGTCGTGGTCAGTCTGCGTACAGTGCCGGTGATACTACATAGTATATAACCGTTAAGTACCTAGTCAACGTCTCGTCAAAACACCAGTCGCTCACATTTTTACAAAGATATGTTGAAGTATTCTAAAGCAATATAATAGCTATGACTCTAAATACTTATAACTATAGACCTCAAATGCAAATACTTTTAATTTACATGATATGAATATGTCATTAACCTCTGTTACAATTAAATGTATTGTAATACAATATTGAATACCTAAAGACAATAGATGCATAGGTAATAGAATTTCCAAGAATTAATTTTTCGGTATTTTCATATAACGTGCAATATGTGTATAATCATACGGAATAAGTTTTAATGTACATTTATAAAATTTCCACTGACAGACAGAATAATGCTATTGTTATCGAAGGAAACTATTATTCGTTACAAATCTGTTTTCTTAGTAACATCAATCATTTGGAATGTGGCAAAAGACAAAATCATGCATATTGCACTCCAGTTGTAGTCGTACAATATAATATAATATAATATTTTATTAAATTCAAGTTTATAACTACTCGTTCATTACAGTACTATTATACAAATTATGTACAATTAATTTAAAAAGATATAGTTTTATGAAAATTATTTAATTTTTGGGATAATTTATATTTAATTTTTGATGTCATAGCACATTCGGCTGCATCAATGAGACGACATTGCTTCCGCCGAACGCTCCCGGTGCGTCGGACACAGCCTCCAAATGTGCACTATCACAGAGTAATGACATAAACGTGGAGCTCGCGATGAGCCCCCGATTGCCCCAGGCCCGTACTCGTGCATAATAAGTTACTTACAGTAATACTAGGCGTAATAACACGTGGAATAACAACGGTACATAGCGCTACACCTCGCACATAATTACGCTACATCAGCTCGCCTCGTCGAACGAACGGTCCGCACTCTTTCACTAGACTCTAACTCTTTGTACAATATAGACACGACGTCGCGTGGCCGCCGCGGCCGGTCGAGCCACCGGCCGGACCTCTGGAATGTACTGGGCTGGCTCCCGGGCTGCCTACACGGTGAGGCCCTCGGTGCGCGCGGGCGGCGCCAGCGGCGCCAGCGGGTGCGCGTGGTGCGGCGCGGGCGGCGACGCCTGCGCGGGCGGCGGCGCGTGCGCGCCGTGCGGCGGCTGCGACCGGTACTCGTTGTCCTCGCGCATCTGCCGGCTGCGCTCGGCCAGCTCACGCCCGCGCTCGGCCAGCTCGCGCATGGCTGCTTGCCTCTCGTCACCGCCCTCTAGTGAAGGCGGTCGCTCTAATGGTGATGCAGCGCCTGGTCTCGCACCCCCGAATGCTCCGAAGCCGAGGAGTCCTGGGAATTTTCCGGCTACACCGTTCTGGCCCGCGCTCTGCTGTATCACTGATATTTCATTCAGCTGTTGACGAACAAAAATAATCGTTGTAGAACTTGGACAAATACAAATGCTGGACAATATGGCGGTCTCTTGCTCTATCGGGTTCTGGTCTGGCTTACCTTCTGCTGCATGCCGTTAAGGAAGGGCGCGGGTAGGTACGGGTAGAACAGGTCGGGGCGGCGCAGCAGGTCGTGCGGCTCGTGCAGCGGCCGGGGGGGCAGCTCCAGCGACATGCGCCGCCCGCGCCGGGACGCGCCGCCGCTCCACATGTGAGTGCCCATGTGCACCTGGGGACAACACAAACTCAATTAGATTTTCCGAAACTACCTACGGTAAGGAGGCTACCATGTACCTAAGCCCAAGTATCTATCTCAGAATATGACATTCCAAAATCTTTCGTATACTCAAAACATCTAAACCCGTTTAGAATGTTGCCTTATAAAAATCTGGAGGCGTCCTAACTATAGGTAGGGTACGCTCGTATCGAATAACTTGGATAGAACTGGCACACCTATAGGAACAAACAAATTAAACAGGATTCTTACAAAACATACCTTGAGGTTACCCTTAGTAGTGAAGGCCTTTTGGCACACAGCGCATCGGAAGGGTTTGTCCCCGGTGTGCGTGCGCATGTGGATCTGAAGTGCAGACGACGAGGAGAAGTTCTTGCGGCATACTCCGCACAGATGCTTGGAGGACGTCGGCGGTGGGGGGTGTGACGGCACACTGGGTACTGGGGAACCAATGAACAATGTTATTAGGATCTAACACAAGTTGTTAGACTTCAAAAGTATATTACTGAAGTCTAAAATATGAAAATTCTTGGCTTCCAAGTTTTGCAACCTACCACTGGGCCGTTTCGGCATTGGCGGCATATCGATAGGTGGGGGGTGCGTCATTTGTGGCGGGGGATGCGCAGGCGGTGAACGCTTGAGGTCTAGTTTGTCGGGAGACGAGCGACGGTCGGGGCTCGGGTCTCGGCCATCATCGGCTCCACTCGAGCTCTTGTCGAACCCGGGTGGCACTTCACGGATCTTGTGCGTTAGCATGTGCTGCTTCATGTTGCCCTGAGGACGACACAAACATGTTATTGTAATTAACTGTCGAAGGAACTAATAACAAAAGTGTGTAAGCGTAATATCTAAAACAAATTAGATTTATAGGTCTATTTTTAGCAATAAGTGTACCTAACAACATTAAGCGCAACAGAAAATTAATTTAATGTGTTAATTATGTAATTAATCTTGTTTAAGCGTTGCGTAACTGATATATTTTTAAAACTGATTTTTTTATTATGAATTAAGCGGAAACTAATCTCAATGTCAAATGCGTCACAAAAATAGGAAGGTAGGTACACACGATAAATGTTAGTCTTATAAGATAACTGAACAAAAGAACGGACTGTATATCAGGAGCGCTTAAACTTTGAATTAAAAATTAACTTTATTACGAATTAAAAAAGGTCATGCAAAACTATGTAAGCAAAATAAAAAACGCTCGTGATATGGTCGCTCCTCGGCCAGGCGTCACTCTCGCATACCGGGTAAACGAAGGCGTTCCACAGGTCCAAAGCAGTGGCGTGCGGGGGGCGGGGTGCGCGCGCGCGCCTACCGCACCGGCAACCGCCGCCACTGCTCTGGAACCACAAATACACAGGCGTTACACACGCACCACACGCACACAGCACCGTGGGACAAATACACACAGTTATAGGTACACACTATATTTTTTTCACAGTTTCCAATCATGTAAACAAATTTTGAAACGCTTCAGGTTTTGAATTGAATCTCCGAATCGTTAACTTCAAATTAACAGTTCATGTTGAATAAAGAATTTCATTTTTAAATAATTCGTTTCAGATTTTGCTTACAAAATTGGAAATAGTGAAAAAAATTTGTGTAGGGCATTAACACAAAGATACCAACAGTCATAATTCAAAAATCAAACTACTACAGCGGGGAGCTACTCTAAAGGGGACTACTAAAGGGGACCTACCATATAAAGAATAGAAGATTTTGATCGTAAACTAAAAGAGGAGGTCACAAACTAAGAAGGTAGGTACATACTTAGGTATTTGTGAACTCTTCTTTATGATGAAAAAATATTACGGACAATATTTTACCAACTAAATAACTGCGTACAAAATCGATTGAAAACAATATACGAGCTGTTATTGGTAGAGTTCACATGGGTCTCAAACCTATCGAAAAGTCAAGTAACCTACCTAAGTCTCGAAAAGTTATGTGAAAAAAATAACAAACTTGCGCAATTAAATAATGGTTTTGTTTCATCTTAAATGATAATTTCACGTTTTCCGGCTTTGATGTTTTCTGACGTTTCCTCGTTTTCAGTAATAACTAGGTATTGTTAATAAGCCTAATTGTTGTTGTGAACATCTCCTAAGAATAATTTAAAAGTCCTACTTATAAAACAGTTAAAATAATAAATATAATATTAAGTAAACATCGACATAAATAACATAAATAAATTAGGAATGGTTAAAAGATGGTGATTTATATTAAAATATAAGGCCATTTAATTCATTAAATATTATTTGAGTAGCTAATTCTTATTCACCGATGATATTTTATTTACCTGTGATACATTAAATAAAATGTCACTTTAGGTACTTAAATATTCATAAATTGTTATGTTGTACCTACGTAAGGTAAATTTTCATATTTGTCGGTGTTTTAAAGAATTTTTAATCCACTTAAGTCTCGAACACACAAAAATTATTCTGTTTTATCGTTTTATGTTTCAGTAATTTGTGTAACCGATGGCTGATTGAATTATTTGAAAGCGCACTTAGTACCTAATTAGGCGGGCTGCACTACTATGGGCACGGTAAGTAGGTACATTATTTTCTAAAACGTTATTGAACATTATGAATTGAGGAGGAACGATTTGAAACCTAGTACCTACTTCATGTTTAAATTAATTACAAGTTTTTGATTAATACCAAGGTCCCGAAAGGAATACTTGTTCATAAACGGATCTACAAGAGTGAATATAAAGCCCTATTTACATAATTTTAAAAGCTTATTTAACTTTGCTTGTTAGTTATTTATCGAGTCACGTAGTTGATCATTGTAGCATAGTCTATCGAATTTTAGTCATATTTTTTAACGATTTCACCGAACGCTTCAGCAGAAGTTAATTATTTTTACAATGCCGCAAAACATCCCGCGTTCTCCGTGAAAAAAAGCGCTCCGTTTCATTTCGTATTGATCATCAAGCTATTCTTGATGACTGATATTTTTAACCGACTTCTTCAAAAAGGAGGAGGTTCTCAATTCGTCTGTATGTTTTTTTGTGTGTATGTTACTCGATTTCTCCGCCAATTATGAATTGATTTTGATGATTCTTTTTTTGTTTGGTAGGTCATACTTCAGAAATGGTCCGATATAAATTTTATTAACTTTGCTTGCGTAGTTTTTGAGTTAGCTTCAATATTACGTATAGATGATATATTGATTGACTCTGTCACTGTTATTTACATAGCAGGTAGTGGTAAAAAGTGAAAAATAACTTTAATTTCGGAAGTCGGCGTCTTTACTTTTCAATTTTCGTTTTTTGCCACCGTCTTCCAAATTAAAGTTATTTTTTTGTGTTTTTTTGGAAGTCGGTTGTTTTTTTTTTGTAAAAAGTTTTTTAGCTTAACTAAACGAGAAACTGAATATTGAGAACCTGACTCATCGATAAACCGGTATTACAGTACGTAGGTATCTTTATACCTAACTATAATTTCCTTTAAATTTGGCGTACGGGTACGTAAATGCAATAACTTTACAATGTATGACTTCGCATTCTTAGCATCTGGGTCATTATTTCTATGCTGTGGCGGTTAATAACTTTGCCTGTACCTACATTAGTTTAGCGGTTATAAATCGCTAAATTGCTACTGAATTTATTAAGCTGTTCGACTGCGTATAAGCTTGGGATTATGGATTTATTTAATTACTGATCTGAGTTCCAAAGAACATAGGTATAATCGCTACGTTGCTCATATTCGTATCTAGCAATAGATCGTGTCTTTGGATGAAGAAACATTGCAATATTTCTTCAATATGTAACGATTCCGATGTGATACCTATTTTTCTATAGGATATTTTCCTATTTCGAGCGTTTCTTATTCTTCATAAAGTCGATATAAACAGTTTTTAAACAAAACTTGACGTCGGGATATCAATTGCCGCATTTATAGGACATAACTTTAAATATTGTCAAAAACATGAGGTCTACAGTGGACATCGGTTATAAATTCAGTTTTATATGCATTAATACAATGGGCTATGAAATATAGGTGTTTTTATTTATAACCAACAAACCTTAGCTCTTTTAGTGACGCTTATTCGAGTCAATACACTGAGTTCGACTGTACCTACATGTAGTACAAGAAGATTGGAATAATCGATAAATAGTTTGGCGCGTGAACTTTCGTCGGTGCAGTGTCCCCGACACTTATTGTAATTTTAAATGTGTTCGTAAGCAGTTGGTTCAGGCACTAGCGGTTTACGCCTAGGGCCGCCATCTTTAAAATCACTAACCCGGGACAATGAGATCTGCACCCTGCATTTAAAACGAAAACAAAACATTTAATTTATCTAAATATGAATTTTTCCTTTTAATGTTTTCAGGATTTTCACAAGAATTTTCATAGGACAATGAATATCATATCTATAAAAATGTGTTATAACTTATAATGACTCTATTTTCGTATAAAGCTTGTTTTTCTGGGTATTGCTTGGATGATTGACACGTTTTTTATTACCATGCCGTACTCATAATAAAAAGCTTCGCCCCCCGGATCCGTCCCGGTCATTGAGTGCAACCCCAGAATAACTCGCCCACGGTCGATATAAGGTCTGAATATAAAAGTCGGTCAAGGTTTGGACAGAATTGGGATCTATCGTTTTAGAATAAAAGTGCAAGCACCTCTTTTGGGGCTTTAAAACATTCTAGGGAAATGCCTATATTTACAACTTCATGTTTTGTTAAAAGGGTAGGCCCACTTTAAGTGGATAGTACACATAAACCAAAGAGGTTGATGATTATTTTCTAGCTTTTATAGCTTCCCAAGTGTTAGTGAATGGTATACCGACTACAAACGCATGCTTAGATTTGTTAGCATATTGTGAATTGTTTAACTTGGTGTAAGAACAAGTGCGTCGGTCCACTCGGGCCTCTGAGGAGAGCGACATATTGCAATAACCGACGCATTCGCAACTATGCGTAGGACGTGACAGGTTGCTGGCTTGTCTCTCACTAGCATCACTAACCAGTTCCCTCCACCTGAACGTTACGGCATACCTATATACGAAGCCCCATTTAAACGCATTTCTTTCTCGTGCATTCCTAAACATTCTAATGATTAAAAATTCGATTTGGAAGCCTAATTTTGTTATAAAGTATACATAAATGTTAAGTAGACCGGCCCGGTCCACATCGTCAGTTAGCTTGCTGACAACTACTGATGGTTTGGCGTTAATATTTTAATATTTAAACTGTTGTTTGTTTTTTAAACCCCTGTAATTTTCAAGACACGCGGCGCCAAAATGTGCATCACTTGTTTTTGTTTTCTTACCAAACTGGAGTAAGCAGGTGCTTAGTGTTTTCAATTTTCGGCTAGCAGATGGGATATAAGTAATATGGTAATTTTGATTATAAATGAACAGAAAACTATTAATCAATTTTCAATAAGTAATCTTGTAAACCGGCCAAGTATTGTTTCATTACCTTTGTTATTATCTTTGTCACTGCCCTCTTCGGAGAGTAGAGGGCAGTGACAAAGATAATATAGGTGCTATAATTATCGATTTTGAACCTTTTACACAATCGGTGTTTCAGGATTTTATGTTGTGTGTAAATATAACCGAGTCCTTAAAACGTTAAAATTCTGGACTCAATCTATAGGCTTAAGGATTTTTACACAAATGAGAATCCCGGATAATAAAACCTATTATAACAGATGGAAAATGTCCAAAACCTCAAAAAATTGGCCTAGGTCTCAAGAGGGTGGCGTTAAAATTGATTCGCTGTTGTGTCTACATTGTATTAGATATCGGTTGTACAAAATTAAACTGACATTTATTTAAAGACAATCGTTGATTAGAACTTCTTATCAAAATGTAACTCAATAGGAATCTAGTTTTGCTAAATTGTCAATTAAGTATAATGATAATTTATCGTATTGCACGCTAATACCTAATACCTGTCATCGGTAACTATAAAGTATTATGAGATTACTATGAGTCACAGTAAGGAGTGGTCATATTGGGAGTAACATCAGTCATTTTGTGACCAATAGGAATTGTTCGGTATTTAATGGTTCATATTGTCATGTTTTATCACTTTACTCGGAAAATTTGTGTAGAGTTTAAAAGCCTTAACTGAAAATTCGACTCTGAGTAGGAGGGAACAAAAAAGGCGTGTTTGATTGAGAAGAATTCAATTTTCATTTCTTTATCGCTGCCTCTTACATAGTAAAAAACATTACACTCCTTTTTGGGCAGTCGTGTAAAAAGAAAAACAATGATAAGGTACTAGTTTAATGTAGGTAATTAACAGCTATTTAAGTTAAACCAGAGCTTTCCTCTGATCTATTCGACAGCGTTCGTGAAAACAATAACAAGTTGAAGACGATTTACCTGTGTGAATATTAACATACGTGTATCATGTATATTTATTACGTTTCGTTGGAAGTTATCTGGGCCTCTGGGTCACTACAAATAATAGATACGTTGGTACTATTATTATCAGAAGAACTTAATTAAGCCAAGCGCAGTACGCAAGGTGCCTTTGTGGGGTTTTAAACTTTTAACCTCGGCGCCATCGTAAATAACCTATATATTTTATTGATGAGACCCCTGGTCACTTTCGGTAACATACGAAAAATGTTACTTTGTCAAGCATAAATAATCTTTTTATGACGAGAAGCGTAGGTAAAGGCTCAAGGATTTATAAGCAATAAATATTTTACGACATGAATTAATATTCCGATCGTTTTCCGTGACGTTGTTTTTATGACTTATCATTTTTGTGGCGCGACGCGATGGAGCGTCGCAAGCGCAGCTTTACACTACGCGCTTGAAATATTGGCCGAACCGAGTATAAAACTTGTATCATCATAAAAATGCTTTTAACAACCTTTATTTATTGTCTAAAATATTGAATTAATTCATTTTGTCCGTATCTGCCTGTTATTAAATGTTTCACATTATTATTTCGTTATTTGTATAAGTATAATATTTATAAAACAGTTTTTCTCAGATGTTCATTAGTTAGTTTTAAGTGCGAACATTCAGATTAGTGAAGTGCAATTAAAAAAACAGTTCCAATAATATGTTAAAACGATAAGATGACATGTTGTAATAAAATGAGGAGCTGAACGTTTGCATATTATTTGGAAATGTCCAGTATTTAAGTAGCAAATTAGTGTTAATGGAGATAAAGAAATATCATTTGTAATCGTACATTTAAATACTTTAATTATATTGTATTTACTCCTGTTTTGTGCTACTTAACTTTATGAGAAACTGGTTGAAAATACGGAAGGCATCTTGTATATGTTATGGACCAAGTGATTATTAGGGCTGTTTGAAAAATGCCCAATATAAGAGGGCAGTACGATAACAACTATTGAAATAATCAAATCAACCGGGCATTTTTTATTATGCTAGTCACCTTTGGGGCAACACAATTAAAACCAGGTTTTATTACTATTATTTTGATTTCAAACGTAGAACAATATTTAAAATCATATAAAATATTTCCATTCATAGACACTGCTGACCTATGATGACTTTACCATAATTAAATACCTGTGTATCATTAGATTGCCCAAAGACCACACGGCAATATTTATAATGACGAGGCAATGTGATAAATAAGGAAGTTCAAATTATAATTAATTATTTTGCCCTAAGTAGCTTGTCATTATTCATAATGCGCGGGCATTATGAAAAATGCCCGTATTTATTACTTGGTCCATAACATATATACCTCAGTGAAAGCAAAAAAGGTACGGCTTAGTAATCAAAGCATCAAATTTTTGGACCGGAAATAAGACATATAGGACTAGAAAGGTACGTATATTTTCATTAATGTGCATTTTAACGGAAGCCTATTCAGAAATCTTTGCGGTTTGCGTGCAGCTTGCGGTCTGTGCCTCTTTCTTTGATACAAAGTCAGTTACTTGAGCTGTTCTTACGCTTCATCTTACTAATTGAGATGTTAACTGTGGTTTAACTATAAAAAGAAAAGACAACACACAGGAAAAGGCACGTTACTCCAGGAAAAATGTGGGCAGGAATACTTTTTACATCGATTAATGTAAGTATGCTTGGTGCCCGTATGATATGCAAAGTAAGTTTTATCGCGAAGTAATAAATTAATGACATGACGTACAGTTCAATTTGCGATTATCTATAAGGCAGCGAAGTTGGATAATAAACAAAGTTTAATAATTATCTGTAGATGGAAAGATGTTAAATGTGGCCGGCACACGGCTAACAAGTGGTTGCATTTGTGCTGATATGAGATGCATTGCCTTACAGTCTCTGACACTAATACAAAGGTAGAGTTTTTAATTATAAACCATTCATAAACCGTTGAATGTGATCAATAAGCCAGTACATAGTTTTGATTAAATCGGAACAAACGAGCCTACAAGTTTGTGCAGTTAGTCGTCAATTACTCGGCGAGCCGGCAACAGCTCCGATGCGAGGCGACGGAGGAAGACAACAGCTAAAACTAATGCGAACTAGAGGCGCCGACTAGCGACTTGTAATTACTGCCTGCAAAATTAATGCACTGAAACTTGGATGAAATGAAACCGGCGCATGAAGTTAGTCGCGCACAACGTCGCTTGTCGATGTCTCGCCTTCAACTTGGAATACGATGCCCTGCTTGCAGCGTGTTATTTATCAAACGCGAACTATATACGTTCTGTCGCCGGTAGGTATACCCCTCCTATACCTCATCTAACTACCTACTGCTATGCAAATAGAGGTTAGGGAGTGCACTTCAACAATAAAATGCAGCAGCAAAGGAAAAAGCATGCAGAATATTAACAGAAACAAGTTCAAAGGACTGTTATTTTAAACCCCGAGTAATGTAAAACTTTATCGCTTCTAGTACTTATTTTAAATCTTTTGTTTTAGACCGTTCAAGTAATACCTATATGCAATTCATTTGAAGTTTGTATTTAAGTGTCATTTAGGATCTAGGAAAGAAATAAAGATATTCGTTTTAACTTAATGTGCTGTCGGAAAGAACGAAATAAAATAAAGAAATTGTTAACCTACTTGTACATAGATAGAGCCGCGGACTGTGGCTAGTATTTTATATTTTAAAAGATTTAATTATCAATGAATTTCTTTAGATGTAGTGAAAATTAGTGGAAATGTCGTAAACACGTACGTCTAGCTATTTGTGTAACAATAAAGTATGAACTGGCTACAAGCCAAAGTCACTCAATCTGAGCTACGAGTATGTACGTGACTATTACATGATAGTCATATCACGATAGACATATTGTTAGACACAGATACATCAGTAGATAGGTTGGATTAAATATACTGTTGGTACCAAAGTTTATTCAGTTTGTATAATTTCAAAATAGAGATATAAATAACAAAGGGATGAATCTAATAATAAGAAGTGGTTGAGACAAACCTTTGTGGAGAATCCGCGGTCGCAGACGGTGCACTTAAACGGTCGCTCCTTGGTGTGGCTCCGGTAATGTATCTCCAGAGCAGAGTTGCAGGCGAACGTCTTGTAGCAGAGGTTACAGGTCGTGTTGCCGCGCACTGCACACAAATAAACCCATCGTTCAATGCGGTTTCGTTGTCACTAATTGTACAACAGTCGGAACGCACGATTACACTGTATTATTTTCAATGAGAGTTACTTCTTCCACATTTAGTTTTGGTCGGTGACTTTGACGTGTATTCGAGCGCCCGGTGGTTTATTTATTAGTGGTGGGCGAGGATCAAAACAAGGAAATGGAAATGCGGGCGACCGGGGCGGACGAAAATATAAGATCCCGCTATCGCATACCTGCGGGAGGGAACGCGAGTCCGAGCGGGCTGAAGGGCGATCCTCCGAGCGCGCCCAGCGCGGCGATAGGCGTGGGCGGCGACGGCAGCGGTGAGTGCAGCGGCAGCCGCGGCGGCGTCGACAGCGACGACATGGTGGGCGACGGAGGCGACGCCCGTGCGCTGCGCCCGCTGTCCGAACCTGTCGCCGATGGGAGGGAAGCCGTTGTGGTGATGGTTTTTATTTCGCTTTCGGACGCCGAGGCGCAGACGGAGAGCGGCGAAGTTCGACGATCCTTCATATCTAAGTCGTCGTCGAACTCCCGAATAGCGGGCTCGCGCTCGTCCCGGCCGCTCTCATCGTCGGTCCCGCGGGAGTCCGCCCGTCGGTCGCCGGGAGTGGTCGGAGTGGGGAACAGCGGGTGCGGGAAGGGGCGCTGAGCTTGATAGTCGCTGACGTCTGACCCGTTACTCAGTGATGGAAAACCCTCAATATCGATACTTCTCATTTGATCGTAAGGGATGTGGACGCGCTCGCCCGTGTGAAGTCGTATATGTTGGTGTAATATGGTAGGATCCGAAAATTTCTTATGGCAAACTGGACACTGATGTAACATTTGAACTGGAGGTTTAATGCGATGAACGCCCATATGGGTTTTCAAATTGCCTTTAGTCGTAAAAGAGCGGCCACACAATTTGCATCGGAAAGGTCTCTCGCCCGTGTGCGTACGATAGTGCATTTGTAACGCACTCTTGCAAGAGAGAACACGGTGACATACTATGCATTCGTTGGGATCGGACACTTTATTGTCAATATTATCAACTAACTGTTGAAGCTTTGATGTTTCAGAAGTTTTGGTAATTTCTATTAAACTTTCCCATGAGTTATCATTGCTGCCTGGGCGGGGCAGAAGTGAATTATAAAACATTGGATCACGTGCCAGATCTGCATCAGCGACGTGTTGAACGGAGTTCAGAAAAGGAGTTAAACTACCAGAGGACATACTGCTGGGAGACTGAGGGAACAGAGGAAACGAAGGAAAAGTACGCAGTCCCGTTGCTATTGAAATTGGCCCAGATATCGGTGAATTCTTACTTGAGAGATTTTCCGGTTGGTCTGGATCGGGCTTCACATGAGGACTCTCTCTGCCAATTTGTTCTTCATTGCTATATTTTGAGTCCATGCTGCAATCATCGTAGGGTGAAGTTGAAGGGTATCTGTCTTGTTCTGGATCCTGCGTGGCATCATTTTCATCAGGTTCTCGCTTAGGAGATACGCGGTCAACGTCTTCAAAACTTGAATCTCGATGACAATCATCGTCTTGTGGTTCAGACTTAACCTCGGGTGCTGATCGAGAAGGGCTCGGCGCGGATGGTTTACTGAGATCAGCCGGAGCGTCTTGTTCCTCTCGCATTGCAAACAGTGGGTGAGGCGGTAGAGGTTTGTCTCCGAGCGGACGAGGCGGTAGTAAGTCGTGGTGTGGGGGTCTGTACAACGGCAAGCTTGGCGGAAAAGGAGCTGGTGCACCCGGAGGGAATTGAAGTGGATGTGGTGGCATGCCAGGAATTGGCCCCGGCGATAACTGTGCTAACAGCGGGGGGTGGTATTTATCCAAATGCTCTGGTACGGGATTGGGATTCATCTTGACATGCGGAAACTTTGCTGTGTGTCTTTGGAAATGTACTTTGAGATTCCCTTTGGTTGTAAATCGTGATCCACATACATTACATTTAAAAGGTCTTTCACCTGTGTGCGATCGAATGTGGATTTGCAGCGCAGAATCACTTCCAAATACTTTTCCGCAGTAACGGCAGCGATGCTTGAAAAACGGTTCGTTTCTTCCTCCTGATTTTCCATCATAGGGTGACATTTTTCCCGATTTACGGAAAGCAAGTTCATCGGCAAGATTATTGGCTAGTAGGCCTTGTGACGCATTGTCTAGCACTTCTTGTGCTCTCCTTTGTAGCATTTCAAGAGTGTTAGGTTCGTTCAGCGACGGTGGCGGGTCGTTGTTTGTGATTATTGTAGACGCTAGCGATGAGGAAATGGAGCTGTACGGTGGATGGGACATCACCGGTGGAGATGAGGTCGGGAGTTTAGGAACGGAGATAGGTTCCGTCTTAGGTGTGAGATGCGAATGGGTTGACGGTAAGCTTTGACTAGTGGGAGGAGGAGGTGCGACAGGAGTAGGCTCCCGTGGCGGACGAGGCGGCGACGGCGATCGAGCGGGAGGTACCGGCACCGGCTCTGGTTCACACGGTGGCGGGCTCGGGAGCTGGTCATCTTTCCGTCGCGTTAATGACAGCTGGTTTTGTAATTGCCGTATTAATTGTAGCTGAAACACTTGTTGATGTTGTAGCGTAAACAACGTGCTTTGTAGCACGGCTAGTTCATGTAACGCCGCTTCATTATCTGCGTTGTTCGCCATTGTAGTCGCGGCGAATTGCGCTACGGCAACTTTAGTATTTTGTAAAGCTTCGAGCGTGACGTGGCCGGCCACCGGGAAGGGCAGGCCGACCGGCGGCACGTCGGCTTCAGGCACTTCCGCCTCGCCATCTTCGAGGCTGTTATTATTCTCCGCATCTTGACGATGCCGTCGGACTTGTTCTAATCGTTTGTTAGGTCCATCCATTTCTTCGTCGCCTGAAACGACCATTTCCTCTGGATCGGAGTGCATTCTCTCCTCGCCCATTTGCAACGCTTTCTCATCGCACAGTCGTTTGTGGTACAGGAACTCGTGCAGGTTCTCGAACTGTTCCTGACAGCGCGGACACATGTGCGCTTCAGGCCGGTCTCTCGTATCGTCAGACACATGGTTGATATCTTCTTCGGAACACGATCCCGAACTTTCGCCTAGAACAAAAGAATAATACGTTAATGCCATATCCTTGAAGCTCACAATCAATTAATGTTTAATGAGTGCTGTGCTGTGTGGCTTCCTGAGTGCAGGAAAACTTTCTAAGTGGAAGGAGTGACAGTTTAAAAAGATAATTTCAATATTAGGCAAATTGTTGCTGTTTGGGATCTTTATTAAATGGTAGGTATTATTGAGGGCAATCTTAATAAGTGTAAATAGAAAGGTAAGTACTTTGTGTAAACTATAGGTACTGGCATAGCGATTATGTGTTTATGAATAAGAGTTGATGATGATAAAATGATCGCAAATTTGACAGAGAGAAACGCTCAAGCCCTTTAGAGATGTTTCTTATCTCGGTATTTATTAAATAAACGATTTATCTTGCCGATGATTGAGTTGTTGTTAATCTATGTAGGTTTCAGTTTAGGCCTAAGTCACCGGTCCTAACATTTATATCTAAACTATGTCTTTTATACAAATGAATATTTTTAGAATTTGTTGTATTGACTTAACGATCCGGCTAGTTATTTAACTAAGTTTAAACTAAAGGAATTCAAATGTATTTGTAGCTTCCGAGTAAAATGTTGCTTATTTTATAAATGTAAAAGCAAAAGATGACGGATATACTATCAGGGGAGATTCCCAAACAGTGGTTTGTTTGATGTGCACGTCCCAGTTCGAGGTAGAAAACTGCTGTCTCAAGATTTTACTGAATTCCCACGAGAATATAAAATTCGGGATAGTCAAGTTGCGACGCGGAAAAAGCGGAGTATTTTCTTTATACACGAGATGACATGATATGGGTATAATATTATTTCATACGGACGAAATATTTCAAACAAAGTTAAAATAAAAAGCATTCACATGTAACTAGGGTAAAGTCGGTACCGATACTAAGAAATACCTACTATTCAAGACGTCAATCATGAAAATTACTATATTAAAATATTTTATATAGAAAAAAAAAGCATAACAATTAACAACAATCAGTGCGATAAAACACCTCATAATCAGTTTACTTTCCCGCGTACATTTTTAGTTGCCGGCTACTCAACAATAGATGTCGCTAGTTGTAGCTTGTCAGGGCGCCCCGAAAGCCGTGTTTAGTGCGAACTTTGTGACAATAGACACGAGAAGGGTAGAAAGCTAAAAATATCAAGATAGAACATTCGCATCGACATGAAACTTTTATTTAGAAGTTTTGCTTTGTGAATATGCGAGTGGGGATAATTTTGTCTGAATTGAACTGTATTTCAGTTTGCTAATATTATGTACAATAACGTTATGTTATTACTATGAACATAGTTTTAGCTTACTTGTAGGTAAGTAGACTTAATTTGATCAATTTTGTTGCAGGATTAAATAATATACCTGATATATTACGTTAAATTAATGAAATATTTATTCTGAAAACTATACATCAACTTGATTAACCAAAAAACTAGAAATACTTAAATTACTGTAGGTACTTTTCTTGTCTATATTTTTCTTGAATTTGATAGAGTTAAGATGACATTCTTTTATAACAAGCTCTTTTTACTGAGAAATATCAATGGGTCTGGAAGTTAGAACCAAAAAGAATTCGTGTGACCGAAGACTATAAGCAAAAAGAGTCGTCTCTATTAGTTTAGAGTTATACAAAAGTTTATTTTTAGCAGTGGACAATAATACTAATAAATGGTCTGCCTTTATTAAGATATTGATTTTGTTCCTACTAATATTATGATAATGTTAGTAGAACAAAGTTTTAATGATATGAAGATAACTTTTGTCTATGATAGAGCCTACGTAAAACCGCATATTTTGAAGATTATCTGCTAATTCGATATGTTATAAGCTACTAGCTTCCGCCAGCGGCTTCGCCCACGTGATACCTTTATACGTAATAGCCTATGTTACTCAGTGATAATATAGTATTCTACTAGTGAAAGAAAATATAGTATCTCTTTATAACATTTGTGTAGATGCAAGAATAACAAAGTTGTTAATTGTAACTTTCAAAATGTAATTGTAAAGTTTTGTAGTATAGGGCCCGAATAATTAATTAAGAATGCATCGTTTACGATAAGAAAATTTTGTAAAAATAAATACAATAGAGAGTAGGTAATCTTCTTATATACATATATTTGGAACCGTATTTTCAGTATTTTTTGTACTTTAGCCCCGGAAACAGAAAGTAACAGTTACACTTTTATAGTTATATTGATATATTCTAACATATACCTGTTTATATATTTATATGTAAATAGTACTGAATACAATACAATAGAATAGGAATACTATATGAATGGATTAAGCACTGTGATAAGTATTTTGAAAAGTTTATTTAGGGTCTCTATGGTCTCTAGCTACATTTAATTTAAAAATCAGATGTTCGTTTTGGGTTGAATTGTTTTTAATTATCTTTCTTTGTTAATACCTTTAGCTATTTCAACGCTATAACCTGAAGAAAGTAGACACAGATTTACCAGAAGATAGAGTGAGGATACTTAGGCTATAGAATTTCCGTGGGGTTTCCGTTCCGTTGTGTATGTAACTTAGAAAATGCCTATTAAAATAGACTTATTGATTGATTGGTTATTGAATTTAAACTTTTTAAGGCGAGAATTTAACACTTACAGCGATATTCTGATTTAATTGATTATGTACAAATGGCTGTTTGCTGATTTATAATTTAAAAAATATAAATGATTAGGTGATTAAGCGATAGAACAGTCTATTCTAATACTATTTTTTTTTCATGCTTTGTGAGGTTATCTACCTACTCTTAAACCTGTGACATTCAAAAAGTAATAAATTAGATTTAATATTTGTCAGTTGATATATCGGTATCTGCAAACCTACGTCAAATATTTATAGCTCTATCTCACCACTTGTTCAGAAATAATTTTACTTATTTTTTTAAAACAACAAGTAAACAAAACAATGCCTAGTTAGGTAGGTATTGTTGTTTTTAGGATCACTTAGCCTTAATTTGCAGTCAAGCTGTTTAAAAAAAAACTTTAAGTAAATTTACTTTTGAACAAGTGGTGAGAGCAGTTAAGAGAATATTCCAATCGACTGTCACAAACTGTTCTGCTTTAGAAAAAATGAAATCTAAATAAAAATAACTCGAAAGCCGTTGTATTTAAAGAATTCGGTTCAATTGACCCTTGAGAGTTAAACAGTAAAGTCCACAAAAAATTCCTATATCATTGAAGTAATACGATTATACCACAGCGGGGGATACCAGAAGGAACTAAGAGGTGTATTCGGCGTTAACAGCGCGGTTTACATAAGTATGCGTTAACGCACCTAATAATAATTAGCAGCTTATTAACAACACGCCCTACTCTTTTACTATATCATGACATTCACGACTTATCAATACTTTATACGGAAGCTCAATCCAGTTCAAAACTTTCTTAATTGTCCACACACCGGTGTGTATCAATTTACAAAATATACCAATAAAGAAAACATTAATTTATCGAGAGATTCCAAAACGCGACCTGAACCACCACTTACCGGCCCTATTAGGTATATTATTAAAATTAAAGATTTCAATATACATATATTTTGTGCATAAATTTGTTTATCAGCAACATTATACCTACTTTCACCGTTTTAATATTTTAAATGTATCTTTTTTATAGATATGACCTGCCAATGTCACTCGGCCGGTGGCGTGACTGGCACACAGGTTTGAATATTCGTTTCATAATACGCATTTTTTTCGTGCAAGTTTGTGGTGTTTTGAAAAGCGGACGGATAAGTGAGCACCGACACAAAACATGATATAATCCGGGATAATGTTGCGGCGGGGATTAAATAACTCATTTGTAGCGAGATGCCGGTGGGTTTAATAGTTAGTTGTAAGGAGAAGGATTAGTGGTATCTGTTTGTTGGTATTTGACAGTACTCCGGTGAACGGAGCTAGCGACGACTCAAAAAGCCTGCGTCGCGCGCCGCCGCCGCGTTACGCACAAACATAAAAAGGCTTTCGTGTGCCGTTGCGGATATTCATTGCCCGACATTGTCCAACTTTTCCACAAAGCAAACTTATCAATATTGAGCGTCCCTTTTCATGTTGAAGAAACATGTTTACAATGATTTTGTGAGCGTTAGACTGCCAAACATTCCGCCGCAGCATTAGACTCACTGTAACGTGTTTGTGAACAAGTAGGTGTTTTTAATGTTAGTAGGTACAATCGCCATTAAATATGTCGATGCTAATTAATCAACTGACAGAAAGTCTATAATTTATACATCAACAGTAATTATTATTCATCATTCAAGGTAAATGAACGGCGATATGCATAGTGATCTTTCATTTTAGTCTGAATTAGAACCGGCTTACATATTTAACGAGTTTTGTTTTTAATTTATTAGTCGATCAAACAAATAGTGAATATAAGTATTTCATAAGAATATGAATAGGTTATTCAAATCGTTAGTAGATAGAATGTCTGTAATAAATATTTTATAGAGCACTCGTAAAACCAGCAATGAGATAAACCGACCACAGCGACTAGCGGACGCTATCATAAAATTTGACAACGTGTCATTCTGTTCTATAAAGACATTTCTGTATAATCAGTAGGTAATGGGCGATTTAAATTATCATTATTATCATCATCATAATTTCAGCCGAAAGACGTCCACTGCTGGACATTGCCTCCCCCAAGCACCGCCACTTCGAACGGTTCTGTCCTTCCCACATTCAGTATATAAATTGTATCAAAGCATTAGGTAATAACGCTTTTTAAGCAATATCGTGAAAGTACCAATGTTTAATCAGACTATAGGCATAATAGCTTCATTTTGTATCTAAGTTATTGAAACTTATCAAATCTAAAGCAGATACAATTAAAAAGAAGTAGGTACCTATGTTCAGCTTAAAGATAACATTGAACTTTAAGCAAAGTTATCTTTAAGTAAAAATACTTAATTGATTAAGTTCCATTATGAAAATAATTCCATTTCTATTAATAAAACACTAATAATTTGTTACCTACTGTAACACCTTCATTGATTCTAGATTAAATAAAAAACAAAGATAAGGATCTATTACAGAAATCCCAAACATCGAATTGACTAGAGTTTTACTGTAAAACCAAAATGCTCCATTTACAAAAGTTCAGTAAAATCAGGAAGTCGGACCGGAAGTAAGAGAGAAAGGGGGAAAATCGGAATACGATTTTTTAATATTAAAATTCTCACGCTTAAAGAAAAGGCTTATTAAGAAATTGAATTGAATTCTGTTATAGGCTAGGTAGGTAGATAATATAAACATTGCTATTCACCCGCTTTTGAAGGACGTGATATTATTTTGAAGATAACGTTACCAGAATACATTGATTGCAAATAAACCTTATAAAAATTTCAAATGATTGTTCTATTGACCCTTCGCTACGTTCGGTATTATAAATAGTTATAAATGACAATGTGGTCTATAAATAGTGTTTAGGTACAAGGTTATTATTTTAAGAACGTCATGGTGAATGATGAAGTGTGAAATCATTAGTACGACAAACAGCGCTGCGGGGCGCCACGGTAATGTGCTATAAAAATTATATTAGACATGCAAATATATGTTGTGTCTTTATTAGACAAATATTAGACATTTATGATGTACAAATTATTAAGCTATACCTATTATCAAAGTCTTTGCAAACTACGGTACTTAAGTAAACTTTGTAAGGTACAACATTTGAAAAAAAAACTAAGTTGAACTTGTAGGTACAACTTATCTATCAAAGTCTACGGTGTAGCTAGCATTCTCCAAAATTCTTCAAATCTTAAAAAGCAGACAATCTTGCTAGATAGTAAAAATATTAATTTAATGGTATTTTGGGGAATATAAATAGATCCTAAACATGTACTCATTAATTTAGATATTTTTTCTAATATTATAGTATTCTACCGATAGCATATAAGTTATGAATATTTTCTAAAAATGTTAACGAATTAAGGTATTCATCTGTGTCAATGGATATTATTTGGTGAATTTTTAAATATCATTAAAATGCCATTAAAAATTAATTATATTTAAAATAGGCTAAAAAAAATGTGTTAAAAATATGGGATGTGTAAACACAAAAGTTCTTGATACAGGTACCGTACGGGCCGTCGCAAAAGCACACACACACATGATGTAGGTATCCTTATAATTATCTCTGTAGACCTCCACTATCATACAACTTTGATTTATAACTATCTACCTAATCCATCAAACTCTGAAGTCACTCAGTAACATTTCCATAATTGTCACAAAATTTATACTCAAAACTACAATTTAACTGCAATAAAATCGTCCTACAATAAATATAACTAAAATATTGTTTAAAGATACAGTAAAAATGACATCATAAATTATATTATAAATAATGTTTCAATGATATCTGTCCAGATTATTAATAGTTGTAGTCATAAAATTGGACATGGTGGCTAATAGTTTTAATGCAACAGAATAGCCTACAAATAAATGCTAAGCCACAATAAGCTTTCTATTTATACCCGTGGTAATAAACATTTTGAAATTCGACCTATTGGTTGGTCGTAACCGTTTTTTAATTGGACCATTTAAGATATTTAGCGCACGGCAGTGTGATAGCCAAGTTCGCTATAATGTAACCGGTATAACCGACCTTAAGATCTCAAACTGTTAATTTTTACATCTTTCTCTTCCTGGAAAATGTATACACTGTTCCGGTCTGTTAAAGATTTTCCGGCAATTAAAGAGTTCTTTCTGGTAAATTTCTGAACTCAAAAGAAAAAAAAAAGAATTGTTTTGAAATATGTCACGTATGACATTTTTTTTCTGTAACTGAACTGATTTTAAATAACGCACTTTTTACGAATAGAACTTTAACACTTCAAAGCTTTCAAAGTTTTTATTAAGCATTTCTGTTGTACTAAATAGTAAAGCTCTACATACCTCCCTAATAACTTATGTTTCCTTTCAACTATCTACAATATTATTGTCAAGTGTGAAAATTCACTGCACTGTTTACTCACCCCGCTGGTGACGAATTTTAGTGCTCACTTTCTCATGTATGCCAAATTTTATCGTCGCTAACTGAATCATTTTATCGGTACGAATATCCAATCGTGGATTCAACAATAACGTATCGACAAAAACACATGTATTTCCTCCTCAGAGTTAGGGTCACAGGTCGGCAGGGTGAGATGTGGCGGAGACGTCGTGTGTGATGTGGTGAGATGTCGTAGTGGAGGTTTAAGTACCGATGGAGACGCGGCGGACGCAGGAAGGCTTGACGCGCGGCATGTTGTCGCGCTGGCGGCTCAGGGCCGGCGCATGGCAGGCGGCCTGCTCGCACTGGGGCTGCACACCACGGGACACTCGCGCGGCGCCGGCTACTCGGCTCGGACGAAGTACACTGTGCGGAGCGGACGCGGCGTGTGACCGAGCGCACCACTCGCCATCTGAAGCGGGACTGAGCGCGAGGCGGCGGCGGGCGGCGGGCGGCGGCGCGCGCGCGCACCAGGTACACGGTTATGACAGGGAGGCGGGGCCGCGCCCGGCTCATAAATCAAACTTCGCCCATTCGCACGCGCTACACGGGCCCCCCTCCTCCATATTCCATATTCGGGGCGGGGCATATTTTCATAATCATAACGCCTCATATTCATAAGCGACATGTGGTCGCGAGGCCGTTGGCGGCGCGCGAGGCGGCGGTGGGCGGCGCTGACGCCCGCTAGATGGCGGCCGCCGTTGCCCCGCGAAGCCTCCCACACCACACACACTAATTGAACTTGCACGTCATAACTTTTTGTTTGTATTCAATAATTATTAAATGGCTTTTTTAATTGCTCAGAGATAAGTTCTTGGTATATTTACGTGCACGAAAACTTGTTGTGTAACTTTGTTAATAACTTACTAATCGATTTGCATTTATAAAATATTTATTTTACTATTGTTGTTTTAATGAACTTTGCAATTTTGTATTTTTTGCTTTACATTTCTACATGCACAATTACTCATTAAAGGTTTTCAGAATAATTTACGGCGTGCATGAATAATAAAATAAATAAACTTTGACTGGTTAGGTTACACGTGTTAGGAAAGTATCTAATTAATTGTATTTAATAACTCATAAATAAACAGGGTTTCTGTTTTTTACTTGATTCTTGGGAAAATTAAAATTTGTGGGTGTTTACTTAGTTTTGGGATTAGGTAAAACATAAATATGTGTGTTTCCTATGTCATTTCAATAATAAAAATAAACAACATCAACCACAAGTCATTGTTGTGTCAGCATCTCACTAACAAATTCTTGCAGCCTACTTCCTTCTTAAAACAAGATCGTAAAAAAATATTAATAGTAATTAAAAAGCATCACAGCAGGACCTCAAAGCTACAGACTCATTCTCTCTCACAATATTGTGGGTAAGCGTATAAAATCCTTGCTACCGACATCCGTAACTAGATCCATTCACTGGCCGATTTTAATTTCTGAAACAAATTTACGAGGAGTCGTTATGAAAAAGCGAATGGCGGGAGCCATGTCAATCGCTTTGTGTGCTTTAAATTAAATATAACGAATACGTGTGACTGGTGTAACTCGGCCGTCCGATATTAATGTGATAGAAGCAATTTAGTCGATTCTGCCAGTCATCGGATCGGCATCGACTAAGCCCGATACTCGATACATTTCCTTCATGTCATTTGCCTTGGATGCTAGGGTGGATATTTTTTTTTAATTAACGAAACTATGTAGCCGGGCTGGGATTATTTTGTTGTCGGTATGCTACTGGTTTTTTGTTGGCATCGTTGATTTGATTTGTTCTTTGATTGTGCTGAATTAATAGTTGGCTACCAACGTATAAGTGAATAAAAAGGTACTGGTTTTAAAAGATTTGCTATCTACAAATGTAAAGCTATGACTCTAACTGCTGGGTGATTTTCCTTAACTTTTCAGAGTTGACTCACCTTAGGGTTCTGTAATATGGACCAGGTACTTGTGGCATATTATAGTACTAGCTTCCGCCCGCGGCTTCGCCCCCGTGGTATGTCGGTAAAAAGTAGCCTATGTCCTTTCTCAGGTTCTAGACTATCTGTATACCAAATTTCATTTAAATCGGTTCAGTATTTTTGGCGTGAAAGCGCGACAGACAGACAGACAGAGTTACTTTTGCATTTATAATATTAGTAAAAATAGTAAGGATTAAGAAACCTAACACAGGTTTCTAAACTTCTTCTCTGCCAAAAATTTATGTTTTATTTATGTGCAGGACTGCAGGTAGAGCTAACGATATTCAACAATTTTTTCATCATCAAACTAAACATAATAGTAAAAAGATTTCAGCATAATTATAGAATGTGCCCGAAGAAGATAAATATTTATTTACACAACTATATCCCTCTGTTAATCTACGTTTGTTCTAAACCCATTAAATTAGCGACATGGTATCTCCCCTTTTGACTTACGAAATCCCACATTATAATAAAAGGAACGTATTAGATATTTCAGGAGCACATTAACCGCACTATAATTGCCATTAAAAATAATTAGCCGGGAGCTATGTTGTTGTTTTTAACCTCAGTCGACTAAATAATTCCTGTTTATGATGACACCTAATCCCTTATGAATTTAATGTGAGTTCCCTGAACGGCACTATGGAGGTGTTATTTCAGATCCATCAGTGCGGCAGTTAAACAGAAATAGCACCAGTAACACAAGTCACATACGATTTAAATACACAAATTTTTGAAAACGTCTGTTTATTTAAGCTAAAGCACGCGTCGCTCGTCGGGCCGCCTCCCGAACGCTCTTGTCTTGCGTTTATTTTATTTGTTAGTGTTACAACATGTTACACATTACTATAAATTCATAAAAATAACCTTTTAAATACCCTCTACCTGTTCATTATCGTTGAGCTACGTTTTACCGCTAACAGGTGTCGAGTTTGCGGAAAAAGTGGAGTTAGTTAGAGCGGTATAATGTAGGTTTATGTTAGGTGAAACAGGGGTGAAATTTTTAAATTGACCGTCAAAATGATGGCGGTTTAAATGAGCGGTGGGTGTGCGTGCCTGGTGTATGGAAGTGGCGTAGCGGTTGCGTAGCAAATGTGTAGCGTGGCCTAGCGGTGCCGTAGCACTGGTGTAGCGTGGCGTAGCAGTGGCGTAGCACTGGTGTAGCAGTGGCGTAGCGCTGGGTTAGTACTGCGTAGCTGTAGCGTAGCGTAGTTGTAGCGGGCGCGTAGAGGTGGTGTGGCGGTGGTCGAGCCACGCCAGGGCGGCAGCGAGGGACACGGCTCGGACGCGTTCATAAATTTGAATATGGAAGTGAGTTCTAATGGTGTCGCTGTTTATTTTTACTGCACCCCCCGAACCGTACGCCCGAATGCGACGCCGAATTTATTTCCATGCATTTTAATATCTCCCTCTGAATAGCTATTGCCATTTTCACGCGGTTTTATTGCGAACTCTATAGTCGTGTTATGTTCTTTGTTTTTTTAGGCCCGCTTTACGATCGAGTGCGATGGACAATATCGGTCGATGAAGCCTCGTAAGGTTTCGAGGGAGCATCGAGTGTAATTAGCGCCGGCCGGAACGCTCATTGAGGCGATAATAAGAGTGTAGTGTAATCATGTAAATTTCCTCGTTTATGAAGCGAATTTCTGAAGGAGTACCGAGTGGAGTATGTCAGTATTAAGTCATTAAAAGTGGACATTGATTGATTGGAGCTTGTGCAAAGGGCACGCATCACGGAAACGCACGCAACTCTTGTGTCGAAGCACTTGAGTTTGTTCATTCACTTGTTTACACTCCAGTGAAGCGTAACTCATATTTCCTTTTGTACAGACAATCATCTAAACGCATGAATGGGATAGCCGCCTATGGTGGACTAGGGATGAATTTTGAGAGCTTTTAAGAGGCCCCTCGCTTTTGATTCAGTATACTTGAACGCTGCTGATTTGGTTAATTGCTTTATGTTTTAATGTTACGATTACGAATCGGATTAAGTAGCTCAGTTATTTTTTCGTATTTTTTCATTTCAGGGGTACTTTTTTTAATTTTCAAGAAATAATATAGCACTTCGACGCCTAAGTATCCTTTTGTTCATAGTTAGTTGTGTTACATATTGTAAATAAGCATTTCAAATTATTAACAATAAAATTTAGCTCATAAATTTAAAAAAGTTCGTAATAATTTAATAGCGATAAGATATAATATTTCTAAAGTAGACGAGATCAAGTTCCATACTAAGTTGCCTTCACATGTATGAGAAGTAGTAAGACGTGCGTGTTAAGTCATTATTATGTCCTACCTCAGACATTGAGATGAAATTTTAATACCGTAAATTATACAGAAAAATATTGTCGACGCAGCTCGTTTACAAACAACACTTAACTTGTCAAAATGATGGCTGTATGAGAACAGTTCGCTGGCTCAAATGCGCTTTGGCATATTTTGCTGAGCACCATAATTATGGTCTGTTAACTAAATGTGAGTTTCATCTTTATCAGTTTTTTTTAATACACTTGTCGGCCTCCAAAAATTCGAATATTGAAGTCTAACTTTGAAACTACGAATTTAATTAAAGAACCTACTTTATTGTATATGTTAATATATCTTTTAATATGTAAGAACTTACCTACGGTTAGTAAATATTATGCATTCAGAGAACCGGTTCTGAACGAATACACGACCGTTTGTCATGTTTGAATTATGGTGTCAATGCTAGTACAGTTTGTTCTCTTTATATGAAGTTGTAACCAGACATGCCACAAATAAATGATATTCTAATGGGAAGAATGAGTCGGCCTGATATTGATCTCGCATTAGTAACATTAATCTTCATTGTTTAGTTATGTAAATATGTACACACGGTACATACATGATGTCACGTTTATAATCTTTGCAGATTGACGGTAGCGCCACTTAAGTTGGTGTTCTTGATGAGCATGTCTCGGTTTGTACAATAGGTGAAATTAACCATATTTTACAGTCTAGACTGTCAACTGCGTGTGATTGACTGGAAGTTGTCTTCAATTCCCGGATCATCGTGTAACACGTTCCTAACACAAGATAATTCATTTGAAGTCACAACGTCGGATGTGTCCGAGCTTTAAAGGGATAAGTAGTGTACAAGTCAAAATATAAATCTTGCGTGTGGGGTGTGTGGCGCGGGTGGTGTCTCAGCTGAAATATAAAAGTGTTCGGGGGCACTCAACGGCCGGACGCTCATATTTTGTTATTTTATTTATATTAAAAGTAATGGTTCGCCGCGAGCCATAATGCTCTGGATGGTTTTTGCGCATTTTTCTCTTTTCTGTGTGTCGTATATTTTCACTTAAATGACGTAGGTACGTGACCGTCGCCGCTGTTCGTTTGTATCGTGCTTTATGTAACGACCCTAATGTATGGGGAGCTTAATAAAATTACATAATTTAGTAGCAATTGCTCATTAGGAAAAGATTCTTCTTGCAGTTAGTGGGGGCAAGAAACTGATATATTAATGGTATTTCAGGAATGGCAAGCAGGTACTTACTTACTTTTATTTATACGCTTTAGATTCTTTAAGCATATTACAACTGCATGAGACTTGATAGGCAGGTATCAGATCCATTTGTAAAACTTACCCCTTGGAATTAACACTGCTATTGCTTCCCCATCACATAAAGGATCATGAGCGATAATCACTTAAGTACAAAGGTACCTAACACCTTAGGATATCCTACCCTACATAGGTACAAGCTTCATTGTATAAATAATTCTATTTAATTACCTTCACTTACATAGCGTTCATTCTTAAGGTAAGGTAATGTCTCAAAAATACAATGTTAAAGTACAAAGCACGGCCTGATTTATTAGTGTATAAGCACACATTAATGTTAACAAAGTGTATCGAGCGGCAGACTCAGTGTGGTAGTGTGCCGTTGCTGTGTCGCAGTGTGCTGCGGCTGTGCCGTAGACGTGCCACACCGACATAGCGCCGTCAATTTACCTACCATAGTTTTATGCTATCATAAACAAGAAATACAGACATCTTCACTATAATGTAATGTAGGAAAACGGTGGGCGCCGTGTGAACCGAAAGCGGGCAAGCGTCCTCAAGAGGTGACCGTATGGCGTTTGTCGTAGAGGTGATATTCGTGGGTCGTGCGACGTGGTAGCAAGTGCGGGTTGGCAGCAATCTGCACAAGCAGAAGCGAGGTGTAAGCGAGGTGCTGTGGTGGCGCGAGCAGCCGCGGCATAGTGCACCCTGCGCCGCCGCCGCAAGGGCGCGTTCGGTGCGGCACGGCGCGGCGCTGCGCGGCGGCGGCGTCGCTCTTCCGGGGAAGGCACTATCTCGGGTGCAGCGGGGAGGCCACCCCCTCGTAAATAACGCGCGCTGGCGAGCCGGCGAAGCACCCGTGCCAGATTCTACAGCTAGAAACAGTTAAACGCTCATAATTTCGTGCTGGTTAAGCTTATCTTTGTCTCGTGTACGAAATTTCGCTGTGCCGTCCCCCTCGCGCGTTTTCGTGGACATATTTTATTTGTTGCAACACAACGTTCTGTCGCGTCCGGGGCCAAAGTTATAATTGTAGTTCGACATACCAGTGCAGCTTCTGCATAAAGTTGCCCAGCGACGTTTACATTGTTGAAATAACTTTATCTGGTTAATGTTTTAAGTTTACTCACTTTGATTTATTCGAAACTCTCAGCTAGATTAACGATGCTTATTGGAGTGTTATTAGTTTATTGGTGTAGCATTCTGATTTCACTTTCATGTTTGTGAAATCAAAGCATGTGCAATAGTTATCCACACGTAAAAAGTTTTTAAATGATAGTTGAATTATAATTCAACAAGGGTTACCTACATAGTTGCTTGGTGTCAAGTAGGTGTTGACTGGTTAACCTCGCATAAACATTTATGCATAACTAGAGTGTCGTATAAGTTTTCGCATAGATGTACGGTGAAAAGGCATTCGAGCATGGTGCGATAGTGCGCCGAGGGTGTCAGGGGTAGGGAGGGCCGGGCGCCAGTGGGGGGCAGGGAGGGGAAGTGGTGTTAAGCCGGTATCATCCCGCCTTATCGCGGCGCGGCGGTTTCATAATAATTTTAATACTCCAGGCGGCAACCCGCGGATTTCCGGCGCATACTTTTATAAGCGGTTTTGGTTCTCCGAAGAGGCCGGGTGTCACCCTCGCGTGCATGCCTTCAATCTCACTCGGTGAGTTGCCGCTGAATACACCCGCGGGAATCTTTTTACTTTCCTTTTGACGTTTATTGCCACGTTTTTGGCTTGTTTACGTTGTTTGTATAGACAGATTAAATTTGTTAAATAGGTGCTCTTTATTAGATTTCTCTTGTGACAGTTAGTTTAATTTTTATTTCGTTTGGGGGATGCTTGTATTCTTTTAATTTATAGCATTTTCCTGATGGATGTAACTGACAGGGTTGGCAATAAAAAATCCTTGTAACATGTCATGTAACTTGTCTCTATTAGTTGCAAAAATAATAAATAATCACTTACTTATCCCAACTATCATTTGTTGTATAACGATATTAGGGTTGCAAAAAGCCCCATAATTACGTCTAGTGGATAGCGTTATGCGAGATCAGCCAATTTGCCAAAATGGATATAACAAATGACAGGAGTAATAGAGGCGCTTGAGTGTAACATTAATAGAGAGGCAGGTAGAGCCGGGGGGCGGCACTAACGACCGTTTTTATCCAGGGCGGGCGGATGATGGATGGACCTACTTCCGGCCGCGACGTCCGCACTTCCGCCGTTCCTTTTGTATATTTATCAACATTAATTTCAATGTGCTACAAGATATATTTGCCTGTTTTACTAACGGATTTTTCAGCGACGAGTACGTCGTGGATTTCAAATGGAGTATTTGTTTAATACTAAGTAGTGTAAGAAAGTCTGAGTGAGATATTTTTATCTGTTTAACGGACTGGAGTGTACGGCTAGATATTTTAAGCATAAACAATCAAATAAAGTGTAATTCATTACTGTTGCGAGTTATTTTGGTCCGCATACACACGAGTGCGCAAAAATAGCCGGATAACACGGCTAATGATGACGGACACGGCTAACGGTTGCTTTATTATGGACTCTCCCTATTTAACATGACAACATTATATCGCGAATGAATGCGGATAAAAGTCTAACAGAGATTTACGAAAAGGGAGATTTGGCTACCAAGTATATTATTCTTGACACCTTTCATCATGAGGTCTCCTGATCGATGTTCAGGCAGGGAACAGGACCTTTAAATACTTTTTTTTTTACTTTGTCTTATTTTTTTAACGAGGGCCTATATTTCATAAAAACCGACCGGCGATAGGTGACAAGCTACAATCCGATAATTCGACTGTTTTACAAGTTTTTTTTCGTAGAAGGTATATAGGTAGTATAGTTTATTTCATGAAAAAAGTTATGTTACTTTTTGGATAGGTACAGTCACGGACTTTAATTGATGACTGTACCTACCTAAAATTAGGTAGTTTAAGATTCGAATTTTGATTCGCTAACCAAAAGTTTACCTGCAGTCAATTAGTGAAATCTGTTTTTCTTGGGAAATTAAGGAAACCCGTTTTCATGAACAGGACATTTTTAATATCTTAATTTATATTCATATATTATGTGCTTACCCACCTATGTGTATGTAAAGCAATAACGAAAACTCTTAACAAATTGTTACACAAACATAAAGATAGGTGACGTGCCCGTCGTTTACAACCAAACAAACCAGTTTGACTCAAATAACATTTCACATTTCAAGATAGATTTTATCAAGTGATTGCTACAAACGCCGAGCTGTATCTATGATTAATTCAATAATGAAATCATAAAACTTAAACAGTATGTTAGGGTAATGAACAACTTTGGGACCCACTCCAAAAATATTATGAAAAAAAAAAAAAAACTGCTCTTCAACATTTAGATAGTGCTGCTATTTCACTTATGGATCAAAACTTTTTTACATATTCCTCATTCCGTAGTAAAAGTTATTCATTTTCATGAGTACTAGTACTAGTATTCATTTTCATGAACACTTCCTTAAAGTATGCCATGTTCCTCGTTTAACCTAATATAACATGAATGTATGCGATAGGTAGCAAGACAATGGCAGAGTTCTATGTAGTTGCTATATCCTATTTTAGGTAGTTTTGGGTACAGATTGTTCTTTTGTAAATGAAAAGAATTTGTACCGTAGTATTTGTAACCTAAGTTACAATCTAATGTGGGTATCTAGGCGGTCCTAGCATGGTCGACTTTTATTCAAATTGGTAATAACCATATTTTATGCCTGCATCGGTACATTTTGCTTTATATTTTTTGTAAGTCTTTACGTAGGTACCTGCCCGTGTACGAAGGCTGTATAATTATGCTACCAGCCTATGTGTGACTTTCATAACTAATGTACGAAACAAACAAACGATAAAACAGTTTAAATAGCAATTTATGCAAATAACCAAATGAATTTATATTCGCGTTCATAACACGGTTTACATCGTGCGCCCTACGTACGTATACACATACAACATACGACTTAATTGAATTTATAGGCACGTCGTCAAATGAATATGAGTAGTACACTCGCAATGTTTTCTATACTTAATGATGGCTTATTAAGTATTCGCTGCGCCTCTGTAGAACGGTGAGAACCTCGTAACATAAATTTTGCGTATTATTTACGTTGACAAACGTGCATTATGAAATTATAATGTCGTGATTGATATGCGGGTGCGCGCCTGGCCGCGACAGTGGGACGTGTGTGCCGCTGTCCGCACGTACCTTATTGTACTAAATACTTGAACGATGGACACTAGCGCCGGGGCTCAGATCACTGCCAATTTTATTGCTCCTTTGCTCTAAATACCACTGCTTTATGGCCATATTTACACTTATAAATAGAAACTAACTTTATATTCCTGTGAATAGAAACTACGTCATACATCAAACATAACAAGTGCATCCGCGTACAGACAGATTACTAAACACCCGCATATTTTTACACCTGCACTCACACTGATCGATAGAAAAACATGTAATCTAATATATTAAATATCTACTTACGAGTAATGAAAAAAAAATGAGCAGTTGAAATACTCACGAATTGTATCACCCTGTCGAATAATGAGGTCGAAAAGTCACAAAAAATGTAAGAAAAGTTGCGATTATAAAGTATATTTAGAGCATTACGAAGAAGTGTATGATCTACTTACATACATTGACGTAGTTTCGTGGATAGATTCGCGCGAGTCGAAATAAAGCGAGCCAATCAATATTAACACGCCGCAAACAGCGTAAATTGTTGCCTAATGCCATACACGCACACAGCCGCTGCCGCGTCGTCCGTGAACTAGCGCCTACACTAGCCAGGGTGCTCACTTCGCAGCGCACTCGGAAAATACTTTCTTATTTCAGCGTAAGATTCAGTTTGTGCATTTCTGTATTTTGAACTATGAAATCAGATATTATTTAAAAGTTGATCTAGGCGGATGCAATTTAACTATATTTTACTTTTAAGGGAATCACTTATTTCTTCGTATGGCAGGCTAGATTTATTTCGAAGACTACAACGGCATGAAGCAGCGAGCACAGGTGTATTGTATCACCCTGTATGCATTGCGTATTACATTTACACAAGAAGCGGCCGCACACAGGCGCGCTGCGTGTCGGTACTAACGCATGCACGCACACTAGCCGCGCCGGCCGGCCTGTAATAACTCGGAACCACAATAAATCAATGTGATTAATGTCATTAAGCACTGTGTGCCGGCCTCTCTATATTCCGTCAATATGCACTGTTTTACGACATGCCGCGCCACGATAATTAGTCAGCTTTGTTAGGACCGTTGACGAATGTTATGTCCGATCCCAACGCTACATAGAGAAATTAGAGCAATAAAAATATGTATACGAGCGCCATCTGCGTTTCCAATGTACGAGGAAAACTACGTCGAGACACCGATGTGACATGGTAGATGAGATCAAAGAGAATTTATAACGGAGCGTTCATAAACACGTCACTCGCGCAAAAAATGATCTCTGCTATTTCTCAAACTGTGAACACAGCCGGCACGTCGAGATTGATAACTATTACCATTTCTTGGTCAGATTCTCGAGACGCATGTTTATCATACGTCCGTTTGATGGATAGGCCGTAATTATTACGATTAGAACGGCATCGCAAATCATGGGAACGGCGAGGACAGGCTGCACTAGTTGACATCGTTATCGCCGCTTCAGATCTCGATTGTTGGCTCTGGGACCATACAGTTGTGTTGGTTGCGTTCGGAACGCGCGACCAGTTTCATACTTTATTTCATCTCTTGTTCACGGCGCATGATCAGTGCACGATGCGTGGCTGCACTGTTACGAATGTATCCAGCATCGACTCGGTGGCCTATTTAGATCTACGATACTGCAATTTGCTGACGGACAGGAGTCGCGCGTTGGCCGCTCTGACTTGAAGGCAGGAATGTCTTGAGCACTGAACGTGATCGCTCAGCTGATTGTCCTAAATTGATTGTGTTCCGACATTATTCAATTCTATCACGCACACCCAACTTCGGAAACTGTGTTTGACTGACAGCTGTGTCTTACCTTCTTTTTGCTTTGATGTGCTTTTATTAAATTGGACACCGGAAAACTGAAAGCCCAATGTTCGAGTGTAAACAAATGAAAATAACATTAAGCATCTATTTTGTACGAGCAAAGAAATTATTCCAATTTCAGTGAACAAATTGCTCCATTATTCATTTGTTCATTGATTTTGAACCCATACATTAGCGAGAAGAGATATAAATAATGACCAACACCAACATCGTGCTGGTAGTTACACGTCCTCACACTTTTGGTTTCGATATTTTGGTTTAATGAAGGCTCGGCTCTGAGCTGGTAAACCTGGCAAAAATAGATTTGAATTGGTAACATAGTCTTAATGTGGTGAGGTGAGGTGGCGGTGCTATTGTGGCGGCGGTCAGGATGCCGATGACCATTTCGGTTGCACGCTTGTGCTGCAAAGTTCGCAATCAAATAAATATTTCGGCACAATTAAGAAAACGCCGACGAGGGTAGCACTCGTGACAATCGGCTAACAGTGTGCCGTGGAGCTTCTATTACGTCTCGATTAATTTGATCGTGCCAATAAGTTTGAAAAAAAATTGAATTTCTAATAAAGAGTTGGCTTTTTAAGATACTTGATGAATGCTAGTTAGGTGTTAATGAATTACAAGAATTCGGTGCTTCATTTGTGTTAGTAGTTCATTTTTGAACGTGTAACATGACGTTAAATATTTGGAAAATGTTTGGCATATTTATTTGTACTCTTACATTCATTATCATCTAGTTAAGACGTTAGTGACCGCGCAGCATCCTCTCTACGCATCTCCGCGTGCGTGCTCTCCGCTCTGCCCACATCCGCTGAAGTATTTTGTTTATTGCTAATGCGATTTTATTTTTTATTGCTTTTTATTTATCTTTATTCAGCGATTGCGGTTTATTGTATTAAAATAAATAAGAATTCTTGACTTTTTAATTTTATTCGAGGCGAAGTACACGACATTGCCGCGAGGAGAGAAAGAAATAAATTTTAATAAGCGTTTCTTTTTTAAGGCGTGATTCTTCAGTTAAAAGCGATTTATTTTTTATATAAACTTGAAGATAAACCGTATTCATTAGAGATCGACTGGAAAGGGCCTAAAATAAAAATAAACGTGGTCAAGTTGGTGTTGTCGCTGAGTTATTGTCGTTAATCAGCCCTCTTCTGAAGGCATGTTGATTGGAGGCCGGCTCGTATGGATGAGCGGCATTGTTCTCTTTATTAACATTTGGCTTAATTATACCGATCATATAGAGGCATTCTTTGTATTTACTTGCCCCTTTGCACCTTTTATTCCTTAGAGATATCACTTCAAGTCTGGATCTTGATACTCAAATGTTAAGGTTTGAAATGGACCCAGCATAAGCCTCTTATTTTCTACACTAAGTTGCCTACAGGTAATAAGCTAAAGCTGGCAGTGTGATTCTATCCGTGAATTATCATTTAATTATTTTCCTAGAAATCTAAAACAAACAATTAAATAGGAAACGATTGTTGTGTTTATAAATTAACTTAAATCAGAGGGTGTAGTTGTGCTCCTACAAAATGACTACTAACATAATCGAGGCGTATTTCTACGAATTTGTTCACGTCCACGACTCCAATCGTGTGTTACCCAACGGAAGTACATAAATAATGTTTATCGATCGATCATCGCCGAGGCAGAGTGACGCACTCGTTAGATTTATGCCTTCATTGTCAGAGCCGTAAACTAGATCTCCATAAAAAGGGACATTTCCTATTTAAAATTTATATTAAAAGACAATGGTTAACAAAAAGTGGGCGCCTCCTCGCGAAGCAGCCCGGCTGCGCGTGCGCTCCACGGCGCCAACTGCCAAATCTCTATCGGACGCGCGTAAATTACGCCTTTTTACCTGGATTCCTGTTTTGACATATTTAAGGCATTAGTAATAATTATGAGTGCTCCGGCCGGCCGGTAATGCCTGTGTGCGTGCCAGGCAGTTTTGACACTATCTTAATGACGGACGTCGGGTGACAATAAATATTGAATCGTTATCGCTCACCTATCCGAGGTTGCGTCACTTGGGTTTAAATCCTAAAATAGACCCCCCAAATGGTTGGATCCCATAGTTTTATATGAATTACTATTTCAAGCACTTTCCGGTTTCAGTATATGTAACAAGCGTAGAAGTATTGAAACTGGGTGATGACATTAGGTGGCTAATTGTAAGTATTGGGGTGAGTGCAGAGGTCAGTGAGGGTCGCGCACATCTGCCGTGTTTGTCCACCCACGCGCTCGCTGCAGTTAACGAGCGTCGTCCAATAGTTTTAATTGCAACCCGATATCTGCACTTTTATGTCATTGCAAACAGTGGAAAGATTTGCTATTAGAGCGAACATTCGCGCGACTAATGAGAAAGTATTGTTCAATGTGAGTCATTCACACTAAGTTATGTGAAAACAAATCTTAGATGTCAATCAATTTCAAATAAATTCTTCAACATGACAACAGTTAGATATACCTGACCTAACTAAAAGCTCAGCAGTAAAAAAGAAAAACTGGATATCCGAAAAACCGATCATGTGTTTCGGGTGGTATGAATAAATCAGATATAGCGAGACTGGCGTAGGCGCCTGCCCAAGCGGCGCGGGGAGATCTCCGTCGAGTTATAAAACCTCTCAAAAGGTGAACTGAAAGATTCGTGCGTAAATATTAAGGGTTTACGATGGCTCATTCAGTCATTAGAGTGCGTCTTTTGTTTATAACCGCGTCGTAGACTTGTCGCTATTCGGAGATAAGATCTGTCTCGTCGGGTCGTCATTATTTATGTGAATTTTGACAGAACAGCACTCTAAGGGCAGCAGGCTCACACTTAAATACTATTATTTATGGCAAGTGTGGTCTGCCATAAATTACCCTTCATCGAATTAAGACAAAAGCTAGTGCCGATAAGACGCGCGATTAGGGCACGCCTCATTGTTCTGACGAATGCGGCACTGATATAGCCAATATTTTTCCACTTTTACGACTTCAATACGAGATTGCTTTGTTCGTGTAGCGAGGAAAGTCGTACTTATGAAATTTATAATGTCTAATGGAAGTATTCCTTCCTGTCTATCTAATATAAATGTGTACAAATAAAATTACGATAAATAAACAACGGAAAGCTTTGGACATGTCGGACGGATATAAAATTTATAACCCTTAATAGGCTATGGAGGGAAGGGTGGATGAAATACGGTTAATGATAAATCCACAAATGAGATTTGCCGGACGTCTGGCCACTCAAAACTGTCGCGCTATTGTCACTGGACACTCTCACCTTATATTACACAGATCAACTAAATATGGCGTGTTCATTCAAGTACACAGGGTGTTTCCTTTTGAAGCAGTTTTATTTAACTTTATGTTGCGACTTTTCCATTTTCCTCTAGTACCAAAACAGGTTGATTTTAAATTATTGATGATGTTAAGTAGGGTCGTAAATATTTCACCGATTTAGATTGTTTTCATAATTCTACAAAGCTAATCTGTGAATTTGAATTCATTAATTTTTTAATGCTTACATTAACATAGTTATATTATATTGTCTTAGATTTTGCTGTATTCTTTTTCTGGAACTTTGTATTTGGTAGAAAAGTTATAATTTGGAGAGTTATTTATTTTGTTAAAGTATAAAGAACATTGCCATTGGATGGGGCTAACATGCAGGCTTTGTGGGATAACATGCAAGTAGGTATAATGTTCCCTTCCATTGCATCCTTAATTAGGTATGTTGGGAGATAGTTTGCGGAACACCAGATACTTTCTTTACAAGAACTTGCAGCCAACCGTGTTACTCAAGCCCAATCTATTCATATGAAAACATTGGAAAAATATATGAAAATCTTTAAAGTTTTTTTCCCTGAAATATAATGGGTTGTTCTATGTTCTTATCAAAGGCCAGTATGAACCTTATTTAAAAAGTGATAATAAAATTCTCAAATGAGGTAAATGGACTTGTGTAAAGTACAACAACACTATTCTAAAATACTTATCACGTAAAAAATTCAGTTAGATTGAAATTGCTTATTAGTTTTATAGGCTAGATTGTAATTAATTAATAAGAACCTGGTTCTTTTTAATAAATAATAAAAAATTGGTAAATTGTTGTTAAATCGTCAATAACCGATCAGCCTGTAGCCTGTCAGTGGTGTAGGTGGTGATGATCCAGATGGACGCGGGTCAGCAGCTGCGCGGTAATTAAGAGGTGGCTGGAAGTGGCATGCGCCGGCGCACAATGCGGTTCAATTGAATGAGAATAATCTTTGCACCCACGCGTCTTTTGTGAGCGTGGGTGGACCGATGACCGGTGCGTGCACGATCGAAAAGTGGCTCTATTTTGCGTTTTTCAGTTTTGTTCTAGTTTTATTTTTCTTTTGTACCGTGTTGCGTGACCTTTAGTTCGAGGACGGATTATAAATATATGTATATTGTTTTAATGTGTTGGCTACTACCAAATTATTAGTACGAATAAATGCAGACACTTTGGTTCGTATCAATATTTGTATTTGGGTAATTCCCACTTACTGCATGGAGCATTATTTATATTATTGATTTGCGTTAATAATAATGAACAGCATGCAATTGTCATTTCGAACGCTATCTAAACGTTTGACATTTACAACATTTATAGGTCTACTCAGTTATGTTAAATTGCATGCAGCTTAGGTACGAGTAAATTTGCATTTAAATTCAAATTATGAATTAACATTAGCAACGCGGTTTCGCAAACAGACGCTTATCATAATGATAAATTAAAATCTACAATGCGAATTACAATTAACGCAAATACAAACACAAATCATTGACATGAAATTGTAATAGCTAAGTAGAGCATATTTTGTGCCAATGCCGCTTCGGACAAAAGCAAACAATTATTGCAAAAATTGCTTTAATGATAAATTGGTGACCATTTCTAATGGCCGCTGGGCAATGAGTGATTCGACCCGGAATCGAACCCGTGCAGTCATAACGTCCTCGACAGACAATGACGCTCTCTCGATGATTTATCTCTTAATTGTGCTCAATACCGACATTCCGTTGAAGGCGGTTTTTATATTATACTCATAATTCTTTGGAATTTCATTTGATAATTCAATATTGTTGGACATCGATTCACCTGGTATCTTATTGGTATATCGCTAATATATTAGAGGTCATAATATTCTAGATAAGTATTTAGTATTTCCTGTCGTAAAGGATACATTAGGCACAATAAAAAGTTACATCGAGTTAACCTTTATGGGGTTTGTGTCATCATGGGTTTTGGTTTTTTATGATATTAGTTGGGAACGGGCCTTTGTTCGATCCCCGTTTGACGTTAGTATCGACTGACGAAATAATCATCTGATGATCATCTAACACGGCTAATGCTTGGCGACGGCCGTCCAAATACAGAGCGTTTTTTGTCACCGTAAAAACACACCGTCATTTTCACACATTTTCCTGAAAACTGTTTTCTCAGGAAACCCTTATAATAAAATCAACATTTTATAATATTGACAGACTTCCCAAATATGATACAACATATTTATGACAAATTATGCTAAAGTACATCCATATTACTTTATTACGACGCGACGGAAATAAATATCTACGAATCGGCTTCCATGTAGAGAATTCAAATCAGGAAATGGCAACATTTCATGTCATGTATGAATAACTGCAAATAGATATTAGTGTTCATTGTCAATAAAACTTGTAAAGAAAACTAATAGTGGCTCCTTTGCTACGTTACGACTATTTTACCGTTTTTACGTTAAATCAGGGCTCACGAACTGTTGGTCTGCTCCGACACTGCGAGTTTTTATTACCTGTAGCTTTACTTCCGTGATTGCTTTCTGAACGCTTTTTTGTTTGCTATTTAACATCTCGAAGTGCACTATTAGAACAATTTGTTTTGGTTTTTATTTCTTCTATTGATGATTTTGTTGCTTATCTATCGTATCTGTGAAAACAAAGATTTCCAATGAATCTTTTCAGGATAACTAATAAACAGGATAATAAGTTGAATATTCATGAAATGACAACTTAACCTTTTTTGCAATACCTACTTTTGTGATAGGAAATCCAAAAATGTTTGCGTCGTCTGCCACTGCCGGAGGCGCGTGGGGTTCGTCTTACTATCGATATCAATATGGGGGAGTAACTCTAATATTAAAGTTATTTATTGTAAATCGCTTCCTTTGCCTCCTTGCGAGCAATATCATTGTTTTCGTAGCTCGTACAAACAGCACTATAGCATGCGGTTTGTTTGGGAAAACTGTGTGGTTTGCGGAAAATAAAATGTGTATCTATCGACCTATCTATAATTTTCAATAAATTGCCTTTGGAAAACAGAAATATTCACAGCAACAGAAGACTTGAATGTTATAAAATCTGTGCTAAAAATAAATAATGATTATGATTTAAAAGAAGTACTATAAAAAGCTGAGATTTGCAATCCCGTTTGATAGTGTGAATATAGTTTATTAGAGTACAAGGACGCGACAGTAAGCAGACGTTCGGAGCGGTGACAATGCAATCGCGAGGGGAGCTTGTTTGCCCGCCGCGGTATGAATAAAGATATTCCCGTTATTTGTAGTACAGATGTCATGTAATTTCATTGTGTCGCACAATATTTAGTGTAAACACGCGGGGCGACTCCCGGGGCCCGGCCGACTAGATAACATCTCATAGTTCCGATGCACGTCGCGTATCACACAATAAAAACACATTTTTATGTCACAAGAAAAAATATTTCTGCCTTGCTAATAAGGGATTTGTACGCGATTATTTGTGATAATATAAAAGAGATTAAGTCCCGTTACCATAAATACGTTAAAATTGGGTCACACGACAATGTGAATGCTTTCATCGGTTTTGACATTTCTTTACCAATTATATCTGATGGAATAGAATAACTTTATTTTTTTGTTGATTTCATTCAATACAGCTTTGCAAAATAACAAGCTGTGAAGTAACATTATAAATTTACAAAATTATAAGATAATTAAATGTGTTTTTGTTCATGACATGTCTTCACAATCAAGATATTCTGCTTCTGTCTCGAAACTCTGAGTTTACGTTGTTAATCAGATGCTTTACTTAATTATTGAATGAGACCCTGGCTCACGCAATTCAATACAACAAAGGCTCTCCACATTAGTACGCAGAAACAAGTTTCAAACAAATATAAATATTTGATTGTCATTTAAATTTTACTCATGTGTCAGCGATAGAAAGCCTCCATATATTGTGAATAATTGATCACTCTGTCTATCTAACTCCTAAATTGAACTAATATCTGAACTCTCCTATTCGCAACTTAAATTGGCACATTACCTTTTGAAATGAAACCGTGTAAATTATTTACGCCACGCTCCTGTCACTTTGAAATTTTCCAGCCCACATTGAAACATCGATATGGTGTTAATAAAATCATGTCAGTCATAGGCAATCCGGACAAGCAAACATGAGCCCTCCATTAAATGATAATCCTGCCAATTTATCGGCAGAGCAAAAAATATACGGCATTGTGTTGCGACTTGTCGAACATGAAAATTATTTTATATAAACACATTGAGTATTCCTGACGCTCCCCGCTCGCCGCTACGCTCGCAGATTACTCGGATCCCCCATCTTCCTCACTCGTCATCTGCTGACATATTTTTTAAAATGGGGTGACGTGTAATGGAATAATAATAAACTGGAATTTACTTTTTGGTCATCGTACTGAATCAAAAACAGAAAGGGGTGTGAACATATTGCTCGTTGTAGATTGTTTTCATTGTCGTCCAACGGACCAATACTGTATAATCAACGGTTGGATAAAATGAAATGGAATTCAGAGTCTGAGCTATTTGTCGCATGTTTGACACCAATAACAGGGTTCGTCGCGCATTAAAGCCACCATATGTCGGTCATATCAAATTTATTTCTATTATTTTATTGGTTTGGTCGCCGATGATTGCCTTCATTACCTTTATTGGAAGTCACTGAGTGAATTTGAATTTATGGTCAGCGATATGGGTGATAGCTGAATGACTATAACAAAGTGAACGAAGTAATAAAGGTAATAAATTGGTTTCACGAGGCTCTACGTATCGTCCACTATTATTTAGCTACACGCCATTAAGAAGCTTTAGGTGCAAACCCTAATAATATATATTACTTAGCTAATAACTTGGATACACATTCAGTGTTACAGCTTTAGGTATGTGCCGCATCGTCAAAAGACATTCAGTGCTGTCGCAACAAAGTGTAACTATATTAAAAGCAGTACAATAGCTCCATCAACTGTATGAGCTTAAAATCATCCATTTAAATAACGTTTTTAAATAAATACTGCGTAGATAATAGGAACAATGCAATATTTTGTCAACTGCCGACTGCGGGCCGCGGAGAGTGCACCACTGCGTGAAGCGGAAAATCCTCGGGACATTTGAGGACACTTTTTGTGGGATAATATCCGCACGACATTGTCAACCGGCTATTTAATACATCAAGTAACACAATACTTTAAATACGACTAGATTTGTGCAAAATTTGAAATTGTTACGCACAGTGATTTTGTATTACACGATTGGATTAATATGTCCATGTTTCGACATGCCGGGAATTATTGTCGTAGGCTTTGTTGTATTTAAAGCGGCTACCTACCTATTATTTAATAATGTTAAATAGATATCTGTTTAATAAACCAAAAACGCACCGCCTTTTAAGGCATAATGAGAATTTTTGTTACAGATTTAGATATCATTTACATTAACGTGGCATACATAAAAGTTAACGGCGCAATAAAATTGATAATAAAGCCAATAAAATTATGGATTTTCAATTTTTTGTTTCTCCTCCGAGCTAAGACGTTTCCACCCTCGTACATTTACCAAATTGAATAGCTCCGGTGAGTCCCGATGGCAGTAATTCTCTATTGAGACGCAATAAAACAAGATATGACAAAAATATCCGATTTCATAAAGCTTTGGTTTCGTGACACGTAATATTATATTATTTAAGGGACATTATTCCGCCTTTTGTTTGTGGTTCCTCTCCATGTTTTATGTCACCAAATGAGTCGGCGCACACTATGCGAAATTATTTTCTCACTTAATTTACAAGTTTTATATTGAGATTAAATCAGGGATCGAGTTTCATATGGTTCGATATATCTGTAAGTTGCATTCGATTTGCGTTTTTGAAAAGACATTCTTACACATTTACGTAATTTTTCAATCGTTAAAAGTGTATTATAAGGCTCTGGAGACGTGCCGATCTACATTTTAGAAAGTTCATAATTTACGATTAAAAGTTGATACCTTAAGAACATAAACACAATAGTCGTGCTGTGTGTAAAGCGTTTGTTTGTAAGCAGGTACTTGTACGTAATATGACAAGAGAAATTATTGGTAAAGAGGGCTTGGCTTCAATGAAAAGGAAATATCTCGACAATTATGAAGCATTAGTGCGGTTGACAATGGCGACATATTTTTTGTAAAGCTTTCATGTGAGCCTCAAACAAAACGCACAATACAACCTTCTATTTTTGGGACGGTTTAATTAATTATACAAATGTACAATAGACGTTTAATCTTTTGAAGTCGGATTAATCAATAGTTATGTAAGAACAAGCTTCGAAGATCAGGGAGAGATTTTATTTTTTAAACTTGATTAAGCCGTTGTTGTTGTTTAAGTCATGATGAGGCTGACATGCCACTGTGTATAAAAGCCTCTTATTAAATTCATGAATTAAAAAAATAAAAATAAAGCTCTTGTCAGGTTTTACACTTACATATTGATTTTATTTTAGAACTTTCAGAAGACGTCCATCTAGCACTGGAAAAGCGTTACAGCACCTTTATGATTTGATTAGATTGTTGTTTTTGAATAATGTAAGTATGCACTGCGGTGTTATGCCCTTCCTTGTGTTGTGTATCTCTTTGTATGTTTTCAGGCACTTGCGGCAGAGTGACTTTTTGTTCTCTCGCGGTATCTCTTTTTGCCCTTTAGGCAGGCTTTGATTCTAAGGTACAGCTTTACATTCAAGAGTCCCTACTATTCTTGGTGTGAGCTGACGTTATAATAAGCGTGTGCTACATGAAAATTCTCGCATGCTTCGATCGCTAATGGTATAGGGCGAGATATAGCGCTGGCTTGTTAGTTTGGCTCCTTACAACTTGTTATAAGGCTGGTGTAAACACGCGTGACGGCGGTATCACGTCATCAGGCACGCGAACACGCTGCGCGATCACTCCTCATCCCTATAATACAATTATAAATGCGAAACTGGTCGTGTTTGTTTATTTGTCAGTAAATCACGCGAATCCGGAGGATTTGCGAGCCGTGGCCCGTGGCCGAGGAGAGATGTCGTTATTGTATGTTGAGGAAAGCCTCAAATCAATATTTGTTTGTTTGTGTGGAGCCGTGATAGCCTAGCGGTGTGACCGTCAGACTGGCAAGTCCATAGGTCTCGAGTTCGAACCCAAGCCACGCACTTCTGACTTTTCGGATTCATGTGCGTATAATACTCTGTTTTACTATGCACATGATATTTTGACGACCAACACAGGGAAGGGAAATGGTTGTGCAGGAGTTATAGGTAGGTTAATATGTTACTTCCGCATTGTGAATGAGCAATTAGATCTCTTATCTCAGTACTTACATAGTTGATATTTATACTTATCGGACTACCAAAAAGTTTTCTTTTGTCATGTTGTACACATTATACATACCTGCCTCTAGCCTGCTGAGATAAATTTCCCTCAAACAGATAGAACCATTTCAAACTGCGACCGTTAATAGTTTTGCTACATTTATTCTTGCAGTCCGTTCTTATCTTCAAGTGAGCTTTTTTATAAAAGTATACCTAGATTAATTGATATAATTAGGCCATTATAGGTACATACGATGAAACTCGTGCTAACAAGCCGCAGCAAGCGCAATAAAATGGTTCCTTGCATCTGTATTGCAGAATGCTAAAAATGACGAAAAAATCGATATTTATGTAGGTGAGGTAGTTAGTTGCGTGCACAGGCTGCGTGCGGCGGGCACATTCGACTTCGTGCATCACATCGCCACCCTAATTAATATAAGATCTCAATTAAATTGCGACACATAACGAGGAGCGGAATTTTTACACACACGCTTAATATATGGCCAGCGTTTTGTCTCAGAATAAGGCAATATCCACTCAGAATCTGAGAACTCGTTTGTCCATGTCACATGTGACTTTATAAAAATAGAACAAAATGTATTTTAAAATTTTATGATCCAGAGATAAAGCTGTGAAAGTGCTATCTTGTTTTAATCAAGATTAATTAATGTGATCTTTTAAACTTTATTACGCAAAGAATGGAAAAATAAAGAGTTTTACACTAGTTAGAAATGCTATCGGATTTGCGGCAATATTTTTAGATTGGGTGATGTAAACTTCGCTACAACTTCGCTCCGCGTAGCTTGCGGCTACGCGGAGTTATCTCAGTAATTACTGGGACTTTTCTGTACGCATAACTTTTTTCTAATAGGTTATAATACTTATTAATTATTTTAAAAGAGACCGCACATTAATTTTCTACAGAGCTTAATTGACATCGTTTTTATTATGACTGAACAAATAAAATATTCAGGGTCTGAGTTATAAATGTTCACTTTTCCCTTTAATGGTGTCCACAGTTAGTTTATTCGGGCCGGTGTCGACGTCGAGGCAAGGTCCTGACCAAGTTTTGAATCGTAATAATTTCGGTTCAGATTACCGATGCTGATAGGGCGTCATCTCACCTCTCGCCAGGGTCAAACTTGGGAATGTTTCGATTAATTATGGATTTGTGATTTTCCTACTAATTAATTGTAAGATCTGACTTGGTAGTAGAATGTAGAGGACTGTTGCTTTCTGATTTCTGAAGTCTTCCTGCTCCAAATGTGAGTTGTAAAAAATCTTTCCTGATCTACAATTCATTGTAGCTTACTCCATTTTTTTTCTCAATAGTCTCAATACTGATTAGATATTATTTTCCAAGTTATAGATGCTAAAGTGCATTGCAAAACCTTAAAGTTTCTTTCGTTATTTATTGACGCTTTTCCTTCGCTTCAGAATATAAAAAACTGGAAAAACAGTTTTTTTGTTAAGTTGTAAGAATTTAAGCTTATGTGCAGGTTTATTTCCATATGTTCAGTGACACCCAAGTCCACACCTGTAGTGGCAATGGTAGAAGGCCACACGCGGTCGCGCAGTGCCGGGGCGCGCGGGGGGCGCGGGCCGGGGGCGCGGGCCGGGGGCGCGGGCCGGGGGCGCGGGGCGCGGTTCATTCATGTTGTTAGATCCGACCGCTCATAACTTAACTCCTAATTTATTCGTCTCCACTTACAATCCAGTTTTGGTGCAACCTTCTTCGTAGCACCTTGATTTTTACTATGACTTTTATTAAAACTCTATTTTGTTCATAAATTAAGGTATCGTTGTTCTCATGTGGACCGGTTGTAGCCGTAGTAAGCAATGGTTTTTTCACTAATTGGAAGTTGTTTACTTTCCAAAAATTTTGCATAAATACAGAAATGTAGAGACATAATTCTACCTAGTAATGTCAATATACCAGAAAAATGTGCCTCGTATTTCAGATCCTCGCTGCCAAAAAAGGGACCTAAATAGACATGTCTCCAACAAACAGCTATCTGCTATTCTCCGCAGCATGCACTATAACTTTACACCTGTACATAAATATGTACATAAAATAGTGTAATGGCCCTTAGCGTAAACAACGCTTGTCCAACTATCCATTCATAAAGTCTTATAAAAGATAAATATACAGTTTGTAACGTAACAATGAAACAGTATGGGCCGATGGAAAATATCAGATTTCTTTCCAATCGTCAAAATGTTCGACGCTACAAGTTTGAATCAAAGATTTTTTTCTCCGATATTTATGTTTGTCTTTAATTTTTACTCCTGCACCGCTGTCCATTTAATATTGGACGGGGACAGTGTTAACGATCACTATATAAAATTTTATTTCAACGCATCTCGCCTTGCTTTTTGTGTATTCAACACATCGTTGATTTTACTTTTTATTAATCACTCGTGAGTAACAGCGTATACTTACGTGTTGTATGGGAATAATGTGTCCGCTTGTTTAATTAAATTGCCTGATTATAAGTATAGATATTAGGAATAAAAAGTAATGTTAGGATTTTATGAAGAAAATTGTAGATCAGCCTTTGCTCTGATTTAGTTAGAAAAGTGTTTTTTTTATTAAAATAGGTTTTCGATGTGTGGTATTTATAATCATAATCATTTATTTATTTTAGAAATGTGTATCTTTTTGTGTAGTAAATAAAGTTATTATTTACTAGCTGCCCGCCCCGGCTTCGCACGGGTAGCACTAAGTACTTATCTACGGCGCACTTACCCTACCTACCTACCCTACCTACCTGCCCTCTACCTACTCTACATACCTACCTACCCTACCTACAGCGGCGTCCCTAGGGGTCAAAATCAGGGCAAACAGACAGGTTTTTTACGATTTAAAACAATAGCCAAGTGAGCGATTTACGGATATTCTATGTTGTTCATGGTAACACCATTATTATATAGTGTTATTTTTTTTATTTTATTGATTGGGTTAAATTTGAAGGCAAGCCGGGCTTTTGGGCTTCTATGGAAGGAACGCCACTGCCTACCTACCCTACCTACCCTACCTACCCTACCTACCCTACCTACCCTACCTACCCTACCTACCCTACCTACCCTACCTACCCTACCTACCCTACCTACCCTACCTACCCTACCTACCCTACCTACCCTACCTACCCTACCTACCCTACCTACCCTACCTACCCTACCTACCCTACCTACCCTACCTACCCTACCTACCCTACCTACCCTACCTACCCTACCTACCCTACCTACCCTACCTACCCTACCTACCCTACCTACCCTACCTACCCTACCTACCCTACCTACCCTACCTACCCTACCTACCCTACCTACCTTACCTACCCTACCTACCCTACCTACCCTACCTACCCTACCTACCCTACCTACCCTACCTACCCTACCTACCCTACCTACCCTACCTACCCTACCTACCCTACCTACCCTACCTACCCTACCTACCCTACCTACCCTACCTACCCTACCTACCCTACCTACCCTACCTACCCTACCTACCCTACCTACCCTACCTACCCTACCTACCCTACCTACCCTACCTACCCTACCTACCCTACCTACCCTACCTACCCTACCTACCCTACCTACCCTACCTACCCTACCTACCCTACCTACCCTACCTACCCTACCTACCCTACCTACCCTACCTACCCTACCTACCCTACCTACCCTACCTACCCTACCTACCCTACCTACCCTACCTACCCTACCTACCTAGCCTACCTACCAACCTATCTACCGAGATATCATCAAAAAAGCCATTGTGTACTGAATGTATGAGTCGATATTTTTTGGAGCTATACTTACATTTTTAAACTCGTGATATCTTTCGAATAAAATGTCCGAATTGAATAATTCAAAAAGTTATATATAGGTATTGAAGTAGTCTTAAATATGAAGGTATTTATTTTTATAAGAATTAATACCAAGATACAAAGAAAGAGCCTTTTTTAGCAGCGTCATTTCAATTACATTTTCAAAATAAAAGAACTCTTATTGTGGCATAACTATAATAGTTAGGCATATGCTGTTGCGACATTTTTTGTTAATAATAATGTGTTCTGCAAAGTCGTAGAACATTATTTTATTCTATCCTCAATAGTTTTCGCAGCGCACGCGATGTAAAGAATATTTTAGCTAATTTTTTTACACCTTGGGTTACATTATTGGAGTTTTAGTAAGGATAACTAATCTTTTGTAGCAATGCCAGCAAGCCTATGTTACTCAAGGTGAATGTAGCTTTCTGATGAACAAAGAATTTTTGAAATCGGCGCAGTAGTTTTTGAGTTTATTCGTTACAAACATACACACAAAAATACAAAAATACAAATCTTTCCTCTTTATAATATTAGTGTAGATGTAGATTGATTTACAATAAGTATTGGTACAGTGTTGGTCTTAAAGTCAGTAATAAGTTCCTAATACATTGTCAGACATATGACATGCAAAACATTACAATGTATTTAATGCTAGAGTATAATATTTATGTCCAATGGCATGCTTTAAATATTTATATTATCAATTCATTAAGATAAGGTGAAAAATGCTTTCAGTTTCCATAACCTAGGCCGGGTGGAGTAACAAATAGACCACGAAATTTCTTTCGCGGGTGTGTAAAATAGGGGACACTTTGAGGGTTCATCATTGGTTTCAGCATTCTTCGTTGCTTTATAACAACAAAGTGGGATCACCAACCTGTTTTGCAATCGTGGGTGGCGATATCCCCTCCACGTTTGATTTCTGTACTCTATGAAGAGGCTGGTGTTCACGAATTTAAGTTCTGACATGATTCGGACAGGGTTCGATTGCCAGGTGGATCGAAGTGTTATTATTCCCCCCATTTCTCAGTAGTAGCAGTCTGGGTTTGTACCTGGTCTATAGCAATAGGCTCACTCCTTTTTACATAAGGGATGCGGTAACTGGCAAAATGTGCATGGATGTGCGAAACACTTCTACCCAAACTTTCTCCGAATACAGGCATGCATGACGATATTAAGGTAGTTTCCATTTCCATTCCTCCTCAGCCAAGATGATGCCACCTTTGTTTCTCAGGTGTCTTTAAGAACAACCATTAAACTAGCAGCAGCATTTGCAAACTGACACTACCTTACTCCTATGAGGGTCCTTATTATGAAGTATTGCCCCGTTGGTCTCGTGACGTGAGACTATGAGAGTTAGGAAAGAGAGAGTGCACCTGTGTTTGCGCACACTCTTGTGCACTATAATATCTCCCGCCCCGAAGGCTAGTCTCCGTTGAGATTGGCCGCCATGGCCGAAATACGGTCTGGCGGGTATTAATGCCATCATGATTCCATTATGAAAAAGGCCTGGTCATGTATAGCTCTATCTCTCTCTGGCACTAGAAAAATGATAGCATTAACTCTTCATAATACGGCCCCAGTACTATCTCAATAGACAGATCCAATACCTTACTTAGTAGACCAGGTCCTATGGATAACCGAGTAAAAATGACGTAGGAGGTTCATATTTAGCTGTACAGTACAAGGTTCAGGTCTCAACAACTACTTAGGTGCCCTATCAAAACATGGCAGTCAAGTTAGTATCAGAAAATTATCGACAAATCCTTTTGACTTTAGTATCAATTTGCTAGAAATTATTTATCAAAAATAGATATCTTAAGTATCTACGCAAGTTTATAACAGTATAAATTAATTTGATTTAAAAGCCAAGCACGTTTCTGAAACAGATAAACAATTATTCTACAATCGATCGTATTTAATACTGCGTTCGTTTGAACTGGATCTGCCGCCCACGCCAATAAACAATTTCCATTTTAATTAATGAAATAGTTGCTTGCTTCCATATTCATATAAATTGTCTTAATGTCTTAAATTAATATTGGGAGCTGAGTAAACATTCGGTTGCGTGGGACGACGAATGCTTATGAGAATTAGGTGAGTTTAACAAAAAAACACGTTCATTTTTTTTTGTCATGTATTACGGTAACTCTTTATATTAGTGTGAAATAAAGTTCCTAAGCGTTTGGATGATCTATCGTACTTTATTTTGTGGTTATTTGCATATTTTTCCTGTTAGCCGCTAGAACTTTTGAGGAAGTTACAGGCACTACTGAGGGACTTAGGTTGAAAATCCAATAGAATAATTGTGAACTGGCGGTAAAAATGATGTATTCAAAACAACATAAATCTGCATAAGCGGTAATATCGCGCGGTCAATAAATCATTCCAATATCGTGTTAAGTGAGTGAGACACATAAAAGCAGCAGCAACAAAGGTCGCGAAGATTTGTGCGAGCTATCTCCAGCGAGCGCGCATTCGTGTAGGCCGATACGCGCCGCCCGGCCGCGCGGCCGCTCCGGCGAGCGCCGCGCCGCGAGCCGCGCCGACATCTACACACATTAAATATATCCATTTAATGATTACAATTTCTCGTTATAATTTATTTAGGACGAAGCATAACAAGTTTTCGAATCAAATATGTCGCCCATAAAGATGCTGACTCCGAGGGTTGGACTCCCAAACCTGTTAATTCTACAATGATCTTTTGTCCGATGCGACTCGACGATGAAATGGTCTCTCGTATCATGGATGTAAGAATTAAAACCGGTCGTTACGTCTCAGACTAGAATGATCGTTTTGAAACGACTCGACCGCGCCTCGCCAGGAGTTAAAGGGTTTCATGAGCGTGTGCCGACGGTAAATGAAATATTTCTTCTTCAGAATAAATTAAAGTCCATAATCCAATTCCGCCGAGTCGCCGTAAGACCGTTCTTATCGAGTCCTTAGAGGGGAACGGATAGATCGAGATCGGCCAGAGAGTGTGAATGAGAGCATTACGATCAAAAAGGGAGGCGGCGGGCGAGGAGAGTGAAGAGGCTGTTGGATAATTCTTTATTCTTTATGAATATGTGAGCTCGTTATCTGTGGGCTGACGTGGCCCGAGACATTCGCGGCGGCGGCTGTGTGCGTGGCGGTGTGTGGCGCACACTGGTGCGTGTGGAGCCCTAGTGCTGCCACTAAATAATACATAGGTATCGACAGCGCCGTCTGCGAAGAGCGGCGGGTACACGACCGGATCAACATACGGCATCGACGCCAGATTGAACGATAGTTCCCGAGGAACTGGTTATCGTTATGGGGCGACTGGCGGATGAAATTTATTGGCAGCGCGTTGGAGAAATGTAGCGAGCGGAAGGGGCTTGCGATTTTAATTAGGTAATGAATGTCGATGCAGATCTGCATATCGATTTAACGGCTAGATTTATCCATTCGTTCCATGTCCGTGTTTCAAACTCTAACTAAAACCCCAATTTAACGATTTGTACAAATAGATGGATAAATTTATTGTTTGCTGCAGAGTACGCGGACAGAATGAAATTCCATTATTTATATTGGTTGGTTATAATGTCGAATAAAATGGACCCATTTTTATACGTGGAAGTGAATTGTAAACAGATTTTATAATAAAAAAAAAACCATTTCATTTTCATTATTTATTTATCAAATACCTTGTTCATATCACTGACCGTCATATGAACAACAACAACAATAACGCATCCGTGACCCCTGAACTATATCTGCTAAACATCTGTAGCTGGAAAATCTTTGAAGATTTATTAAAGATCCACTAACCATCTGTTAGAGGTAGTCACGACAAGCCCCAAGTCCAAAGCACTACCCTTAATATTCATTCAAATTCCTGTTGGCAAAAGTTGTTTATGTTTGTAGATAGGGTAATATAACATAAGGCTACATTCATACCCATCCGCTAATTCAGCTGATTCTTAATTGCAATTAGAATTTTCTTATCTCTTAAATCTGGTTTTAATTAGTCATCACCAAAAGTGAATTTTATTTCGCAGTTTGTTCTAGTAAATGCACAGAAACTACCATCCTAAAAAATACTGGTATCGAACTTCGAATTACAATCTAAGCACATCTCAGAGCGACTTCGTGACCTAAGTTAAAAATACCCGCCCAACTTTGTGATGCTACATATATTCTTTGCAATTTGTTTCTTTTAAAAGCTCAAATAATAAAATAAATGGAACAAAAGTATGAAAGGGGATCTTTTGGACGGCACATTTCTCTTCAAAATTGACGTTTTTCAGAAGCGGTCGGTTTTTAACGTTTTAATTAGGGGCGCACATTACGGCACGCCATCACGCTCGCCCCTCGCTCTTTGCCTCACATTTTTGTATATTTCCGTCTATTTGGGGAAAATTTTATTTTTCGACCACTGTGTGCTATTTCTGTGACGCGTGCAGCCGGCGCGCGGTCTCCATGTTAAATCTCTGTGGGAAACTTGTATAACATTCATTCCTATCTATGCGTATTATAATAACTTATGTCATTTTTTCACAAAAAAATGTATTTATATACTTATGTCTCCACTTTTCCACGTCTGGCGACGAGTGGGATGTCATATCACAAATCATAGATTGCATGCCCAGATTTTTTGGAATATTTAATGTTCTCGTAAAAACGTTAAATGATGAGCATAGATAATAAAGTTGGGATCAGCGGAGTTTTAAAACGTTATTAATGTGCATCCAGCAGGAAACGAATGCCGTGACGGATAGTGGTGACGACTGACGCTTTCCTTCTGTTTGGTAAAAAATAGGTTCAATTCTTTCAGAACGTGCACGTTAAGTGCCATTCTGTCATCAGTGAAAACATAAAACTTGTTAAATATTTACTATTAATTTTGACATCTTTTTAAATGAAGTTGGCTTTATGATATTTTTAAATAATAAAACATTAGACCTTATTTCTCATAAACTTTTACCGCCTTATTCATAAACGCTGCATAAAGTTAAGTTATGAATTAGCAACTGTTTAACCATACATTTTCGACGTTTATACGTCTCTTTAACTTTATGAAACATTTATGAATAAGAGGGTAAATGTTTACATTGTTAATTCTTTTCAATGTTATGGAAATAACGTTTTCCATTTCCATAATATGATTGGACTTAAACTCGAGGAGGAGGAGCTCGTGGCGAAGTAATAACAGCCGCTCGGGTCGATCCGGTTAAGCTACGCTTGCCGGGGTTGGTCCGTGGATAGGTGACCATTTTCACATATCGAGACTCCACCGTGCCTCGGAAAGCACGTTAAGCCGTTGGTCCCGGCTGTCATTTGTGGATCTTTGACAGTCGTTACGAGTCGTCAGAAGCCCGAAAGTCTGACAACCAGCCTAACCAAGGGGTATCGTATTACCCAGTTACTGGGTTGTGGAGGTCAGATAGGCAGTCACTCCATGTAAAATACTGGTATTCGGCTGCATCCGGTTAGACTGGAAGCCGACCCCAATATACTTGGGAAAAGGCTAGGCAGATTGATTGATTGGACGTAAACTATGTAATATCTTGCATGCTCTAGTATGTATACAATGTTTAAACAAATAAAGAAATCTTATCTTATCTTATCATGACCCCTTTCTATTCAGCGACTTACCTACCCAATAATAAAGTTACGTTAAGTTAGGTATAATAAATATTTAATCATTAAAGATTTCACTACATGCCTAAAATCTGTAGCAATACTACGTCACGCTCTAAAACAAAAGCAGATTCACGCGTAAAATCAGCGTAAGCGCAACTGCCTATATGATGCTGACGAGAGTGACGTCACTTGGGTACTTTATAAATGTACCTACTCGTAGCTTCATTCTAATCAACTTCAAGGATTACGTTCTATATTAAGACTAAGGTCTGAAAAATACACGTGCACATTTCAATTACACATTCAGTATCTGTGCTTTGGTCCATAGAAGGCCAAGAGAAACAACATTTACAATACAAGCATTCAGGTTGAGAATTTAGCTCAAGAAAGGGAGAGATGAAATAGTCCATTTTTCGGTCTTCTTCCTACACAGTCTAGTGAAGTAAGAATCGGAATAGATACCTAATAAACCAATTTTTCTTTCTTTAATGCGAATTCAAAAAACCGTAGTTTCAAAAAGCGTTCTAATCCAACTCTCTTTACAAGCTTTTTTTTCTATCCGTTACCCTCTCTCAACCATTCAAATTGCTGTCAAAACCAACTGAAGATGTTTCCCTAAACATTCTAATACAATCTTACCTTACCATACCATACCTACGTACTACGTCCGTGTAAAGCTATGTAGATATTGTTGAGTCGCGTCACGTCACGTCATTTGTCGTCGTTAGCGATGACGCATGGCGGCGCTGACCCTACCTGTGACCCGCTCCATCACTCTTCCATCAACGCTGACGTTCTGATGACGACACTGACTTTCTGCTTGTGGCAGCTTTGATGTGTATTTTGAGATTTGAATAGGAATTCGTAATTATTGGGGTGTGTTTACGGATAGGTGGCTAATTGGGTGGTTGGTGTGGTTAAGTTTGGATGACTTCTCACGTTGAGTCGTATCTTACCTTGTCTGCTAATCTTCACTGAATCTGTAGGCCAATCCAACAAGGGGTCCAACCACAATCATTTGCAGGCCAGGTTATGTGCAGGGCAGGTCAAGGTGATGATAAATAATAGTTGAAGCGCACATGGTCTAAAATCGCATGACACTTCATTTTTTGTCCTAATATGGAACTGCTATAAAAGTATAATATGGTACCCTAAGTGTTTTAGTAATTATGCCCTGTGCCACCGTTGACTCTATTATTGTAACTTCGGCGTAAGAATATTTGATGGTTGATGGCCTTCATCAGTCATTAGAAAGGGTTTGTGAGCATGAGACATTTCCAACTGGATGGCGCATCTGCGATGCCTCTGGGATTGCAGATGGTAATAGATGGCAGTGACCACTTTTCATCATAATTCAATCTTACTTTCAGAATGTTATAAATATTTGTGTTGTATTGTGTTTAGGTAGTTGTGTCGGTTAACTATAGCAGAGACCAATGATTTCCAATGTCGTAGTAAAATACAATAAATAGGTTTAAGCTGCCAGTATTAGATTACTATGCAGACTTTAAAGGTAGAAGTAGTGCCTATTGCCTACTCAATATTTTTCTTCACTTGTCTTTATTATAATAAATTATCGTGTCTTGAAACCATCAACCGGTACATCAATTTATAAATATTTAAAAATAGATGTCAATTCTGTCTTCACACAGGCCATACCAGGTGGCAAAACAAATATTCCCAGTGAACAACAGCTTTCTTTTCGCAGAAACGTTTACACAGTTAACATTTTTGCAAAGCGTGTATACCTCCCACCGCGGGGCGTGCACAAATGCCAAAAATCTATATTTGTATAATGATCTTGTATTGAGTAACGACGACTGCCATTCACTGAATATTTTCTAAAACTGATTTATGGCGATATGCAACCGAACAATCGTCCCGTTTTGACTTATGATGGCATGAACTGAGGTTTTACAGCTACCCTTTCAGTGCGGCTTGAGACAAACCCTTTCAGAAACGGGGTAATAAACTTTTATTATTATATTTGCAATACCCGAGGAAACAATTGTGTCGTGCACCCCGTCGATACTTGCTGTAGCAGCCAACCAATTAGTCATGAGCACAAAAAACTTGAATTTATTCAAAATTAGACCCAAAAAAATGACACGTTTACAAAATTTATGGCACGACCGTTGGTCATAAGCATTTTTTGGCTATTGTTTAAAATGTTAATAAAATTTTAACACTTTGGAAGGACGTTTTTATTATCTTAAATTCTGCGGAAAGATACCTACACAATATCAGCTGCACCTATTTAAATATTTCATGTAGTCAGGTACACGATTTGACTTTATGTTTTTTACTGGAAGTTTGAACTTCAGTCCTTGCGAGAGCAACTGTAAAAACATAACACGTAAAACAAGTGGTCTAGTTTGTAGCCGGGGTGTCGTGTCGGTGGCAGTCGGTGTGGGTGAGTGACACGGTAGTCACGGCACGCGTTCTTAGACATTTGATATGATATTATACTATTCCTGTAAGAGAGCACTCCCCCTCGCGGATGCACCGCGATGCGCCCGGGTGCATGCAAATGGTGCGTGGAGATGTGTGTCGTAGACTCAGTGCGCCTTCCACCCTCGTTACCACACCGTGCTTAGCAGCTCATACAGACATGTGTAGAGTCGCGCTCAACTTCACACCAATTTCGTATTACCACACAGATCTAAACTTGTAATTAACATTCCTTGTCGTAAATTTTTCAATGTATTTTTGTATTCCTAAAAGTACGCACAGGTTTACTATGTAAATATTATGCTGGAAAGATATTTACACTCAAAAAATTTGTGTAGCATGTTACAGAATGTGAGTAGTAGCAACTCCATCGACTTGTTTTTCAGTCGTTTAGCAGAACCAAAAATTTATTTAATTTGCCGCATTATGCAAACCGAGACATGCCTTTCATTATTCTTGGCGTTTCGATTCCATATCCGAGTGAAATAAGTTTTTGTGTCTTCCGACACGCTCCAGCGGTTGTGCTGTCGTTACATTGTCCCCGGGAGCCTGCGGTTTTAAACAATTTCCATATCGATGTACACACCAGCTAAATACTTTATAATAATAGTAGGTTTTTTTTTTTTTGCTTTAAATCTTGAAATAAGTGAAAGTGACGTCGTGCGCGGACCGAACGCTCTGTCATTCTAAATCACCGTCTTTGTTATGCTAATGTCCGGCGATTTTACAGAATTTCGGCAAAAGGGCTGCAAGTGAAGTCATTGTCACCATTTTTGGTCAGCTTCATATGCTAAACGTTCTCAGAATTTTGAATACTTTTGTTTTCGTTTTAAGGAGAGTAGAAGGATGGTATTTGTTGATGCAGATTATATGATTGAGTTTATGACGCTAGCGATGGGCGATGGGGTGGGTGGTGTGCGGCGGGCGGGCGCGGGCGCAGGTCGGCGTCGGGCGGTAGCGTCGCCGTGCCCGTCTAATGAGCAAGCGTGTTCGCCTCAATTGCACACAGCACTCTTATTCACCGGCAATTTATTTCATTTTTGCCTCTGATCGCGCCTTATTGAGCGTCTTTTTATCTTATTGCCTTCGTGGGTCTATAATACGCATCCTGTTACTTGCAAATGAGACACACACCGAACATGTTAGTGTTGGCTCGCTCATGATGTAGCTACGAATAATTAAAATTTCTTAATGCAGTTTTTTATTTAATTGAAACCAACTTCATGGGAGATATTTGAGATATTTTTCTTTGTTGCGCATAAGCTTTTGCTTTATTTAAGATACCCTTTATTGCGAAACACTGATGTAGCATCACCAATCAAAGAATTCATTTGAAATTCAATTTAGTGTGACTTTAATGTATTGGCGAGTTATGGCTTATTTAGGATACGTAGACATTTCCCAAGGCAATAGGTAGTGTTATGAGTAGAAGACTCATTATTATAATAACAATCTCTGAATCGTTGCCAAATGCTTGTCGGATACGTGCCGATGGGAGTGGGTTGCTCCGGCGACCATTTGTACCAAAAATACAAACAATAAATTTTTGTTACGATTGCATACATAAATCATACATTTTATAAAGCATTTCATGGATTTCAACGAGCTGAAAAATGTGTAGGTACCTACAAAATTCAGATATATTTTCTTTCATTCCAGCAACAGTCTGTGATAAGGCTTTTTAAATTTTGAAAAGTTTTATAAGTTTAATTAATACCTAATTAGAACGGGTGATATCGTTTTGAAGAGTGGTTACTCTTCAACAATATCACCCACTAAAGTTTAATAATAATTTAATGCAGGTCTGTCTTCTTGTTTATTTAATAAATAAAAAGTCTACAACACCCAATGGGACGACGTAATTTTTGCTTGTTTTTGTAACATTTTATTACGTTTGGAAGACTGGGGTAGAACCGTAAATTAAATGAAAGATCCGTCAGTTCGGGAAGAAGTAAATCAAGACAGACGGATTGCCCCTAATAAAAATTATAAGAGGCACAATGCCTCGAATGTGAGCCGAGACCGTCAGGAGCTGTAAAATCTTGCTATGTTTGTTTATGGTGCACTAAAATATGTTATAAACTAGATAAGTATAATCTAAATAAACTAACGTATAATTAGTATCATGATATTTGTGTAAAGGTCTCTCGACATGGCCCTTTGGGGTTATTTTTATTAATAAGACTTTATGATTTATATCCCAAACATACTTTAGTAGAATAAAGTTTATTATAAAAAGAACTTCCCGAGACAACAAAATACTTTAATAGCAAATATGGCGTGGAGCAGAACAAATAAACGCTCGGTAATATTTCTTTGTTCACCCGACCAATGGTGCGCCGCTGACATTGACATGTCTTGCTGAGCTTTTTGTGATGCTCTTATTATATTTTTTGGAGGCACTTTTTGGAAGATCTTATTTGTTGGTCCAATACCTGGTCGTAAATCTGTGGCCAAGTATGAGAATGAATATGCAGGTGTGCCAACCCTTCTGCCATACTTATTCAATACAATATTTATATGACGATTTATACAAATTACAATGGCGTGCTCGACGGAGTTCGTTCGACAATAACTAATAAAGTCAAGTCAAAACACAACTGTTTATCACACACATATTTTACAAGACTATTATATACATTTTACAGTCCTGCCTATTATTACGTTACATAAATATGTGAAGAACGCGGATTCGCCATATATTTCTTGGTAGACAGTTTCTAATCATAGGCAGACGCTATTTCAAAAGTAGACTATTTTCGTCAGTTTACTTTTGTATTTAGGAGAAGATGCCCCATTTATTACATTCACAAATGTAAATGAACGCTTTCGAAGTACTCGTTTACGTGAGAATATTTGTATTTATTTTATTTATGGCGAGCTGCGCGCGAGGGCGATGTGTTTAAATATCTGTAGATTTTAAATACGAGTTCAGTTGGAGTAACTCAGGAATCCATTAGGTTAATATCTGTTATCTTTTGTATAGATTAGTCTTTGAATTCGTTAGTGAGTGAAATTAATTTGTCGAATTTATATCTTCGTGGAGTAGCATTAACGAATTGAAATTTTTTGAAAGTGTAATGACTTGCCGGTGTTAATTTTTTTAATGGAAGTTACTTATGGATTCTTGGTACCTACCTTCCTAATACATGAAAAAGTTCCAAATCGTTATTAAGGGAATGATGCATTGTTTAACTAATTAGTAGGTAATACCTAAAAAAGATTTTCTATAGGTAGGGTTTTCGTGCATTAAACTGCGTGGTAGTGAAATATTATCCGAGGGCATTTATTAGTTCATCTTGTGTGGCAGAACTGAGCGACCATTAGTCCGGTGATGAAAACTTATTGCACGTTTCGCCTACTTCATTATATCTTTATTTTTTATTTTAACAGGTATTTAGGAAGTTTCTGTAGTAAACAAAACTTGTTGACACAAATTGACTGGCATTTAATTAATATTTCAAAAGAAAGATGTGAAAATATTATTGCGAGTGGGAGTTGAGGGTTATTGACTTTATGTGCTGGAATCCAGAAACTAAATAAGTTTAACGAATGGAGTAGGTGTATGACATTTTTGCGTAAAATAGTTTTACTCACCAACAATCATCCCAATATCCATTTTGTGAAACGTGCTTTTGTGGTCTGCAGGTTGGATAGTCAAACTACAACTTTTCCACTGCTGGGACACAGGACTTCGCTCTGTGAGAAGGGCAGGGATATAATCTACAATACGGGACCAGTGCAGGTTGGTGTAACATTTATTTTTCATAATTTTCTTACGTTTTACCCATAGGCAATTAGGGACGCAGTTTTCCATTAAGAAATTCTTGTAACTACATACTTACCTCACAAATTCGAGATTCTACGCAAAAATATGTTAGGCGCCTCTAGGCACTTGCTGAAGAATAATAAACAGTGAAATATGCACACTATCCGTGGTTTGCTCCATAGCGCTGAATAAGAGCATGACTCATTAGAATGTGCTTGAATTATGGCTTTATAAGATGTTCTTTCTGATGTCAACTTTAAAATTTACGAACGTAAATTATTGTCGTATGTTCGTGACGATTACACACGTGCTAACGAATTTATGTCTCATCGTGACTTTGCGTACTTTGCGAACATTATTATCGTCAGAAATCAGTATTTTCGGTTGTTTATTGAATTTCAAAAGAACTGTGAAAGAGGATTTGGTGATGTTTATAAAGTAGTAATGAGGAAAGAAACAGCCTCGAAGCAGGTTATTATAGCTTTGAGTTTTCATTCTGGGTGTCAAAGTGTCACTGGATGGGTCGTATACAAGATTTGGGTGACTTCCATGGCAAAATGTAAGCCTTTTAAATTGAAACAAAACATACGGATATATTAGAATGCGGTAGGGTTCCGCAAGTATTTACTTTACCTATATTTATGACCAAACATCTGCACATTCGTATGTAAATTACAATAAATCAGTTTACTGTTTGTTCATACGTTAGAAATGAAAGGAGCCGAACAGTTTATTTATTTATAGTTGCAAGTGGGAGTCGGTATGAATCTAACATTAATACCTGTTATACCTCCATACATACAGTTCTGACACGCGTACATCAACACGGTTCGGGTCCGTCTGCCACTTCGTAAAACATAAATATTATCGTGGAGAAGGCCGTTCCCGATCGAACTTATTTTTCCGTCTGCCGACAGTTATTTCATATAAATTAATGGCGCGAGTCGTCACGGCGCAGACGCCGAGCTCTATTTATAAACTGACGAATGAGACGCGCCGAGCGCACGCGCACGCGTCTCGTCATATTCCAATTACAAATAGCTGTCATCGTCTGTACATGCCCAAGATGTTCTGTTTCTTGTATTCCGAGTAACTATATCTTTCAATTTCACATTTCAGATTAAAATTAAACCCTGTAAACATTGTTTTCATTTCACGTGTGGGCGATTCCGGCGCTGCGAGAGAGTGAAACGGAAAATTCAACTACACGTAGATACGTATGTACATGTGAAAGACGTCGGTCGTAAAAAATAAAATTATGAATTATGATATTTGGAGCATCGAGCGTCTCTGTTCGTCTTCGGAGGACCGCGTTAGCGTGAACGAGACGCAGGGCGGCGCGGCGCGGCGCTGCGTCGTCGGAAGGGTTATTATGTATGAATTATGATGACGCCGCGGCTCCGACGGCGGTAATATCGTTATGAATATGCTGAGCTCTGCTCGCCCATTGGTTTACAGCATATCCGCCTCGAATGCGAGGGAACGCCTCTGGTGGCCTTTTTTATTCCTGTATTGACATTCAGTTATGCACATTGCGAGTGGCGATGCACAAACTGTAATATTTTGCCTGGTACAGAGATAAGTCGAGCGAACGAGCGGTCCGCCCGAACATTTGGGATGCAAATACGTCTGACTGTCGTATGTAAACGAACTTATGCTACTCATGCGGTATAGGCTCCCGCTATGAGGCCCACTCAGACGTTTCCTGCATTATATCAATTTGCATTTCAGCTGCAATACCTACACGAATTGAATATGTAGACATGACGTTTGTTATCATATTGGTAGCAACGTGTTCATTTACTTGTTTCACAGTGTTTGGATACATATCTCGATAGTTAAGCGCTGCTTCAAAGACGGAAATAAAAACCCAGTTAGTATTTTTCTTGATACTAACTTTCCACTTACCTACTACTACTTGATTTTGGCAAGTGCATTCTTATATTCTTACATATAAGAAGCGTGCTCCATTCTGCCATACAAAGACCTTTCTTTTGGAGTATGAGGTTTATGCCGGTTTAGATATCATTGGTACACGTCATATTTCCTATGACTTTCCAATTAATAACCTACATGAAACACTACCCGTATCGTTATAATCCTATAGTTTCAAAATAGATTCTATTCAGATATATATGTGCTGATCCAGCGTATCACATTTTTCAGGCCACGTTCATTTGAATTATAACTTAGAACAACAATAGCTAATTAGTATACCCATTTTCGTGAAATATTTGCTTTCAGAGCTTCTGCTTATGAGTGCTCAACTACCTACGCATCTGACCTTTTAAAAGGACATTAATGAAAATTTCAGTAGGTATGTAGAATAAAAAGAAAAAATCTAAGATAATTATTTTAATGTAATATTTGCGCGATCAATCTGGACAACATTAAAGTATATTTACCCTAGAAAACGTTACGTAGTAGTACAATGAACTCTAAAATTCAGTGCCAACGTGTGATCGCGTTGATCCGGTTACTCAGGAATTGCACAGTTGCCGGCAAACTTCCAAAATGAACCGCGGTACGCACTGGCTGATGTATTGTATGTGCCAAATTGCAATCTTGGTTGGTTATCTTACTAAGTGTGGACTATAATAATCTAATAATCTTTCTATTAGTTTCATTTGATCTAATATAAATTAAATTAATACTATTTTTTTATTTGCCTAGTTAATTATTTTTGGAGTGCCCGTCCCCTACGGAACATCACTGAAAATTGGAAGTCTTGTAATCGTTGTTTTTCTCATTGAAATAACTAAGGGAAAGTAAGCCAAGTTAAAAAAAAAAAGTATTTCGTGAAACAAAAATATATCACAGTCATAATAATAGTATGTTTTTCCAATGCTACACAGTTTATTGATGACCTGGAATCTTTTTTCAGCTATGACAGGATATAAACAAGTAACATACATGAATATAGACCGATGACGTGATAATCATTCATTACAAAGAATCTGCGAACTGTAAAAGCGGACGTGTAAAACTGTGATCACGACGATTGCAAGTTTGTACAAATAAACGCCGCCGAAATAAAATCAAACGCTATTTATTTCGTCAATGTCATTGCCAAATGGATGATCGAAACACGTAACAACGCTGTAAGTAGGATGAGCACCAATTCGTAAACAATGTCGCACTTCCCAAATAGAAATAACCATTACCTACCAATATTTCTAGCAAGAACTGAATTCTAATTGTATAAGCCATTGCAAGATTGTTTCTGCATTTGAATCAGAAATTGAATTTATGGTAGGCAAACCGAAATAGAATAGTCAAGGCAAGCAAATGTTTGAGATAATTTCCACGATATTTAGGTAGAGACATCTAGTTACTCTAGTTGTTGTAAACCGCGCCATGTTTTCCCATATTTCGTCGGCATCGATATCGTAACGTTATCGTGCTGTGTGAAAATACTCGAACAGCGCTAAAACCCCCCGTAGCAAGTGTTTCTGCGGACAACAGCGCTAAGATGCGAGTGGCGCGGTATGACTAGATAAGCGGACATTATGGTATCGAGGGCAGGATATATTTCCGTGTGTTGGGTAAAGTGGGTTGCTCGACCCGATGCGTGGCTCGTGGCATTCACCTTGTTGGCTTGGGGCCAATCAGCCCCGCGGCTGGTCGCCACCCGTGTCCCCGCCACCGGTGTGCCACACGCTGGAATTAAGAAGCGTGTTTATTGGATTGCTGTGTGCTTGTTCGCTTCTAATACATTAGTCAGCGTGTGAGCGTCCTAATTTCGCCACCAATAAATCACAGATTGTTTGTAAAACGGTTGCGGGAACTTTAAAATTTTCTGTTACGTTTGATGATTTATACAATGAGTCTTATTAGTGTCGGGTAGGATTTTTAGTTTGCACCAGCGTGTGGGCCAATCAGAGTTCCTTATGTGTCAATCACTATGATGAATACTTGGCACCCGATGTATCTACTAACCTAATGTATTGTGCCAATATTTCCAGGCGATGTTTTCCTTAACATTATACAGATACCGTTACTACAAATTCTCACCGACTGTGCATGATTTAATTTGCTAGATATCTACAAACCAGATCGCACACAAGACACCACAATCATGAGCAAGTCCAATATTGGACACATCAAAGCTATCGCCATTCCTATCCCAACAGGAAGTTTTCATTCTAATTAGATTTCTCGTAACATCCAACATGTAATGAGTATATTAATTGCGCTGGAATAGTTTCTCAGTAAAGTTGGCAAGCTTTAACTAGACTGTATATAGGTGGCTAAGTTACAAGTTAATACTTTAACTAGACTGTATATAGGTGGCTAAGTTAAAAGTGAATACTTTAACTAGACTGTATATAGGTGGCTAAGTTACAAGTGAATACTTTAACTAGACTGTATATAGGTGGCTAAGTTACAAGTGAATACTTTAACTAGACTGTATATAGGTGGCTAAGTTAAAAGTGAATACTTTAACTAGACTGTATATAGGTGGCTAAGTTAAAAGTGAATACTTTAACTAGACTGTATATAGGTGGCTAAGTTACAAGTGAATACTTTAACTAGACTGTATATAGGTGGCTAAGTTACAAGTGAATACTTTAACTAGACTGTATATAGGTGGCTAAGTTACAAGTGAAGACTTTAACTAGACTGTATATAGGTGGCTAAGTTACAAGTGAATACTTAAACTAGACTTTATATAGGTGGCTAAGTTACAAGTGAATACTTTAACTAGACTGTATATAGATGGCTAAGTTACAAGTGAAGACTTTAACTAGACTGTATATAGGTGGCTAAGATACAAGTGAATACTTTAACTAGACTGTATATAGGTGGCTAAGTTACAAGTGAATACTTTAACTAGACTGTATATAGGTGGCTAAGTTACAAGTGAATACTTTAACTAGACTGTATATAGGTGGCTAAGTTACAGGTGAATACTTTAATGAATCTCATGCGTATGGGCATCCACCATGACGAACAAATTACATGGCACGTAACAAATTTTGATTCGATAAACACTATCTACGAGCGCAGGTACTTAACTCTGTTATTTACTACTAAGCAAAACTGTGCTCATTCATTAGGGGCATATAAAACGAAGTAGGTGTGCTCACCTATGGAACATAAAAATAATGTAACTTTCTTGTTGGAATTAATTTGTCTGTCTATTTTGTGGTTGGCTAGCTATGTAGCCAGCTACTTTCATGTGAAACCTGTGAATTTGTCAAATTACAATACAAAGGCGTCATTGAGGAGTGTAATTAATAAAAAGCATTGCAGTGAAAATAATTATCCATTGTTGGGCCTGTTGAGCCCAGCTCGGGCCGGCGCGGGAGCATGCTCTCAGTTTGGCAAGCTATTAATTAACCGAGTACTTGTAATCTTTCCAAGAAGTAATTATGCATATTATTTTTATTGCTCCATACAAATAATCCGGTTTAATGGAGTATTGTTTTATTTAATAAAATTTTGTTTTTCTGTTACGTGATGCATGAATTTGATATTGTATTCATGTTTCATGAAAGAATAAATAAGAATCCTTATGTGAACAATGATAGTAATTGCCCTGAACCAGTGAAGGTTGAATTCGACTGACATCAATTTGGAATTAGTCATAATGTTTAGTTACGAAGTTTCCAATGCTACGAGCTCACTACTCATTAAAATTTTAGAGCCGTTTGCATGTTGAAGTCCTTTTAAAAGCGAATAATTTTAGCATGCAAAACAAAATAGGGATAATTATACAAAGTAGGCTTAAATAGATGCGATTAGATAATACATGCTGTTGTTGTATCTCTGTTGATCCATTGCCGGGCGTAATGAATGTTTTCATGTGACCGACTGTCGTTTAATGCAATGTAATTAATTTTACCGTAATCATCGGGCTCGCTTCTTTACGAGGAATACGCAACCGCTCATAGTTAAATGTAATTAATATAAAAATAGCTTTCGTTAAAGAACAGTGGGCAGGAATTTCTTTTGATAGGGAACAAATTGTAATGATCTGATAAGAGATCAGTTACAAGGGGGTATCTGCTTACCTATCATCTTATTAGCCTTAGTCATCTGCTACATCTTGTGCAGATTAACAGCTGATGCTCAATAATTTTCAGATGAACAAGGAATTTAATTCAACGCAGCAAAAATGTCGTTAATTTAATTAATGTAATGTAACAGCTGCAAATTGTTTTTGTTAACCGCGCCGGTCATACGAAGTGGGCATGTGGACCAACACCTTATTGTACTAATTTTAAATAAGTCAAGAAATAGATACAGTAACAAAGTAACAAGCCACGCATGTTTTCAATGAGTCTGCTTAATTATGTTACTCGGTTTCGAATTTGTAATTTTATGCGGCAAGTGCTCGGAACGATTCAACTAGGGCGATGTTCTGTCGGAAGTTAGCAAATTATCACTGGCTCGTAAAATTAACGCTTCTTATCGATCGAGAAATGATTTCAGAGTAAAAGTTTCCATACGAAATTGTACACATTGTGTGTGCGTTGTAGGATCAAAGTCGCGCGGCATAGCGGTCGACATCACGAAACTTATTTAAAAGGTAACAAAATGTTTTCAATTTTATTGCTGATTTTATGTTGAATTCTTTAAACATGTAGGGTAGGGTGCGTGCGTACGTGTTCATACTCACACCAGTGCGTGGCGCGTTACGTTAAGCGGTAAGTTGCTTTGGGCTAAACGCAGTAGAGTGCAAAACCGGCGACGACTCACCGGGAATCTGAAATTTGCCTGCTGGAAGTGGCAGTTCCGAGATAAGATCTCACGATGCCGCAATAAAAAGCGTTCGTACCTCGTCCGTTGTGTAATGTGCATTCAAATTGCATTGTGCGAGAACTAATTCGCCTTAGGCCGATTCGCATGTTACGATAAACACATGTTTCGATTAAGTGTTACGCTAATGTCTCGTGCTTATTACCTACTCGACTCTTGCGCCCCCAAACCAATTGCGTTACACTTCTGTCGTTATCATGTGACTACCCACCTGACAACCCACCCCTTTCCACTTAAAAACGAAACTAAACGGAAATAAAAGGTTGGTAAAATCGTTTTTTTTTTCACTCCGACTAATTTTGAAGCTTTCAGGAACTAACATATAAGTCCAAGAAGTAGAAATATGTAGACAATTTAGATAAGGTTGATGTGAACGTTATTGTGCTTACGAGGGCATTTTGAAGAGACTAACGTGGCGCACGAGATAAGGGTATGACAAAAGCTATTGTTCTCTACACCAATTACTCGCGGCTCGCGAATTACCTAAGCCTCATATATAAATTAAGCAGCGGCAAACAGCGGAAAGATTTCTCTAGTTATACGCCAACACAACAATTATTCGTAAATCACTTTACTATATGTTGAAATTTACGAGAGCTCGTTCGCTGAACCGCCGACCCCGACCGTACCGTGCGCCTGCCTGCATGCGAATACTAACTGATGGTGAGCCGGGTAAGGTTTACTTTGACATTGTTCCGCTCGCGACTCTACGGAACATGAAATTCTGTAGCAAAAGAGAATATGCATGGCGATTTCGTGATGAATATTCATTTCCTACGGGGCATGAAATTTATTGTGTTTTACATTTATATTCAACTCAGCTGTCTTATGTAACGGTAGCGACGCGGGATTAGCGAATTGTGAACGTTCACATTACGATTGTGTCGCACGATTCTCATTCGTGAGCGGTTAATTTTAACCGTCCTTAATAAATTAATGAAAACTCCGCGTGACTTTCTAATGACGTATATTTGCAATTGTTTACCGTTATCGGATAACAGTAGCGAAATCATTATTTACTGACCGCGCGTACATGTTAAGTAGTACTGCACTAAGTTGATAGTTTTCACAGGTTTGAGAACCTTTATGTTCTTGATTAGATAGAGGTGCGTGGTGATTGATGCGCGGTTATAAGTGGTGTGTCGGCGGGAGCACTAGGCCGGCCTGGGCGCAGGGCAGGTGCTCAAATTATTTGACATTTGAAATAAAATTTAGGGCGTAGTTAGTCATCGGCGATCGAACTCTACGATCGACACACTTGGCACCTGTCGAATATTTAGCGCATAAATCCATAGCAACGCTTCGATCCCGCCGTTCGCTTGATGGATTCTGAGCTATATTTAATCAACGCGGGCGCGACACGCCGCCGCATTGTTCTCTCGATTGGATTGCTGAAGCGTCTATCGATACTTATTTTATGAGGTGTCGACGGAGATTCATTATAGCTAACGCAATAAAATAATTATTGAAACATTCGATTAATGTTAAGTGGCACGAACGCGTGACTTATGCATGATGGTTGCGAGAAGTGAAGGGCTATGTGCGATATTCATGTTTTACATTATGAGCCTAGCGGTGCCGGCGCGTAACTAGCGGCGTGGGGCGGGCGGGCGGCAGAGGGCGGGCGGCCGGCGCGTGATTGCAGTGGTCGCGTCAAACAATTGATTAGTCGCATAAACTCGGTTTGGCGCGCGCTAACGATGCATCATCCCGACTGATAATTAAATTGTAAATTAGCTAAGCCGATGCTAGCTCACCGCCGCGCTGCCGGCGCTGCGGTCGACGCCGCGCGCCTAATCCACACTCGCGGTTTGACGTTTATTGATACTTTTCATGTTATTACCTATATTCATTTTGATTTTCGACCCGACCCCAAACAAGCCACTTATAGATCTATCGCTTCAATAAATGTATTTAACACGACACGACATATAACTCCTCCGGTTCAATAAATGTAAACACTATAAATAAATCTATGTAGGTATCCATAAACACACAAATTCGTTTGGAGCAAGCTTCGCACTCGTTGATTGCGAAAAATTCAATCTTGTTTCATGGAAATTTAATTTAACATACAAAATGAAAAGCTCTCGTTGGATATGAATCGATGTCGGCTCACTGACTGCTCGCCTGTGTTTGTGGACGATACTGCTTTGTGTGCATATTGTAATCAATTGTCGAATTGTATCAATTTGAATTCACAATTTGCAATTTTGACGCGAATTTCATTAATTCGTTAACGGAATATAATTATAGATTGTTCAGGTTATGTTGATATGTATGTTTTGGTTTTAGTCTGCGGAAATGTTTGACATAAAATAAATTGATGTCGTCCATTCTGGGTATACTACAGTAATTACAAGTCATGTGAATTATTCTGACTAATAGGTACCACGATGTGCAGGTAAACTTACTATGATGTTCATAACCACTTCACCACATCAATGTGTTCACTCCCGTTCATCTTCAACCGTCAGTAAACGTTGTAGCATCGATTAAGTTACACAAATAAGCTGGTCGTGCAGATCGCGGGTGTCGTGCAACTATCCGTCACATACCTGCATCGGGCGTCGCTGCATCGCACATAAAATATATTTATAGCAGTTCGTCGCACCTACCACAGGGAGAATTCGCGTGCCGATGCCTTGTCAATAATCGTTAATAGATATTTCAGAAGACAATGCAATCGGCTAAGTATAGCCACTGTGACTAACGTCCCGTCAACCGAGCGGTACACGCATGCTCAACTCTGTTAATCTTATTATGGCAACAGAATTTATTTGCTATGCCATGGAATTTGTTTGACACCTAACGTTTCATTTCAGTGTCTATTTGTATAGGTTTAGGAAAATAGTTTCTGGGGGATAAGAATAGGATTCTATGGCTCTTTAGGTGTTGTACGACGTGACTTTAGGATCCAATTAAGTTAATAAGCAACATCTATCTGTACTCGGACACAAATACTTAAGTACTGAAGATCTTATAAGATGTGAAAGGGTGTTAGAATTGGTGCACAGGTCGAGGAAAGTTTGTTATTCAGTTCCTGTCGTCAAGTAAAATGGATCGTGCGATTAGACTAAATTAATGTCTTATTAAATCAAAGATCAGGTAGTCCTAATATTATTTAATTATCTATTTTTAGATTAAGATAAGTTGCGATACAAAAAATTGCGGACCCATATGCCAGCAGCCGTCGGAAGTCGTAACTCACAGTTATGAAGCGAACGACACCAGTTTCATAAACATTGTTTTTCTTCGTTTCGCCCCTAATATTTATATTTATCAATCCATCTACACATTTATTTATAGTCCAAAATAGCGAGCATCCGAGGGTGCCCTGGGGGCGCGCCGTCATTACGATTTATTGTTTTCTTTGGTCATAGTTTGGGGTCTTTCCTACAAGAGTCCTTAGACGGATTTTAAGATTACTTATTGTTGACCAAGAACTAGCTAAGGTCCCCCACGAGTGTATTACAGAAGCTTCAAAATTTATTGTTTTCCTCTCGCGTTACCGCGTTTTTCATAAAAGTTGTTCGATGCGAGTAAAGTAAACAGCGGTGGTTTAATTGGATCTATATATTTGCTGTTATTGTAAACTACCTATATGTTGCACGCGTAGGCACGTGCTTATAATAAAATAAAATCGATATCAGACACTATAGATTCTGTTTCAATATTTGTCACCTGTGCTGTTCTATTTTTGGAGCAATATTTCACCTACCTATATTTTATTTTTATAAGCCTACTGTGAGAGTGTCGTCTATTTTTGAAGTTCGCGCATGTGGGCTCGATAGTCAAAATATTCTTAGGATAATAAATTGCTTTAGAAGGAGAGGGTGTGAACAAGTAATAACAATATTATTTATCTAGGTATAATGTGTGAAGGTTTATGCTGTAAGATCGCACGGCCTTACCGCGACATCTGGTGTCGAATACAAGAAGGTGCGCGTGCGCAGATTCATCGCGACCGACCTTTGCTTTGCTGAACTTTGCAGGTGTTAGATATGAGAATCCGATCCAGCTCAGTAACTAAATTAGGAGATATAAATGTTGGCGGCATATTAGTCGAGAGGAAAAGTGTTATTAGTTCCTTATGTTTTTCTCATTTAGGAGAACCATTCTTGATAATTCCGCACTTACTTGATCATTGTTAATTGATGGACCAATTCATACAAGCAAAAAATATAGCAAGCTAGCTCAATAATCTGGGGTTAGACTGAAAGCAGAAGTCGTCAAGCCTAAATACCAGCCAGGAGTCCTGAGGCGATAATTTTGTTTCTCAAAAAAGTCACCGATAGATGCTTTTACACACACAAACGCACCAATATCTATACAAATATTTCACGTGCAGTTATGGCTGCAGGCAGGGGCCAAATGTCTATTATTTAGTGCGCACTATTTTTGTCTCTCCACAAACAAAGCCCCGGAAACGCAAAATTGTTGGTGTCAAAAAATCTATTTGACTCGTGCCACTGTGTCTGCACCTCAGTGCACTGACTTGTACCACTGACGTGCAATCTTGATACATTTATGCATTAAAAAAAATCTTATGGAAATAGTTTACGTAAAACATGCACATACATATAGTTGGGTTACATTATTAGTTATTTATTAGATTTTCAGAAGAAAGAGACTCAATGACTCATTATAATAAGAAGAATCAGAGCAACAGATGTTGGTATGAATTCTAAGAAAAGTTATGCACGGAGTTTATGTGATAAAAACCCATATATAAATAACATAACAACTATGTTCATTAATGGCTCATCAAATATCAAGAACCCCAATCGCGTTATAATACAGCAGCTTCTCAATACTTGACATATTTATGTACACTGTAGGTGCAACGCACGGGACATATGGCGCACCAATTTATGAAGCCGAGGGCCCATTACCATTTTAAATATTATTTTTAGGGAATTTCGTGTCAGATCTCACTCGTCGGCGGCCCGTATATTAAGAGATGTGATCCTCTGATTAAGTCACCCTGAAATTTGTGAATGCCAGTGTGTTAGGATTTTCTGTTAATTAAGGAAACATAGCTATAACTTCATTATGTAATAGATGTTATTTTTATTTTTAATGAATACTGAAAATACGTAAGTATTTAAATGCCTATTCAAAAGCGGCGGTATTCGCAAAGCTAATGAATTGGATAGCTCGGTTTATTTTAAAAAAATCAGAGTGTCTAGGTAATGACATTCCGATTTCATAATAATGTTCATCAATATTAATGTCCGGCATTTTGGTAAAGAGTGAGGCCAAACGCTCACATGGCAGTGTAAGTAGTAAGCGACGCGGCGTACCAAAGACTGGCGACCTTTCTATGAGCTTATCTTCTTTGTAGATTGTAATAAAGCTGTAGAAAATTTCAAAGTATGCACATTTATGACGTGTAAGGGTTTTGTTTAGCTTCACATGTTGACGCTTCACAAGCAATTAATAGTTTACCAGAATGGCTATGAATGGTGCAGTTGTGGAGTCGTGTAAAACAAACAAAGCTGGGTCAACCGCGCCATTAAACTTTATGAAACGGAAGCCGTCACCCGGCGCATGTGCGGCCACTCGCTCTCCGATCTGTCAGTACCAGCGCGTGCGCACACCTCCCGTACTACGTAGATCCGTCACTAAATAGTTATTTATCTCGCATTTAATTCCAAATTTGGTCCGTTCGGACTAATAGCTTACAACTTTACCTCTCCTCGTATACACTTTTGTAACTGACTGTACCTGAGATGTAAAGTGTTTGATATGTAATAATGTAATTAAACGTACATCTTCTTACTTATACATATAATAGTATAGCTGCTGTTTGCATTTAACAATCATTTGCATAATATAACGCTCTAATTCCTTTCTATTCATAACATAAATGAGGTCACTTCATCACTCGAATTTCATCTTTATAATCGGATCCACTAAGAAATGCCGCAGGTATGAGTAATCTGTTCTGTCAGTTGATTTCTTTATTCTAAAATATGATAAAGCACCTGAATCCAATCGTGTATTGTGAGGTGGTGTGCAGTGGCTCGTGACGCTGCGCAGTGCCACCGGACATTGTGGTAGCAGCGACACCTTGTACACTAATTGTACACTCCCGACAAAAACTGTCACAATGTTGTTACAAGTTCACATTATGATAAATTGTTTGTGCCCACCATTTTTTGGGTGACTCGTAACATCTTATTGGAACTTTGTTATTTATGAAGTGGAATTTGTCAACCTGTTTCCTTGTATTATCGTAGCATTAAAAGATTTTTTTTGTCTTATGAGAATTTATAAGTAAGTACAATCATTCGCGTATGAAGTTCTCACATTTATTATTCGGCACGTTGTGGTATCAAATGACTTCATAAGCACGTTGTAATCGATTGTACTTAACGAATAATAAACAAGCACAATATCAAACGGAAATATCGGGTTCGTCGCCACCATTATATTCGTAATATAAAGGTCACAATGTCACATCATTTATTTTAACCAATGAAGTAACGTTAGGGGTGTATTTTTATTTAGTTGTATAAAGTAATGTTTTAACTAAAATTATATTTGAATATAATCGAATGTCTGTAATTCCTAAGGGTCAGCAGAGTTGTTTAACACGTACTGTCAACGATGAGGGTACCAGGTCCCAAGTGATAGAGGGCGAGCCAATTGCCCTTTAGCGTCCGCAATTCCAATCTCTGCTGTATCTGAGATTTTTTCTAACAGAAAAATTCAATTACTTTGGCCTCACTAAATGGTTAAGAATCAAACGTAGAATTTTAATGTTCGCGGCTGTGCTGCTAATACAAGATTCTTAGGAAGACAATTAAGTGAGTATACAGTGACGTACACATCTATAAAGGTAATCACTGTAACTAATTTAAGTGTTGGCAACATATGTGAAAAAGGAGCAATATCAGAAATGACGTGACACCAGCATGTCACACCTGAGCGCTCGACACTCGATGTGAGGAGCAACATCAAACGCATTGTCCCATATCTATGAATAAAATAAATTCCTAATAGTCCCACATATAACGCCTACGAAAACCTTTTCATAAATAAATGATACCGCACACCACTACAAAAATAAATCTCAAATACGAAATTCCCTTTTGACGGAATGCTGAGTATAACCGTAGCCAAAGGAAATATAAATGCTGTCCAAAGGCGAATATGCGGCAATCCCTCACACAAGTGGGTAAGACGACTTGAATTTTTAATGTTACACTCAGACCGTTGCAAACCGTAACAGTTTTCTTGTCATTGGTGGAGTGGAGATGTGAGATAAATTTTGCAGAGTGGCCCCATCTTTTCGTCTGACATCAATCTTTAATGTGAACACGGGGTACACTCTATACGTGGCGTGTCTAATACTATTTGTGTACAAAGTATGAAGCTTTTACTTTGAGAGCCAACATACTGAAGTCCATCGGTCCACGCTAAAATCATATTGGATTTTAATAAGCGTGAACCAAGGGTAGCTCTATTCGAATTGATAGAATTCAAAACAAACGATTGATTGTGAGTCTAATTCGTTTGCTGTAACCATCAAACAAGATGTAGGTAGAAACCGCTCACCTTGAAAGCGTCAATTAACTTCCTCATAGCCGGTGATAATAATGACAAGACTAAAACAATAGTTGTATTAGTTTTTATTTTTCGCGTCTATCGAAGGCCATGTTCAACAATACACAAAACAAAGTTGGAGCGATTCGTCTCGCCATATAATTTCAGTAATCAAACGCCACGTCACTACGAGGCGCGGTCCGGAATCGATTAAGCGTTCCATTTCCTGTGTTTTTATAGGGAATAATTATTGGAAAACTGATCAAACAATCAAGGACTGCTAGTTTCCGTCGTTCTACTAAGATATTATAAAGAAAGAAATCAACTCATAGAGCTGTGGATAATCTGTGGATACACTCAACTGTGACCGCTTCCTCGATAGATTTTTATTTCTTTTTCGATAATTTGTTTTTACATTCAACGTGACGGTATAGTTTTTCCTTATCGCTGAGCGTGGTCGTCGTCTTGTTGGAGCTCGGAGCACGGCGGCCGGCGCGGGCGCACCTGTCCGCTACTCCAATGAAAGCACCGGTGGTTTAATTATTATCTTGTTTTTGTACGATTTAATATTGCGACTAGGGAAGTAGATCACCTCGTTGATTACGAAAATCTTTTTGCTATAGTTTTTAAACAGTGTTCAGTGGAGCATTTCGTCATTTTTCAATCCGTCATTTATGCTCAGTCTTCATGGATATGAAAGTATTTCATAAACATAATTATGAAACCTGGGCTTTAGTTTGATGGACAGGTACAATAGGATTATGTAATCAGGTGTCTAAACTGTTTTGTACTGTGATGAAGTGGTTTAAGATGATTGCTTAATGTCTAATTTATCATTATGTTATTTATTATAATAAAAATCGGAATGTGAGATGGAAGTTGTTGAGTCGCGCTCGAGTGTTAGGGTCGACACTCACATCATTCTTAGCTTTTATAGATATATATAATTGAATCCAAGAATATTAATCATCGTTTTTAATGTAAGCTATTCATACCATTACCTCATTCTCTTCCACATCCTGTGTTAGAGGAACTCTATAGTTCTCCTGTTGAATCGTTAATAGCCTTGTTATAGGCAATTAATTTATTAATAATTAAGCCTCATTAAGTCATAATTGCATGGTATCTGGCGAAATGTGAACGATGCCACTCTGGGGTTGTGTGCTGAAGAGTTAAAACCATCATTTGATTGTCCGTTGCCAAAAAGGTATAGCAATATTCAACCTGTGTAGCTCCATCTCTTTCTTGCATTGAAACGATGATGGCTTTAACACTTCAGTATACGGCCCCCGGTGTAGTTATTGAGTGACGACCACGAACACGCTACTAATGGACTATTAACCTCAAGCCGCTAATTATTAATATTTTATTTTTATGGCCGCCTCTGTCCACATTTTAACGACCACTTTCCGGTTCTCGTATACGGTTGATATTTTGAAATGTTAATATTTGCTTAGCGTTGATTGAAAGGTCAACGGTTTTGTCAACGGTATTGCTTTAAAACAAGCGCTATTAGTTCGGGCGAGATAAAGTTACAAAATCATCTGGTATTATGTTTCTATGGTGGACGATGTGAGTTTTTGTTATTAATATTAATTTTCATATTATGTATAATGTGTATGAAATATGATATTTTATGACATACTTTTTTAACAAATATTAATTTTAATGGTGTCAATAGCACTATTTACATATTGGTCATATTTTTAGAAATAGGAGATGGAACGATCAGTTAACATATTTGTTTGACAATATTAAACACATGTCCTAAATCATTTTCGTGCATGATCCGTCAAACTTATCCCGAATGTCAAGGGTTGACAGCAGTTCGTGGCATCCGCTCCGGACGACGGATGAACCATCACAATATAGGGCAACTCTAACGTTACTCGCAAAATAAGTTCTGTGACGACCGCATAGAGCTCGATTTGTTTCTAACAAATAAATCACACATATTGCTTTTCTAGTAGCGGATAATTTTACTGACACTTTTCAAAAAGCTTAAAATGATAGTTAGTTACTCTAAATCGCGACTTCGTTCTTTATGTTTAGAGTTGCTTTTTGTTTGCATATTGATATCATAACTCCAACAACGGAAGGAATAGCTCAGTGTGTGGCTGTGCATTTGTGTTATTAAATGATTTATGAAGCAGGATTACCGGGAGTTTGGTTAGTTAAACAATTTTAGGGGTTATTGGTATAGATATTGAGTTTGAAGTTGTTTGTGAAGTGAGCTTGTTAATCATGCACGGTAGCCGTGTGTTGATCTCGGTGTAATTGAGTTAACTGACGCACTGATGACTTATTTGACAGAGTGAGTCGTCTGTTTTACCGTTGTGTGTTATTATAATCTACGAGGGATTAGCTATGTGTTTATTATTTGTGCGCAACGGCTTATAGACTGGGATTTTAATTAGGTGCTCACTATTAACTGTGAAATTGAGTTGATCGATTTTTAACATGCATCATTGATCGCTAATTAAACACTTGTGATTTGATTAAGTCAGGTTGTTTACAGCTAAGTAGTAAACGTTAATTAATTTACGTCTCTAGCGATGCTAAGTTTGCAGTTCACGAAAAACAATGTTATAGCGTTAAATGTGGTGTTAATAAGTTATCTGATATTGGTTTCCATATATCCTGCTATCGATTCATCTGTGGCGCATTATGTTTCCACATCGAGATATCAAATTGATAAGTGAGGCACATTCGCAGCGGGTGCCGGCGGGGGGCGGAGCGGGAGTGCGGGGGCGGTCGAGGCATTATGAAATTGGCCGTACGTTAGATGCCGTTACTTCTGATAAAATATAACCTGCCCGCCTGCTCATATCTGTCGGACGAACCTCCTAGCGTTTCCTAGTATGTTCACGTCCGAAACAACCATCATTTTAGCTTATTAGATAATCAATAACACGTCAAATACCTTAAAAAGTTTAATACGATATTGTTACAACAGTTATGTGTGTATATGTGTCATATAACTTATAACTTATAACAGAACAGGTTTAGCCGCGTGTGATTTATTTGGAAAGATAAGGTAAGTACAGACAATTTGTTTTCACTGAAATGCGACGTTACGTTACAAGGTGAAAGTTGACGTTATTCAAATTAGAAAATTATGTCCACGCTTGTCGTTGAAACCCATTCAACAAACATGTCATCTTCATGGGAACCGAATATATTAGTTGCGACACTTTTATCAGTAAATGTATTTCATATTAGAAGGTAATAGGTATCAACTTCGGAATACTTGTGCCTGTTCCATATTGTTGGATCAGCTGTTTACATTGTATGACATGCCCCACATAGCTCAGGGGTGGAGCGTATGATATGGGTTACCCGTTCGATCCCTTGATCGAAATGTGTGTTGACCTACTGTGGGTGGACACTCATTTGTTTCATTTAATATGTTTATAATACCCATAGAAGCTATGCTACGTGAAACTCTACTGACATTCGTATTTCCATATTTTTTTTTGTTTAAAATTTGCTGGGAGAAGGTTAATTAGATATGACACCAGATTGATTGTTTTTTTTATCTGTAATTTCGAGGTTTCTAACAGTGTATATATTAATTATAATTTCTACTACGAGAGACCTATTGATTGTAAAATCAATGAGTTGGTTTAATTAAGTAAAGGTACCTAGTCCTTTGTCAAGTGTATCATGTAGAAACACCATTTTCCTATTATAACTCCAGTTAACTGATGCAGCTAATTAGTTTGATCTAGTAGATGTGAATAAACAGACTGTATCGTAGAATGCTTACCCTCCCTCGCAGGAAGGCTTGCACAACACTATCTCGTAATGAATAAGACTCAATTCAGTGGGCTGAGTGGTATCTCTCACAACATCAGATGTGCACCACTATATCGTAGGGGTAGCAGGGAGGAGGAAGGGGGGGGGGGGGCTCAGATACTCGGCGTAAGGTCAGAGATTTATGTTCTCATAACGCGCCGTTCCTCGCCAACCAAACGTTCAAACGTATTGATTTCATTTCCAACATTCATTTTTAAATAGTTCTGCTCTTTAAACGCCACCAAGCACCTTTACAAGTTATGTTTGCGTACCTCAACTCCACTCAGGCACAGAATTTGCTATGAACCGAGATACAATCAACAAAACAAGTCGTAGGTACTAAAAATAATTTATTTCACAAGTTAAGAGAATGGAATAATACTTATGTTGATGCTAAATGGGTACTAAAAATACAAAATTGACTTGACATCAAGGTAATAAATAATATTAAATTAATATAAAGTGGGCTATAAAATAAAAACGTATTCGTTCACATATGCTTCTTGGAATGCGGCTGCGAGATAGGAGATGTGGCTCAGATGCTAATAACAGATAAAAAATATGAATTATTTAAACAAATATAACGATGGATTTTTAATTAATAGAAGACTTAATTAGGTAGTTATCTCTCATAGTAGGTAAAAGGGACATACTATGTGGGTAGTTTATGGGTTTCTTATTCCACGTGTTTGCTTAATAAGTATATAATTATGTTAATAGGTCATTCACGTAATAATAATACATCATCATAAGTTTCTATCAAGATAAAAGTTAGTGAAATATAAAACTCAGTTTGTATATCTAAGCATTGTCCCTTATTTCAAGCAGACAAGAAAAGGATTGCTTTCAATTTGAATGAAATATAAGGATCATGTTCTGAACTAAGTTTCCCTGAAATTCAAGTACACGGTCTCACAGATAAGTCTGCATCTCGTCATCTTCTGAGATGACTTTCAAGAGTGACTTTATTTCAATCTAGAGCCTGAGTATTTAATAAAACCGACCGGCGACAAGTGACAGACGACAATCCTACAATTTGACGAGTTTTTTTTCATACATTTACTGCTTTATTAAACAGCAGCTGTCGAGAAAATGTGAAAATCTTGTCTTTTTCTGAAAAATATGTCGCATTGTCAGTTATATTAAATAGGGCCCGGGCTACTTACCACTTTGGACCTTGCGGACTGGTAATATTTTTACTACAGCTTGAGCTATTGCCATACAGGGGCTTGTGGATCGATCAGGTTAAGCTACACTTGCCATGGTTGGTCCGTGGATGGGTGACCGTCTTTACATACCGAGACCCCTCCTTGCCTTGGAAAGCACGTTAAGCCGTTGGTCACGGCTGTCATTCGTGGATCTTTAACAGTCGTTACGAGTCGTCTGAAGCCCGGAAGTCTGACAACCAGACTTACCAATTGTATAACCCAATTACTGGGTTGTGGAAGTCAGATAGGCAGTCGCTCAATGTAAAATACTGGTATTCAGCTGCATCCGGTTAGACTGGAAGCCGATCCCAACATAGTTGGGAAAAGGCTAGGGAGACAATGAGTGATACATACCTACATTTCTTGTAAGTACTGTGTAATATGTATGGAATGTACAAAAATGTGATGAATTTACTTTGTGGCGAATATACAATAACCCCTCATATCCGATACGAGAGAAAAAGCTAATCTTATTTATAATAAAAACGTACTAACGGTATAAAAAGTATCCTACTAATGTCCTAAAGAAGGTCATGGTCTACCTGTGTGCCGATGTGTGCAAATTTCATCCAAATCCGTTCAGCCCTTGAGCCGGCGCAAAAAGGTAACAAACAGACACACAGAGTTACTTTGTAATGTTACCTAGTATTTAGTATTAGTATCATTAATATAGTAACATTACTCTAGCCGGTCATAAGTCCGGCCGCACAGGTGCCGTTGACACCAAATCGTTTTGTCTTCAAGCCATTGGTGGGCTCCTATCGCGAGTAACTAAAAAGGTGTCGTTAGTAATGGTTTTTGAAACATCATAAAGATGTCATGGTGGCTGTTACCTGATTGTGCTATCGCTGGGCGTAATAGGCGCGCGTAAAGTTAGCCGCCAGATACCTTGGACCCGGGGCTTATGGAATCTTTACAGTGGACTCACGCTTGAAATAAGCAGACAAATAATTAAACAACAATCTATATTCTATACATAAAATTAATGTTTTTTTGTTTGTCCTGTATGCATCCCTAAATCACCGGATTGCGATGAAATTTTGGTAAGTACCTAGTCGTGCTCACTCCCGCGAAAGTTTTGAAAAAAAAATCGTCGGGAACGAACTCACGGGCAACAGTTTTTTTATAAAAATGTAAACTCCGATCCATATTTCTCTCACAATCACTTTTGGCGATTTTTATGTGCGTTTTACCGGTAAATATCAGCCGTTATGGCCGTCGCTCAGTTAATGCACGCATGAATGAGTTTGAAAGTAATAAAATATAATTGATAAATCCAGCTTGTCAGGTCTCCGTGTACAATATTTCAACAATTTGTTCGCTGGTTAACCTGATAATTCTGCATCATCAGCAAAAAATAAAACACAATACATTCGCGTAGCATTTTTAAGTGAAAGTTTCAGAAAAAAGTTATAGTTTAAATTCTACTTTGTTTCTGTAGTAACTTGATAACATTATAAAGTGTTTTTTTTTTTATTATTTATAAATATCTACAAAAACTGCGACCTATTGGAAGTGTGACATAATATTTTGCGGTTTACACCAAAATAAAAACAGGCGACAATGAACGTTATTATATCTTCATTTTATCCGCAACGAGGTAAAAAATATAAATTGTCATTTACCGACACAAAATATTATCTGAGTCATTTGTGTTGCTGACTGTACACAACTTTTTAATCACTTCATAAGTCACCAGCCGAGCATTGTCGACGCTTATCTGGTAATTTTTGATAGCCACCACACACTTAACACTTGGAATTGTTTCAGATAGTTGTTTATTTATTTTAATGGCACCTCGGCCTTAAAGAGCATTCCACTAATCAAGGGAAGTGCACTCTCAAATGAATATGATGTGCAGTAAAACTAATTGAGAGTTATACACCAGATCGACCTACCGAGGTGGTTTAATAGAAGTAGTAACATCTGATGAAAATTACTTTAAAAGAGTCATGTTTGTTACAGGTACTAAATAAGAATAGTTTACATAATCAAAACATTCCATCCCATAAATAAGCCCCATAATATTTCTAACAATGCTAGCAATAACACAATATCGATCAGCCGAATCCCCCAACAATATTTATGCTTGATTGGCCATTACTATCGGGCAAGCGGAAATTTTAATTTATGCGCAAGAGATTGTTTGTTTTTATGTCATCGTTAGTTTTTGCAGCAAAAACATCACTTCAATCGATCAAGGAAGTTACGAAAAATTTACTTTAGACTAAATAATAGACAAAGTGTGATCGATGACCGAGGTACAAAGACCCGAGAATCTTTCAACAGTTGCTTGATCATTCGCTGGATGTTACCTCATAATCTATATAAGTGGATCACCAGTGATTTGAAAAACGTCATTCAGCTGATACCCGAAACCAATAAATTTCATACTGCAATAATTGGCTACGCCCGGAATTCTAATCTGCGCGGAGTGACTGAGCAGAATCCAGGCACTGTACTGCAGACTTTTTTCTTTCAATTAAAGCCTTTTATCTTCCGGATGATTTACGATGCTTTCGATAACATTCGGTTTAGGGAAATGAAACATGCTTAATTTGTTATCGATGTCGTTATTAAAACGTGAATGCGTAGGTACCCGAATATTTTTTGTTATTCCAACGTTTCGTATAATTATTTTTGTTTGGTTTATAATGAAGACTCGGCGATAACAATATCGATTGTTCATGGATCGAGCGGAAGTGGAAATTTGAACCTTGTCATGGCGAGGCTCCGACAACCGTGACTGAGCCCACAGCGTTTCACCTCACATTTGCTTTTTATATTGTTCTCTGGTTCAATAGTTGACCTAGCAGTTGACTCGGCAGGCTGAGGTTTATAAGAAAACGATTAGCTCACTATGGTTTTTTGTTTATTTTAAACAATATTTTCAATTATTCATAATAACATCGTATCTTCGAGTTCTTCTAACACATTTATAGTAGAACTTGTCAATGCAGTCATCGTTGTAGTAAGATGAGCGGCTCGCAAGCGTGTCGGCGCAACTCTTATCGAGATCTGAGTGTTCCGAGAACAGAGAGTCTGCTACCAAATATCATGACTGTCGTCTTACAAATGAGAAAATTTCGCTCTAATTATTTATGAATGTGTTATCGTCATATCTCCGGAGCTCACGATCCAGCCTCCGTGCGCACGACACGAGCAAAACCGCAATTAGCAAATGTGGCTTTCTTTGTTCTCGCTCGCACGTTTCGCCTTCGTTTGGTATCTATTACTATAAGTAGGTATGTATTGCGAGAAGAGTAGTCGACGATCGTTAATAAACCTCCATTACTTTCATTAAGGGATATCTGTGGACAGTCGCCGTATCGAGATGTCGGCCGGCCGTCATGCCATCGACACATAACGAAATTAAACGCGATGACGCTATCGAAGCGCGCGCATCGAGCGTTCGCTGCTCGTTCTTCGCCGCTATCCGCGCGCGCACTTAATTGCAAAATGCCAATGAATGTCGATAATATATTTTAATCGCGACACCGAGCACTGAACGCGACGTCATCTACGTAATCCTAAATCTCGTTATGGACACGACTCGAATACCTAGGCATCTGTTATAAATTACGTTTCAGATTATCGTATGATCCAATCGTAAATTAAGACAAGATACATAATTAAGGCGAATAAATAAAATGGTTGGCATTTCGACGGGAGCACGTTCGATTCTGCCTCGCGATATACTCTCCATTTTGAGCTATCAGCCCTTTTAATAAAGTGTAGTTTGATTCGTTACATTTAATTGCGATTCAATCGCCAACAATATTGAAGGAGTCGAGGAGTGCGGGGGCGAGCCCGGCTCTGAATGTCACGACAAGATTTTTAATTACGTAGAAGATATCATCTAAGAACGGCGTCCCATACTATACGAGAGACATCGCGAAATAACAATTCAATAATTATATCTGCGGCAGAGGTTCAAGAAGTATTTTTAATTAGTGACAGCTTTACTACACGTTAACACGAAAATATCGGACAGTGAGTAAGGTGCGTAGCACGTGCGCCGCGCACGGCGGCGGCGCGGGCGCGGCCGGTGTGCTGCCGGAGCGCCGCCGGCCCCGGCCCGGTCGGGCCTGTCCAATATGATCCCCGGTTTATTTTCGTTCTTCTAATGCGTCTTCGCTGTCGTCCGGAGGACAATTAAAAATACAAAAAGTGAAACGTTTGTTTCAGACGTTCATTGTCTCCGTTATTAATAAATTCATTTTACTGAGTTGAAGTCGACGTGTATTTTATTCGCTTTAAGTGGTTTCACATTGTTTTATATTTATGTGCGGTTATTTTTGGTACAGACATTATAATGCAGTTTGTGGGGGAAGATGTAAAACGACTCACTCTTGTTCCATTAGGGATATTTGAAACTTTGAGAGTGCACTCATAAATTCGCTTTTGTTGGTAATAACCCGGGTACTAAGAATAGAATGTATTGTTATTATATTTTACTTTACTTAACTGACTAAATATGTCGCGTCGCCTCTTCTCATAGGATAAAAATAGTTTTATGATACGAATCAGCCGAAGTGCGTCGACGGCTCTTACTCCTATATTTATTACAATTTACTTTAATTGTACCGCGTGCATTTTATTATTCGTGTATGCCTGAGGAACATGCTTAACAGACACTTCCCATCTTCCTCTGAAACCATACAGAAACCATAAAGATAGTTCTTTATTAACATCAGTGTAGCCTTACCCGAACATGGGCGCCTTTGCATTGTGCGTTAGTCCAGTCTCGACGTTCCTCGAACGCATGCGCAGCACAGACGCCGCCTGCGAAAAAGCAATGCTACTTTACGACATCTCTGCGTATGCTCACCGAATTGTACTATTTGTACAAAATATACTTTCAAATTGACCAAAATATCCACAGAAGCCGATCCATAACCAACAAGTTTTCTACTGTGTCATAAATAAGGAGGGGAAAGAAAAAATTAAAAAAATCACCCGTATCGCTGTTAACAGAAAAAGTGTCCAAAAGGTTGGCAGTGTTGCCACGGTAAATGACAATGTTGATTCTTTGGCCAAAAAATAAGCCAGCCCTCTCTCCCTTTTTTATATACTTGTATGTATTTTTATTATCATATAGGAAATTAAAAAAAAAAAAACTGTTTTCTACAGTGATTTCTCGTTGGGTTTTTATCGAGAGATCGAGCGCGGCGTCATCGCGGTTGCGCTGCTGCTACACGTGGTACCTGACTTTATCGTAGTGGTTCCACTGCTGCTATGCGACTTCACCGTAGCGGCTACGCGACCTTTGCGTAGCGGCTCTTCTGCTGCTACGCGACGCTTGCGTAGCGACTCTACTGCTGCTACGCGCGGCTATGCGGTGGTCTATCCGCAGCTCTGAGGCGGCTACGATGAATATGTCTGTCTACCTCTACGCTGGATATACATACACCCAGTGTATTGACTCTTAGTACCTATACTTAATCATTGAATTTTATTCAATTAAGAGGTAATAGGGTCGGTTCCCTCTCCATACAAATGCTCTCGCCTGTTTTCTCTTTGGTTTATGACCTTAGAGCAATGATTTATACAGTAAAATAAATATCAACTAGTTCTATGCCCCTATGTTTTCCGTACGATACATTAATTGTAGAAGCACTAGAATCTTCAGAAAATGCTCAACATTGCCTGTTTAGACCGCTGTCATCAGAGGACTATTGTACAAATTTGACAACTGTTAATGAAAAAGGAAAAACATAGGGGCACAGTAAATATCCTTCTTATTCAATTTATAAATATCTTTCAAATTGGTCCAATATTGGAAGAGGAAAATGACGAGAGCCGAACCTCTAATTATGACTTTTGTATGGAGAAAAGACCGACCCTATTTCTTCTTAAAATATTTTTGAAGTGAAACAATTGAGCTGCATGTTTCAATCGGACGAAGTTTCAGGAAGTTGAGTAACTAAGGAAAGTGTCAAGTTACTAAAAGGTATAATTGTCGGCATAGCTTATCACATCTGTAATACCGTTTCATTTTGGTCTTCAGTAGGTATTTGATGATGTTTCAAATATAGGTACATAGTTATCTTCAAAGTAAATTCTATAAAATTTATAAAAAATACGAAAAATGGGCGTATATTTAAAAAAATATACAGGGTTATTTTTGCGGGTAAACTCTGCAGACCCTATGGGTATTTGGGATATTTAAACATGATAAAACAAAAAATATATTAACTTAATGTTTTTTTGTGAGGTCATCGATCTTATTTTTTGTTTTATTGTATTTAGATATCGATATCCACCGCGTCTGCGAAGTGTAGCTAGCCAATTTGAAATAACCCTGTGTATATCACCTAATTAACTCTTCAGATAGGTTGCTACACAATTTTTCATAAATGTCATGGAATAAAACCATCTGTTTAGACCAGCAAAACTAATAGCACTCGAATGGAAATTTTTGTTTGGTCCCACTCTTAAAGCATCTTTATCTACTCACATGCCATCGTAGTTTTCAATCTCCAAACCACCGAGCTGCTTATGGCTGACGACAAGACTTTCATCCAAGAGTTGTTTTAGAATTGGTCTGCGCAATAGCTTGAGTATGCAGAGAGGCAAGGATATACTGTCATCGTACGTATCGTACGTATCACCCTTACCTTGAGATTGTGGCTCATAAAAACGATATTTCCTTCACTAAAAGAAAATGTAAAAGTATATCACGATGAAATATGAGGCTATTTTGTCTTAAACAGTCGCCAAGAATACGAAGCACGTCCTCTGTCTCTAGCACTGCATTTACTTTACTGCTCTGATATTTTACAGGTAGTGCTCTTAACATACTCGTACGTCTCGGTTTTATAGTGCGCACTACGCCTTATGGTCTAATGTCACGTGATTCGCTGATTCCGGTCGCACTTCTGAAATGTACCCATCTCTTGACTAAAAGGAAAATTATTGCGCAAATGGAACATTTGAAGTACTCAATTTAATTGCCCGAAAAAGAAGACTTTTAATTTTACGAGTTTATTGCCACATATCAAATGTACTAGAATTACGAAACTCAGGAAATTACTCATTTAAGGTCAAGGATTTGGGCATTTAATCTAAATGTTTAATTACCATCATAATATCTGCGCATACACGTAAAGTTGTAACATAAACACAGTCTATATTCACACACAAAGCCCATAGAAATTCCTCATATATTTTCCATTAAAAAAGATAGAGAGGCTCTGCAACAAAGTGAAACAAGATCCACTCTACTAATCCGACAAAAGCGAGCCTTGTTACCCTTCAAATTTATTTATAAGAAAACTCTCGGACAAGTCGTTAATACCTATAAAGTAGGGGCGAGAGAGGCGCGAGCGAGTTTATAACTCACGTACCGAACTTTACTCGCCGACACATAAAATAATAGGTGTAAAAACTTACACGGGAATGTACTCAGTGAGCGGACGAGGCGCGAGATGGACGGCGCCGGCAGGAGACTCGCTACACATTCATGTACCCGCCGCCTAATACCGCGAAATATTATCCGACAACCAACCTTTAGCTATGCACTTACCTATTTTATGAAAACGCTTTATCTGTATCAGCAGAATACTACAGCAACCTTGCGATTGTGGCCTATTGATGTCTTTCTGTTAATTCTGAAGTACAGGCAATGGCGTATTCGTGTCATGTGTCCAAGTTTTTGTTTCGGTTTCTTCAGTAGTTTATGACTATGATGTCCAAATCTTTGTGGCATTTGTCTATGTATTTTATACCAATGTTTTGTGATTATTTATCAACTCATATCTGGCGGCCAAAGGTATAAAAAAGAATAATATGTTGATAAATCCCATATCTTCTAACATTATTATTTTGGTCAACCAATTATGAAAACCAATTAAATAAATTGTCAGAAATCTGAAATCAACGACTTGCCCGATGTATACAGATCAAGTCCTGGCTCTCCAGCCCTTGTGCAAGAATGGGTATCTCGCCTACCACGTCGAAGGTCTATTTTCTACCCTCTCTCCTTCGGATCTACTGAACGTATGTAGTCTACAAGCTGCTGGCTGCGTTAGTTTTGCTTACGACATAAAAACAGTATATTACCATATTGTTGCACAGGATATCCTAAAAAATAACGAAACTTTGGACTCAACGAACTTCGAAAAATAAAACTAAAACAAATTGTCGAGCTGGAATATTTTGAATATCTAATTTAAATACTGCGTATCCTACTAATATTATAAATGTGAAAGTTTGTGTGTTTGGATGTTTGTTACTCAATCACGCAAAAACGGCTGAATGGATTTGGATGAAATTTGGCAAACAGATAGTTTATAACCTGGATTGACACATAGGATACTTTTTATCCCGATATTCCCACGGAATCGAGACTTACGCGGGTGAAACCGCGGGGCGCAGCTAGTGTAAAATAAATTAATATTATCGTTCAAAAGATATCACTGACCGAAAAAACTTATTAATTTGTTGAGTAGAACCTTCAACAGGGTTCGTTTCGAAACTTTAATCAGTACAATAGGGCCTGCATAAGAAACATTATTATCTTGCATAAATCATGTTAATGAGCACCTTTCGAGCATTTCGTATCGCCATTAATTCAGATATCACTGCGGAAACAAACGTCGGTTTATCCCGCCATCTGTGGCGCATGCGCGCACCGGTAATCGTTAACCCCGAGGTGATATTATTTTGAATATCCATTTCCTTTTACATTATTATTCAAATCATCCTTAAGCGGGGGGTTCTAGAGTTCAGTTTACATAATTTTGTGTTGTTGTTATTGTTACCTAAGCATAAGATGTATGACACGAATTTGAATTCGGAACAGATATTGTAGTAGAGCCGCGGGCGACGGGCACGTGCGTACGCGCACCTTGCACAACATTCGGCCTTTAGACATAAAATTAAGTAGTATTTTATTTATAGTGCATTGTTGTATGCTATTTATAGTGATATCATGGGCTTTGGAACTTGTTGGCATCTTCTTAATGCCCTATTTACTTAAGTAAACACCTTTTTCGCACCTCTGATCTTGAAACACGTCTTCGCATTTTATACGGTGTACAATTACGAAAGTATTACACTGAACAACTCTTTATTTCACTGTCTTTATTTTGTCGAATCAAAGTTGACAATGTTATTTAAATAAACAATGTCGTCTCAGCACATGTGGGAAGCTGAGGCTGCTTTATTTATTTACATGTGTAAATATTATGTAGAAAAAGCTCATTTTTAGCATTCATGCAAACCTGTTATCCTTCCAGTGACCGAGGTCAATCAGCAACTATATCCAAACTATAAATTTCATTTAATAAGACACAAATACAACTTTGTGCTCGTTTTTGAGTCGCCAACCAAAGAAATTTAAATAAAACACTTTTATCAGATTCGACAGGTGGAGGCAGAGCGTGGCTCTTGTTCTTTTTGACTTCGCTGTAGGTTCAGGATTAGCTAGTAACTAATCGGTTACCGATACGGAAGGGGAAGTCTTCTATTAGTTACATGATCTATGACTAGACGATGCAATTCCTTATTCGGCCATTAATATTCGGAACGTTCACGAACATTTTAATTCCCTTTGATCTTCTGAATGTTAAATATCCGTGTTAATTATGTAACATCAAATAGTTTTCTTTTTAGGACCATTTCAAAACTTTTACGATGTTTGACATTTTAATTTAATGCGTGTTGTCAAAATGTTTTTCAACTAACAAATAATTACCTACATATTAATATAATCTGCTATGAACGCTGTCACAGATACCAATTGGTTCTTGGACTTCAAAGGTGGTAAAAGGTTCGCAGAATATAAATTTTTAATTGTGCAACATCTTTGCATATGCGACCATTGAACTGAAGTGTGATGTTCTTAAATCAGTTGATAATTTTGCAGAACGGTCTGTTATTCCTAATAATGTAAATCATTTTAAGTTTTCCACGGATCACATACATAGTACCCAATGACACATACGCGCCAACTTCTCACCTACCATATCCTTACATTCCAACATTATTACAATTCAACTTTCCTCATAATCAGCATAACTGAAGGTGACAGAAGTGTTGCAGTTCACATAGAACGTCGTCAACCACCGCTGCGCAGGCGCAGATTAATATTCATCATGTCTTAATCAGGAGCTGGCAGCCCACCCACGTCTGCACAACGCTTACCATTTCCACCACCATCGGTATACCATCGTCATACTAATTTAACAAACCTGGCAATACACTATGTGCAATAAATATTTAAGATTAATCTGATTGGGCCGCCATTACATGTTAGAATACTAATGTTGCCAGTATAAAAGCAATGTCTAATTGTGTTGGAATTTCTCTTTTAATTCGCTGTGTATAGATTTTAGTTGCGGGTTAATTAGTATAATTAGCTTGGACGTGAAGAGCCTGCTAATGTGACGAAGAAGATGTGTGAACTAAATTCTATGAGGTTTCTGCATACAATTGTCGACTTTTTCCTCCAAGATTATTTAAAGTGTCGTCGGAGAGCATTTCGTGTAATTTCGATAATTCCCGAAAAAGAATGGGATTCTAAGGGATACCGTCAAGACAGGACAGTTGTATTTAATTGTGGGCTAATAATGCCAAACTCGATAATCATTAATGCAGTGAATAGCATAATCGAAGGCCAATTCCTGTATTTAAAAACGTTGAAAATCTAGTCACAGTCTCATCTCAGCGACAAATAATTTTAGCGACATCATAAATATTGGAGAATATAGGGGATTTTTTTAGACATGTTGAGACTGAGATGACTAAAATGTGACCATTCTTAATTGATCGTTTGATCAGTCATTTTAATCATGTTTTGATGATTTAACGGTTCTTCAATCATCCGACTATTGTAAAAATAACGTACAATTCACAACAACTTTTATTCTACATACATTGTATCGACTAATGAACTTTCGCCAAATATCGTGCTACTCAAATACTGAGCGTATTCAACAAGGGGTATTAGTTAGAGATTCGTTAGACTTATGCACCTATCGAGTTACAAATTGTATATCTAAGATCGATACCGGCGTAATGAAGAGGGCTTAGCATTTAAATACATTTGCATATTAGACTGCGTTCGCTCTATCACAGAGCTAGCTATGCATTGGACTAACGTGCACTGACCATCCGACTGACAACTTTAGTTACCATTCAACGATAAGGTACTAAGTACAAATATAGCATTGTGTTTTTCAAAAACAGTACACAAATATTTTCATTTATATGTGTAGGCGTGACGCACTGGACCTTTGATCTCTTTTACTATAATGGAAAGGTTTGCAAAAACATAATATTAATAATGAGTATAAATTGTTTATTAAATTAAACTAATACGCATTCACTTTTGTAATCAAGTGAGCTGGAATGAAGTATGTAATAATAAAAAACCATTTACAGAAATAAGTTATAATAAATCACCAAGTATGTAATAAAATAAATGAAGTTGATGTGATGAGACTTAAGTAAGTATAAAGAAGTCATTTAATTATAATTTAAATAAGATAAATCGAGCATTTAACGATGTGCCTGTTCGACTGTATCGCATTCTATTAATTATGCAGTTCCTAGTTTGAGAGACGTTTGCATACTTATATTGCTGACATTTCCCGACCTTTCAGCTAGAGGAAAGTGGAAACTTTCAAGTTTTGAAAGACAGGCAATAAATTAACTTTGTTATATGTGGCAATTAAAATATTCAAAGAACTAATTATAACTTATGGGAGTTGTTGCATGATTACCTTAAGATTGTCTAAAACATGTTATTTATGAAACTGCGCAGTTCTGCGCTATTCAAACGTCCATTTTATAGGACGGGTAAATTTTTTCGCTATATCAGAACAACGGGTACCAGCCGCATATGTTTGGACACAACACGTATCTACACAACGTATGGTAACTCCGTGCAGATAGCGGAGGTAGCTGGGTCGCAGCCGATGCGCGGCTCGATAGCGACACCAATTAATATGCAATGTCGTAGCACTCGTAAACTAGTCACGAACATATGCCAATACGTTGGTGCAGTTAGGCAAACGCTATTTGTATAATTCGGACGATTTACTTGCCGAGCGCCATCTTGGGCCACGCACACCGCCATGTGTTCACGTCATTTTCGGATTTCTTCCCTCTAATTGAAAAGGAAATACAGAAAGTTACATCGTATGTGAGTCGGAATAATATTAACATTAGTATGAATAATAAAGCCGTTTAGTGGCCTTGTTTTATTCGATTCTCTTTTAAAAGTGTAGTAGTAGGTGATTTAGAAGATTAATAGACAAAAGATGTTTGAGGCATCAATATATCAACGCGCTACTAAATTTCAGCACGCACGAAATTCTCAGAACATGAGTTAATCCATCCATTCATACATTATAACTATTTGGTGTACCAAGCATTTAGAGAGATTTATGTAAAATTCCAGAATTTTTCGTACACTGATGACGTTCTACTAAGTAACCGAGTGTTCACATTTTCCAAATTCTGTAGAAAATGTACAAACACGTTAATTAATCTGATCGACAACCGTCCTGTGTGTTGGTATCTCCTGTTTAATCTCACGGTGAATTCGTGAATTGTTATAAATATTAATTAAGTTTATGCATTATACCACAATTTTCCTCTACTAACGCATATTACCATGATCTTCACGTATGTAACAAATTATTAGCGAGGACCCAACAATACATTAGCTCTTGTAATCACAGATAGAGCAGAAAGCAGTGTACGAGGGTTATGGTAATGTCGTATCACACATCGGCGCAGCCGCCGCCGGCGCCCCCTATCGGCGTCATCGCGCAGGCGCCGGCGCCCCTCCACACCACCACGCTACTGTCATAAGCAACTAAACTTCATTATCAATTACAAATTATTCATGCCCATATCGGTGATCGGAACTTACCATTCGATAGATGCCTATTATGCGAAGCCTAGGCGCCGAGCATAATAATTTTCAATTAAAACCACATTAGCGTTGTTTTAGCGGAAGGTATTCTTGTTCATAGGAAACTATTAATATTAGAATTAATAACTTGATAATCTAACTTTCGTCTCTGCATAAACGTTGTGTTTATATTAATAAATCTAGTCTAGATTGGGAAACAAACTTAACTGTCAGCAAAACGACGAGAAAACTTGAGAAAAGTTAAATAAAAGCGTCAAGTAACGTTACGCTCGTACAGATAGATATAGTGGCGGCGCAAAACGTAGCCAAGTATAGCAGGTAGGCTTCACTCGCTGACGTTAAAGCTCGGAACGCACAGCATAATAATTAGTCATTAGAAAGTAGGCAGCTAGGGAGCGGGGTGGGGGGCGGGAGGCAGGGGGCGGGGCTCGTCTGTTTCAGCTTATCTGAAATTACATCTTTTATGGGTATCCGCGATTATTCCGCGCTGCAGCGACTTGCGGCGCGTTAGTACCGCCTGGAAAACAACTCGGCATTACCATTGGTGTTCTACATAATCCCTACTATTGCTTTTTATTAGATTGTCTCTACTTTCACTCCTCATTTTTTTTTTTTTTTACCAAGCATTAGATTTAATGACAATGTTCCCATTAAGCCTCCGTTTTGTCAGCGAAGTTTTTCTGCACGAAGAAGCGACAAAACGGAGGCTCTTTTAGAACTTCTCACCATTTCTCCTGCTCGCGTCTACATACAAACCGTAATTTATGCGCGGTACTATAAGACAAGAATCTGGTAAATTCTAATATCCTTGTTTGTTACACAAAAGCGCTGCTTACAACAACAGACAAACAATTCAGTGGAGCTAACTTGAATTCATAATCAAGTAATTTATGTGCACGGCGAATAAATTAGCCGCCCGAGCCCGCGCGCCGCCCATAACTTACCCCAATAAATTGCCCAAAGCGGGCCAACTTCATTTTATCTCCAAATACTAATAAGTACTCGTACTACCTACGTACGCGGTTACGCGGCCGACTCGGCCTTTATTACGATTTTATTTTTTAGCATTCTGTTCATTTCCACCCGATATGAGCGTTTTATGATGGCGATACGCGATCGACACCCGATAAGCGTCAATAGGTTGTAAACCGCTGTAAGTGCGCGGAAAACTTAACGAAAATGTGACTTACAAGCGCTTAAAATAGAATTACCATTATTGTATTACATTTTTAGTGCTTTGATTATTCCGAACAGATGGAGCGGCCGAAAGGTTATGGAAACGAATTTGTTCCTTGCGTACGGCGAGCATTAAACAAATTTTCGTGAGCCTCGCAGCGAGGCTTACACCGTTTGTAGCCCTGCTCGTGAACTCACGTATCAGGTAGCACCTGCTTTGCATAAGGCGTCATGTCGAGAACCCCACGTTTAAAGTGTAAATTTTGCGATTAAAGTATAAAATTGTGCATAAACACTTTGAACAAAATGCGTCTCGATAAGAATCATAAATATGCAATGGCAATTTTTGTCACAGAAGGTCGACCCAAGGTGACCTTATTTGAGTGCCGAAACTATTTCAGCGAGGTACTTACCTACATATTTTTAACTACCCACTGGTACTTATCTACAACTACTGCACATATAAACACGATGACAAATTGGTATTGTGAATATATTTGTACCGAACATCGAGATCGAATGTCTAATGCATAGTTAATGCACTTCTGTTGGGTTAGCAAACAGCACTGAAGATTCTAAATTCTGAAGAGAACTGCGAGAGCACTGTCTACTATTTTAGAAATCTTCTAGCGTTTATTTATACACATGATGCATGACAAACAATGAATTAAAATAAGTCTTGTACGTCTGAAAGTTAAAAATAAAAAGGGCGATTTATATTTACATTATTCAAGCACTTTCCACCCCAACAAAAGTTGTCACGGTGTCCAAATCGTCCAATAGAGTCGACAATAAAATTAACATACGCTTCGGCGAGGTGTCACGCCGCAGGAAGTATAGTGTAATTTGTAAGCTTTGTGATTAATAAAGTGTACTAAGTGCGGCCCCAATAGGACAGATTAGCGGCCACTTTATCACATCTATTCCGAGTTAACGTCGCGTGACGGATCTCGTTTGAAACTCATAAAGAGTCCAAAGCAAAATATACTCGTAGATAACGCTTACTTTACGTCTCGGGCCCTTTTCCACTTGCCAAGTTTACGTCAAGTCGGCCGGAGGGTAAACTCACAAGTTTATTTAAGTTCAGTACTATTTTATAATTAAATTTCCACTTTATAATCGAGTCAGTGAACGAGTTACGTTACCTTTCAGTGTTAGTCAAGGAAATCGTTTCAGTTCATGTTTTTCGTGACGACATCGACTTGTGTGAATATAATTTTTTAGTCATATATTTACCTACCATTACACTCATAAGCTGGATAAGTTAATTCTGTTCTCCAAGTAAACTAAATGTTTAGTATCATTAGACGAGAGGGTAAACTTGTGAAAAACGTAAGTTGTAGTGAGTCGAGCACAGTGGAAAACACACTTGTCTAGCTCACATTTGGACAGATTGATGGAATTGCGTCGGTCGTATACGTAGAACAAATGCTTATAAAATAGCTTTTATCAGATTTAGCTGTGACCTTTCGTTACTAATAACAACCTTACAAAAATGTACGCAGACGTCTGAAAACCGTTAATTATTCGCTTAATTGTGACTAGTCGGAGTCATTGTATCTGATATGTAGATCAAAATGCTAAGCGTGGATGTTTCTATTGTACATCAAAGATTAAAGTATCTTTTGTATCATGGCAACATATTTCATTTATAAAAAGCTAATACTTAGTGTAGACAAAGCATTATTTTATCAGCGGGAATAAGTCACGTTCCGCCGGTATCTCCCGCAGGCTCACATTATGAAGGTGTTTACTAAGGATTATGGATACTTTGAATTTACATAACATTTTCTGTCATTTGCTTATCGCTCACATGACAATTCTCGTGCATTATACATGAATATATTTGACAAGTTCTACCAAAAGACGGCGTGGAATAGGAATCCAAGAATGTGTGCGCGAAAGCCGGCTGCGAGGAGAACGTAGCGCTCGGCTCGAGGCGCGAGTATTGCGATGAGCATTTGAATAATCGCGCTGTGTTCAAAGCGGGGTATTATATGATAATAATTTCACGCGCGAGCGCATCTCGGCGGGTGCCAGGCCCACACCCCCCCCACCCCTCGCCACGGCACGTCGCCTCCCTGGAATGTGTGAAAAAAATTACCAGCACCATAGATAATAACTGAATACAATTCATCGGCAGCCGACTCGATGCAACAAATTTAACGCCGATATCGACTGCATTTATTAGTAGCCTCGATAGTAGCCCTCTGTTACACTGTAGGTAATTAATTGACTCTACAAACGTTAAAAATTGGTGAAGTGTTAAAATATGTTAGGGTTGCGTCCGCCGGTCAGCCCTACGTTACCCATAACATAGGTATGACATATTGTGATGTAACCTTAATGTTATTTTAATCTTGAACTCTGACATTTCGTTATCATACAATGTTTAATACATTCCTGAATATTAAACCGACCAAAAAATTAAAAATTAATTAAAAATGTTTTCATTCATTCATGTGAATAATGTACTCAACAATGAGTAAGTAGGTAACACAAGTACACTTGTAAAATGTTAAGAAACACGCATAAATTGACTTACGATTACTGTAGTGTTTAAAAGGTGTTAAGTGAAACGTGTTAAGTTGTAAAATGAACGTATCATAAAATTATAACGCATAATTACATTACATAATGGGCGTCATAAAATTAGTAATTCATAACAGTGTTGTTTTTAGATGGTGTATCGGACGCGGAGTGCTGGCTTGATAATATTAATATGTTTATTAAACGAGGCGAGCACGGTGAGTGAGCACGTTATGGGAACCCTCGCTACGGGAATGCTTTCACGCACAGTTTTCTGAACATATGTTTAGGATTTTTATCTGCGATGCTATCTAGGTTTAACTAATAAGTTGAAATAAGATTTATTTCTTGCGGAACGTTTATATGCTCCGGAAATACATTTTAAGAAAATGCTGTAAAACTTGGTAGGTACTAACCTAACAAATTTTCCAAATGTTGACCGAACAGCCGCTACGGCTGAAATATGAAATGCCTAGAGCACATCGTCGCCTTTTGCCTAGAGACTAGGCAATAGTACAAAGCCTGAGTCTAACATGATGTACACCTTTCTTGAAGAGGCCATGAACATAAATGCGATAAGAGAATGAAAATTTTAATATTTTGCATTTCTTCCCCACCAACTAGTTTCATATCAACGAATTAATGACTAAACCAAACAAAGTAACGGTAATAAAATACGGGTGTCATAATAACACTCAAAGCTCACCTGTACATTACAATTTCACGGTTCAGAGGGAATACTACTTTAGTTGATAAATATTTGTCTGTCCACTGATAAGCCACTAACTATGGATAATTTATACACTTCCTTTTAAAACGATAATGGTTAACTTTTGTGGTAGTTATACGCATTTAAAAAAGCGAATAACTATAAACCTATAATTAACTACAAACTTCATGCACCAGTAAATGTAGACATTAATTTCCACACTAGTTTATCTATTTGGGCGCACAACCCGCCTTTATCTGTCATCATTCTCCACATTTTCAGTATAAGACAAGCGTAATTGTTAAATTATCTCCAACAGATATCATATTAAAGGTTACTAGAACAAGGTTTATTTTCCTATGGCAACAAATGACCATGCATGGCGTTTCAGAAACAGTCGAATGCGGGTGGAAGGCGACTTACGTATTGCGTTTACTCGAAATTATTTTAATATGCAAATAAGAAAATGTGAAGGAGAATTGTGTTTCGACGTTGTTGGTAAAGTCGGTTACGCAGACGTATTCTTTAAATTAATGGCAGTGCGAGATTAGAGCACTGCTAACTGCTTTACATGGAGCGGGCTTACACGCCGGGGCGCGCTCGTTTGTTCCGAGAAACAGACAAATGAAAGCACATAATTACTAGGCCGCCCCGTTCTAAATGCAACAAGGATTAGAATTTACATGAGCGCGTTAACAAGCACGCGTATGGCATTTATGACTTTGATATTTAAATACATGGCTATGCTGCATGGAACAGGATATCGGCTGCAAACTATGGCCTGCATCGCGAACATGTGTCTTATTGCTATTGTTATTCATTATCTTCAGATCTCCATCGAAGAATTAGATCCAACGATAATGATTTACAACTTTACAGGAACAATAGATAAAGGACTCGATCGTCTAGATCCCAACATAATAGATAGCCTTAGAAGTAAGAGACAGTTTGAACAAACCTTCAGAAATTGTCTTGGGATGTTACATTCTAAACATCAAATTAATTGTGTTGCCGGAAAATGTCTCTGGTTTAGGGAAAACGTAAAATAGACTAACCTTAGATAAATAGATGTTCATATTCATAAGCACGCACATATTTTCATTTTATTTGAGTTGTTAACTGTTAATAATTATACTTCATTACAATTATTGACATTGTAAACAGGTATGCATCATCTCCACGTTGATGACATTTCTGCATGAAAAGCGACACGAATACCAACGTCGAAGATGACGAAGAACAAAATTCAGTTCCTAATTCGGATTCGTACGATAATTAAACGGAGGTATTCTTTCAATGTTGATCCAATTAGCGTGTGTATGGTCAGTAGGGCGGCACGGAGCAATCCCGCGCCGACAGCAAGCCGCGAATATGAAGTGATGGATGAACTCCCAAGCTGCTTTACATACAATGGAAAAATGGTAAAATAAACCCCACACCCGACACGTTACTATGAGCTCTAATTAAAACAGCTACGCCAGTTTATGCCGTTTTGTTACGAATACAACTTCCCATTTCTCGATGTATTGTGAAACATTTTAGTGATATTTATAACCTTGTGAACCGACCGTGTAAATTTTAATAGTTATTCAGTTTTATCGGCGCTTTTTGCTGTTACTGCGTATAGGTATCACTGAAGGTAATATGTATGCAAATAGGTTTATTTTCTGTTTTCTACTGACATCTTGTTTTCACATTTTGCCAACTTCGATATTCTTACCTAAAATGGAACAGAAGATAACAAATCGACTAAGTATATGAATTTACCTACAATGTGAAACCAATTGAGGAAAAATATTTAGTTATTCATCACCATCACTTTACGGGTAGCTAATCTATGATCTCGGGAAATATTATGACTTTACACACAAGATAGCTCCTATTGTGCATTGTAATTGCCCTTACATGTAAATAACGTGAACAAATAATAAAGAAGTTGGTAGCTAGGAGTGATATTATGTTATATATATATTATTACCTACCATGTAACATAAATAAATATAAATCTGTGCTGTATTTGATAGAGGTCCGCTTCAGCGTTTTTCTCGTCAGGAATCGAAGCGTAATTATAGTCGGCGCACCGATTAACATCTGTCGACTATTAAATAAACTCAGATTATAAGGGTTCAATCAATGTAAGTAATTATTCTTATCCGTCGGATGTTCTCAAAGCGGCTGGCTCGTCTGCAGAATAATTTTCTCATGATTCGCGAGGAAATCAAACTGCCCCGCAGCCTACCCGTTTATTAGGCAGTCACATTGACGAGACTGCCTAATGTACATCACTACGACTCCACCATGTAATTTATTGCTCTTATGTAAGCGTTGTGATGGTTTACTTTTACATGGCTTTGTATTCCATAATACGTAACAGAATTGCTATACTTTACAATGCGGAAATGGTTGAAACGTTCATGGATTTGATTCTAATAATACTAAGCTCATCATGAAACGCTTTACCCAAATTCTTCATTCTAGTTTAGTGTAGCATACGCTGCTAAACATACCACATGAGTTAGCTATTCCTAAAACATTCCTGATCAATCAGTTTCAATCGTAATAGGGTGTTACGGGGATGAGTGTGTGAACGGCGGTACGCTGTCGGCTCCCGGTGCTCTTGCAAAAACCACTGATGCTAACAGAACGATTATAATATATTAGTTGGTCTTTAATTGCGCCGATATAATTACGGCAGTGCGCGGCGCATACGTGACAATATCCTGACCGCTCAGCCACCGTCGGCGCGATATTAAGAGGAATAACTCGAGTGAGCCGATCGAATGTTTCGCGATAATGAGCGGCGGCCGCGATCGAAGTGTCATTAGGAAGTCGTAACCGCCGATGTGTGCCCTCAAGTTATGTTAACCTTCGAGCACCGAGCAGATTAATCTTCATAATTACACGCATTCAGTGGCTCAGTATGGAGAGTGTTAGTTATAACTCATTTGTTTTTGCAAAACGTATTGGGACGGGTAATCGTCAAAATGAGTTTCTTTCGTCGTGTGTTGTGCTTTTAATTGGCGTTTGAAGAATTATGTTTAACTTAGCGAATTGTAATTAACATAATGTGCTTTATAGGCATTTTGGTTTTTTCGGTGCACTTATTGTGGCTAAGCCTAATAGAGTCCTCTCTCGAGAATCTGTTGTGACCAGGAATACTTGATACTTACTTTCTATTCGCAGGTTTCGCTGATATGCTTAATCACGTGGTTTAGATAATATTTTTAGTGAAATAGATTTTCTTGACATAGTTTACATGTCCAACTTTGAAATACTGTAAATGAGCACTATTTACTTAACCTCTCTATACAATGAAGCCACGCAATCTTGTTCTCATGGTTAATAATACTTGTGAAACAATTTTGTGTCCGAGGTTCAAAGGAACGACATTAGACGTGATCAGTCGTTGTCGGCGCGAGGAAACGGGGTAATTTCCTAATGATTCAATGAGGTGATACTTACCCATCGTGGGAATCAAACCTATACTTGTGAGGTTAACTTAAAGGCATAGTAGCGCCCGAAGCAGCAGCCCTCCATTATAATAGAGCCGGGAGACATTAGCCTGATAATTGTGTTTGTATGGTAATTAAGATTGACGTATTTAATTGTGTACATTCCGATTCCAAAAACATTGAATACATCAACATACACGGATAAAATTATGAATTAATCCTGATAGGGCGGCACCTCTCAGTCGCGCGACATACTTCGGCCAGATAAGGGAAAAGCGTCGCTGGCTTATAAATGACTCTTTATTAAACGTGAAAGGAGCGACGTCGGCTAATGGGCCGATCATGCGCTCCCATTAAAGATTATTTAATATTCAAAAGCGGCCGACGATAAATCACGATCGCCCGCCATGCTTCTTTGACTACACCCTGCACTTTTGTTCAGACGTTTCATTTTGTATTCCATTTTATCTGTACATATATACTTAATTATTTTTTTAAATTAATACTTAGATACATAAAAGGGGTTTTATGTGGTGTGGCGTTTATTACCGTTGAAATGAATGTGGATTGAAGTAAAACACGTCTTAAAATGGCCATAGTGTAACATAAATGGTATCAGAAGCTGTTATGAGCGTAAAAGTGTCGCAAATTGGCGTCTGGCGTCAGCTAGTTATGCTTGCTGGTTGTTGAGCTGCCGTGTGTGGCCGGCCGATAGCATCGGAATATCTCTCCGGGAATGCCTTCAATCGTATAAGGCAGCGTACGATGCCATAACACTTGTTCCATCTGATGTTAACAGCGATAGCGGCCGCTCGGTCGCGCGCGCTTTAGCGAGCGGTTAACTCAACCAATGATCCATTCATGTCTCGTCCTTTATAGTGCAACAGTTTTTCAAGTTGTCTCTGCATTGTTTTTGTATGTAATGAACACTTCGAAACACGAGCTTTTTGTTGTTCAGTCGCATTCTTATAATTAGAATTGCAGAATTGCCTATTTGCCATACGCAATCTTGTTCTGATAAAATCTGCGCGACCGAAGAACAAAAGAAAACGTAAGCCAGATTCGAATAAATTGATTGTCATACAAGTTATACCTTCGTGTAAGGATAGCCTTTTCTATTTTTGGGGACAAATGGCAAAACAATAATTCGTACCCTTGCGCGACTGAGCTAATAACAATAAAATAGAAAGTCGATCACGAAACGCGGCCCGGCGACTGGTTCAATCAACGCGAGTCAGATTTATTTTTATGAAAATTGGCATAAAATCGGGCGGGTCAGCGGGGGCGCAGTGGCCCCGCGGGACCGCACGCCCGACCGTTTACTGCATATCGTTTCCTACGAGCGTCGCCGGCCGCCTCTCGGAAATATTGCCAGCGGTCATAACTTTTTATATGCACCGATGACATTGCAGAAAGTGCCGGCTGTCTCGACTATACATCAGAGCTGTTAATACCCTTAGGATACAATATTATGATTGGCAGACGTCCGTTTCTTTACTAATAGTAGGTACGGCAATCGCGAACTTACGAACAACTTTACACTGCTTTTTTATTTTATAATAATTCGATTTCCTAAAATACTACAGAAGACAAAAAAAATAGACACTAAATAATTTAGTTAGCATTATATTTAAATAACTATGATAACAAAATCAGGATTGTCACACTACCGGCTTCACTGTCACACTCAACCACAGCTCTATTGACCCCCAGCGCACAATGTCTGTGTGGTGTTGATGTGTCAAGCGGGTGTCGAACTCGTAAAGACGTTTCTCTATTATCGTCCACTCAACTTCGCAGCCCTTACCTTGGGGTCCAGATCATTTCAATGTGTCGTCAAACGATATACGATTAGATGCCCATCAAATCTCGTATTGTAAATATCGATGCGTCACTTCAATCGAAAAGTTTAGAAGCTCTATGTACTCTGTGTTTGTGTCTATGATGGGGTGGGACACGTCATGTCGTATTTCCAAAATCTTTTTTGTTTTTTTATACGGTCATACTCTAAATATGTGACTGTATGAAATGGTATGGGTATGTAGAGTCAGGGAAATTAAAACTGACTAACAACTTAAAATGTCCGTCAATTTAAGTTAGAACATGAGGTCGTACTTATAGTGCGTTTCATCTACTTAATAGTTCCTTTGCTGTAATGTTGGCTCCACTGTTAAATTAAAAAAATGACCTATTAGGTACAGCATTACGGCATAGGAACTATTTGTTGAAATGCATTCTACAGTTGGCAATCAGATCACAACTGTCATTCTTTGACAGAGTAGGAAATGGCTCTACCTCGGCGAATTGATATAGTGTGTAATTTGATAAAACAATAATTTCCCTGACCGTATTCGTAACCTGGTTGCTGGGCAGACAGTTACTAATTATTGGTATTGTTTGAGGCTGGCTGTTTCATATCGATAGCTATAAGACTAGAAAAAAGACCAAAGAAACGATGGATCCAAGACTGTGTCAAATTAAATCAAATCAAAATATTTTATTTCACACTATTTCACACAAACGTACATGGGCACTTATGAAATGTCAGAAGCTAGGTGCACGGTTCCAATTGGTTGTTTCCAGAGAAGAGCCGGCAAGAAAACTCCACGGTTACCCTTTAAAAATAATTGGCATGTACAATATTTTCGAATTTCATTAATAGGCATGGGAGGACAGTGTAGGCCTTCCAACAAGTACCAGGTACGCACTTAGGTAGGCAGTGTAAAGTTGAGATGGCTAGAAAGTGGTTGACCACCGAGATGACGACTAATAGAGAAGTATAGAAGATGAAGACATGTTGCGCGGCCTCCAAATAAATATGGATAAGGACAGAAGATTGATGACTTTTAGGCAGTTGGATAGGAACTGCAATGCTAATCAAAATCCGAATATCACAATAACGGAATAGGCTTAGGTGGTGGAGCTTGGTATAGATGCTGGTTAGACGTTTGTCAGACCGTAGCGTCAAAGCCCTGCTGTGTATTTCATCTGTCATTGCATAAGAAACTGTAGCTTTAGTGGTGTTGTTAGGTGAACATACGTACAGTCAGCCTCTAAAAGATGTATACATCGATCAAAATTCATTTAATTGTCTACAATCTTTGTGCCATAATATTGTATCAATGTGTAGCCACAAAACAAACCCATTGGTACAGTATCTATACATATAATAAAATCGTAGCGGAGCTGTACCTACATTGAATATTTTTGGAAAAAATGTAGTTGCTACGATGTCTGGGAAAGATTATTGAGCCTATTTTTTTTTTTTATCTATTTGTCTGTTTGTCTGAATGTATGTTCCAGCATCACGCGAATCAGTTCAAATTTTGCATAGATATTTCTTATAAGTCAGGTCAGTACGTATGGTATTAATTATCACGGTATTTGCTGTGCGGGATGAGCAATATTACATTATGTTCGTATTCTTCTATAGTTTACAGCAAATTGTAAAAAAACGAGCCAAAAGGTTAGAATATCACAGGTAATTACAGATTTAATCTTTTAATGATTATCACCACCACCACGCTATACCTTTATGGAGATAAGCAGTCATATTTGAGTTTGGTGGGTTTTTGAGACTGTCCTAAACTTCTTGAGTAAGTTAAATATGCTACCACAAATTTTGAAAAAAATGTACTGTCAGCAAGAAAAGGGCAATTTTTACAAATTTTTTTTTTGATGCCAATCGATCTTGTTTCATTTAAGTATTAAAAACTCTATGGAAAGAATTGAGATTTGAGTACTAAAAAAGTCAGAAATGGCAAAAAAACAAACCTAAGAATATAGTGTTCGAATCTGATATTTCTTTACATTCTTTTTTTTAATATTTATAAACTATTATTATGATAGTTGAATGTATACAAAAAACATTAAGTTTCGATGGTCAGGTGACTGTTAATGAGAAATCCCGTGTGTTCATTGTCTACCTACTTTAGTGATAGCCGTTCAGTGTGTTATGCCATTAGGTAGAGAAGTATGGAAGAAAAACACATGTTGCGCCGACCACAAATAAATTGGGGTAAGAGAATGATGATGCAGGAACATCATTAATTCACTAAAAACGAAAACGTTTACAAGCAATAGGATACTGCTACGGAAGGCTGCGGGTGTCGATCTCATCATCATCGACCTCATCAGTCGTGACTCTCTGTATATTTTTGCTGCTAAGTCAAAGTCAAAGTCAAATAATGTATTTCAAATAGGCACATAAAAGGCACTTTTGAACGTCAAAAACAGAGAAATAGCACTGATTCTAGTTGCCCCTTCCAAAAGATAGTTTTCGTATGGAGAAGAATGGGCAAGAAACTCCACCGTTACTCTTTTAAAGACCGTTACGCTGCTAAGACCAACTACAAACGTTGTATAAAAGGAAGTTTTATAAAAATGTGGCTGTTATTTTAGTATTTTATGGTGTCAATACACCATAAAATTCTGTATTGTATTGTAAATACTGTATTGCATTCCACAATGTATGTGCTTAGGTGGTAAACATTTGCTTAGGAACAATATAGTAGGTAGAGTTGAGGACTTACCGTTTATCTTATAATCTAACATACGACTTCCACACCAACGAAGTCACGGGCAGAAGCTAGTTATGAATAAAGCTTGTAGACAGTTAAATGAATTGTACTATCATAGTAGAACCACCTACTTTCTGAAAGTTTCAGGTGAGTTTGATTCCTGACAGCTTATGCGCTACTTTATATTACACTGTGCTGAGGAATATTAAACGAAAACAATTATCTAGCTCATATTTGTTTTTCGTGTGAAAAAGTAATTTCCAATAGTAACATATGACTTTACCATTAGGACCCAAAAACCGGTTTTTAGCCAAAGTTTGCCTGAAAGTAGTAAAATTACCGAAAGTACCTAAACTAGGTACTTCTAGGTAATAGTTTAATATTACAATCATTCTACTTCAGGAATATAAAGGTAAACCCAATTATAAATACCATAGAACTCTCCCTTTTCCCAGTCAGTTGTCGAAAATAGTTGATAACAATAAAATGGCATGCACGAAACAAAGCACGACATAAACTTTTACGTGGCACATAAATCTGAAAGTTATTCTCACGGGATGATAAGGTGGGGACCGCGGGATCGCCGGGATCGCGGGATTGTGACGGGCAGGGGCCCGCACAGGCCCGCACTAACTTGTAGAGCTCGCTGCTGCAAATGATAAGTAATATTTTATTGATGGTGTCAAATAATGTTTGATATCTTTATATGAGGGGTGATCAGTATAGCGTCTGGTGTTTATTTAACAATGAATAGCTGGAAGTCTATAGTTTCGATAATATAAAATTAGTGAAGGATAAATTACAGCAATCGAGATATAAATGTAAAACAAATTATATTGATCGTACTGTACCTACTGACGAATGAAAAAAGTTGAAGTTTATCAGCATAGGTTTACAGGACTTTATAAGATTTGACTGTTATCAATATTTTGTAGAGGAAAATCTTTTCATATCAAGAAATATGATATTATTCATTTAGAGATGAGATCGTATATTCCCGGGGGCAGTCGGGGTTTGTCAACAAAACGGAACTTTCATTGAGTCAATCTAGTGTAAAATATTCAAGATTGGGGTGGTAAATCTGACGACGAGGCCGGCGGCGGGTATTTTGACTGGCTGGTACTTATATGAGGTCACTTGGGTGATGGACAGGTATTCACTTGAGAATACGATAACATGCTGAATTCACCATTAAAGAACAGGTTACTTTTTACTAATCTTATGAACTTTTGACCAAATACTCTCTCATGGCTATGAGTTTTCACTTTTAATTTAAAAATGAGTTAAAAGCAGCCTTCTTAAAATAATTGACGGCACCTAAACACCTATAAAGGTACGTCGTAGCTAGCCCAACTTGGTCATAAAAAGCCACTCGTCTAGGAACGTGTCATATATTCAACAAGAGACTCCCCTGCCGGCGGCTAAACCCGAATTTTCAATCTTGACAGTTATCATTTTACCAAAGCAAACTCCCATAATATTTGCTCTCCGGGTGTGAGGCGAGACTCTTCGAATTTCATATTTATTCGCGGAAGCAAACACCGCGGCCCGCACCCACACCGGCGGAACTGATATTATTGTGCATTCCGTATAATATTGTTTGCTATTTGGCACATTCTCTGTTTGTTTTCGTCTCTCATATGAAAGGGGAGCTATAGACGTTCAAACAGATGGGTGTCACGCGCACTCTTCAAGCTACCGGGAAATGCTATTAGTTTGAAAGTTGAAATGTAAATTTTATTTTAAGTATATTTTGCGACATTTGTTGTAATTTTCAGTAGTGGGATGGCACAAACATGATGTAGAGGAAGCATAAAGCGTTAAATCACTATACGTGATCATAGGAGCGCAAACATAGTGTACGTTCGGAATATGAAAGCGAGCAATCCATTAAGTCGGAGTGGCATGAATGGCGGCCGGAGTCTCGGAGACGCGACTGCCTCTGATAACCCATAATACGCTGATATTTTTGCTTTGCTCATATGTTGGAAGTAATGGCTCGTGCCTGTTAGCTGACTGTGGATACGCGTCAGAGCTTCCCACTTTATTGATGATATAAAAAAACATATTTTACGCAATCACGTAGGTAAAATAGGAAATTACTCCTCAGAATAGTGTATCCTAATGTCACTTGCCCTATACACAAGTGCTACTTACTTTTCTGTCTAGGGTATTTTATTGTTCTATGAAAAGTTCTGCTCAAAATGCAAACCTGAGGTACTCCCAATTCTTAATTTAAAATAAAAATAGTTGCAAAATGTTTCGTTCTGACGGGTACCATCTGCCCAACATTATGGCTACGAACAACATGAATTATTTTAAATTACAGCAAAGCCTTATCCACATTATTATTGAACAAGAATTGTAAACCATAATATATTATATTTGGCATATAAAAGGCTCGCTTATCTAAGGGGTTTGACTGGAAACGAACATAAAGGGTGATCCTCTGTGACAAATACCGTGATATACCGCGCGACAGTCGTAAGGGAAATATTTTTATAAGATGAAACATTATTATTTTTGGGGGCGCGCAGGGATCAGAAGTCGCTTCGATGGATTTGGCAATGTTCCTACGCTGTGTCAGCCAACACTGTTTTGTGGCTTTGATTGCACCCCCACACATGTGTAGTTTGTTTAAAGGTAATGTTACCATTAAGTACAAATCATTGTTTCATCTGCTCTCATATTGTTGGCCTATTTTGCGTCGAATTAGTAACTAACAAAACACACAATCGAATGATACGAACCAGAGCAGTGACGACAGGAAACGGTTAAACATTTAAAGCCGTTAATAAAACAAATTAATGTGCGTTAACCCTAAAATTGGACAAGTTCAATGCAGAGGTCGTTACCACTATAGGAAATTTATCCCTGGCAAGTATTAACACTGAAATCCGTTCGTTGTATTCGGTGTCATTAAAGTTATGTGGCGGTGGTGTGGAAAAGTGTGTTTTATGTGTTGGCGGGTTAGGGCGGGATTGTGTTGCGGGGCGAGGCGACAGCCAATCAAAACATACAAGGAGCATATTGATTCCGAGAAGTGTCGCTGTTAACGTGGAGGCTGAAGCTGAATACATTAGCCGGCGGCGTAATGAAGTCTCGTTGCTTGTAAACAAACAGCACAGGGAGCGCCGTGCCCGGGGCGCGCGCGCACCACTCGCTTACAGGAATTCTATTTCCACGACAAGCGTCATGTGTTAATTAACTGCTCGCACCTACGATATTGAGATATCGTCGTCGATCCCGCTGTTGTTATTAGCAGACGGAGGCTTATTGCTTACCCACTGTTCCGGTACATGTCTTTATTGAGGCTCTACCTCCTGTTTAATATTGTTCTTGTAACCCATCTACAGGTAATCCGTACATTTCCCATAATACCATCTGTGAGAAAGTATTTAGACTCGACTCTAGTCATTATTTTAGTTTATAGCTAAGGACCCATTTTTCGTAGACACTTCGTAGCAAACTGCTACGAATGTAGTCAAATCCCTTGGACAGTGAAATCATTAAAAATAACAATAAGAAATGACCATTTATAATACTTAGCTTGTAACTTTTGTTAACTTGAAACAACAGACGAAATCGAAATTAATAATGGACACTTCTCGTTTTTGATACATTAATAACAAAAGCTTTGCTGACACTTAAATGAATGTGACATGAAACGAAGCGTCCACTCAAGTCAACGACACATGCTCATAGGCATTCAAGTTACGGGTGTTCCACATTCAAAAATAAACAAGATTATTAAAGAGAAGCTCTTCAGAAACCACATAAAGTGAAGCGCCAGCTGCCGCTCACCGCGCCTTTATGATGAAAGAGGTGATCCCGCTACCCACCAGCCACTGTATCACGTTTCCTGTTATGACTTCAGTTTTTAATAGGCCTTTGTTAAAACCATTTTATTATAAAGAAGCGCTAACAACTCTAAATGCGTCTCTCAAGAATTTTTGTAAATACGCCGCATGGTACGTTGACGTTTTATTGTCTATTCTTATTTTTCTCTTTATGAATGTTCACACATTGTTTATGGATGCCGAGATGGCGGAACGGGATGAGATCGAGTGAATAGAAACCAGGCTCGAATTATATATTACCCGCACTGTTACTAGCCGCCTGATAGCCAATATTGTATTTATCACTTGTAACACGATATTTATTTCAATATAAACAAGCATCGTGTAAGTAAAGTCGTAAAGAAAATAGACGCGAATAATCGCAGCAACTTTTGTACCAGAATGGAATTGGAAATTTGACGATGTCTGACAACTGTCCATAACTTTAACATAAACAAATTTATACGAGACGAATAATTTAGTGCGATGACCTGGGACGTCGCCATAACCCATAGCCGCGTACGATACGTATTTCCTATGACATACTCGTATCATGCAAATGGAAAAGCGCGACGAATGGCTCATAAAGTTTGCTATTTGTTCTGTTTACGATAACCGCGGTTTTATAAAATTTTATGACGTGTTGGAGGAATTTCGCGTTTGCTGCTTGTCGGTGACGCTGTCGCGTTGTCGTCACGTAGTCGCGTCGTGTGGCACGACACTTGCACCAAATCCGTCTGCGGTCTCGATAACAGGTGGGCTGGTTACCGTAATATCGGCTATCATACTATCCAATTTTATTTCGTCGATGCATATTTCGTTCTGTTAATGTCATTTATGTCGGCCTAAATTACTTTTAAGCTGTCCTAAGCCGTGTCAAGCCTCCTGTCACCAGTATGTAAAAACTGTAGGAAATTAATCCAGCTAGTGCTCGCAAATAAAATCGCAAGACAGATCTTGATGTCGCGTAACAGTATAAAAGCTTTTTAATTTAGATTAGTAGGCAATTTTCGGTAGTTTGATTTAAATGTTAATGATAGGAGGAAATAAAAATAATCACAGGGATGTTCAAAGGTGTAAGGACAAGTCATTGTAATAAAAATGGACGAGCCGAATTTTGTATCGTGAATGCGTGACACAGTGGCCTTAATGCAAATTTATCACTTAATTTTCACTAAATTATGTGTGTACTAGTTCTAGCGATACATTATTTAATAGTTACTCAACTTCTATTTGAATTTTAACAATTAAACATAAAATATTGCAATAATCCGAGAGTCACGACATGTTGGCGAGAATTAGTCATTCTGGCAGCGAGTCAAAGTGTGGCAAATTAAATTATAGCGTCATTCTGAGATTTCGACTATTGTTTTTAGATGATCGTCAAGATCCCCTATGTGTTAATTGTGAATTGTCACATTCTCCATTTTGAAGAAACGCGATTAAAAATTTTCATTTCAAACAATTTGTTGAGATTAAGATCGCGCTGAAAAATATTATGTTGTTAAAATTCCGTCCGAGATGATGTTGATTTTTGGCACAGAAAAAAATGTTATGTGTGGCAATTTTATAGTCGTCAAGACAAGAGTCATATTATGAGGACGCATAATTGATTAGTAGGACAGCTGTTGTGGGTTTTCTTCGTATGCGACCACTTAACATTGTTCTACAATAATAATACCTATACCTGCGCTATTATAATCTCTGAACAAAAAAAACTTACAAACATTGTAAGGGGTGGCGCACGCATGAAGAATGCTCTGAATACGCTTTCGGCAAAAAAATTTTTCCATACACTTCTTCCGATACATAAATTCGAACCCAGATTGCTACTTACATGATAATATACAATTTCCATCGAATTGTTTTATGTGAAAAGAAAATATTCCTGTCTACGATGATGAAAAAAACATGCTTATTGAATATGTTTGCTCCGCAACTATATTTTGTCGGTCTTATTGATCTCCTTTGAGATTAGCATATGAACCAGAAATATTTTTATGTACGTATCATTTCCTTCGTCTAGCCAATTTGTTAAGGAAGGAATCATTTCTCTTATCTCAAGAAAAAAATACTGTGACGGTAGAAAAAATTGAAGTACATTCTCTCCTTGTATAATATTATAAAACAATCTGTTTGTGATATTATAGATAGCACAGATGTACCAACTTAATAGGTTTATGTAGTGACTTGATGTGAATACAGATTTATGACACGATGAGCAAAGTAACTCATGAAGGAAGGACTTGTTTGTATTACGAGCGCTCAGCTAATAAACACGTCTTAATTTCTCGTTGAATAGTGGCCTATTAAATAAAGTTTTAAAATATGGAACGCCAGATTTTATTTACGTCTTACAATTTATGGCGTATGGATGTGTGACGTGCTCGGCGGAGCGGGAGCGGGCGCAGGGGGCGCGCGCGGTGCGGGCGATGCGCGCGCGCATCTCCGACATGCGTATGACACAGCGCTGACGGTTATATTTTCCAGACGATTTATTACATTATAAGAGTGGCGGTGCGTGCCGTTAATACGCTCTCAGATACATAAATAGTAGTGATTTTATTTTGATGTCTTACAAGACAAGCGACGACGTGTATAATTGTTGAGACGTGTCTCTTAATACCCCTTGCCTATTCTTAGTCATAACTGTCTGTGAACGATACTTTATAACTTACCGTTCAAAGCTGTGAACGGTTGTAACGTATGCTGCCCGTTTAATGAACGAGTGCGCTTTCATTCGGGTGTTATTTTGTAAAACTGTTTTATGTGGGTTCGCTCACAAATCAGACGGTTCATTGCGCATTATTTTCTCGGCACAATCGTCGACACCTCATTGTTTTGAGTTTTTCCGGCGAAGCTAAATCAGGCACTTAATTGAAATAATATCACGTTAGTGGCCGCATAAAGACATTACAACGCGTCGAGAACAAAAGCAGAATTTTGTGTTGAAATCACAAAATATTGTAATGTGAGATATAAACGGATAATTACATAGTTGAGTCAGTCTGTTGAAACGAGGACGATGTATTTTATACCTGGGATTACTTTCGTGTATTGGTAAAAACGGTAGGTATAATCAACCTCGTAATTGCTTTATCACCCTAATGGTTTAATGTTACTTGCATGTCATAAAACGACAAGGTCTATTTGTCTTTGTGGCAGTTAGATAGTTTCAACCTTATAATCGTTTCCGTTTACTTACTGGAACTTATTGCCAAAAATAAACAAAGCAAAAAAACGAAGTAGGTACCGCTTGTAAGGAACGGTAGCTTACGGCTTACGGGAGGCATGCAATTCTGTATGCCTCCCGTAAGTTTATGTGTGTGTTGTCAAAAGTGGTAAGTCAATTGCGAGGTCGAATATATATGCATATTTTACAAAACAAAATTTTCCCGAATAATTTCAATAAGGCCGTTTGTCCACCGCACCGTGAACGTCGAAATAGCGACAGTACATTTACTATCATATGGCCGCATAATCTGGTTTCTCGTTCACGTCCCGTTCACGGTGCGGTGGACAATCAGTGTATGGGTTAAAGATATAAAACCTGCCGTAAATTCTTCCTCTTCACATAACGCGACAATAATAGCTTCTTTTCAGAAGTAATGTTACCCATACAACTGCCAGATCGTCTTGTACTATTCAAACTCAGCCGTCGTAAATAACAATTTTGTTATACGTCTGCATTAACTTGAAGTTACAATTGCAACTTATTTGAAAACAAAAAAGCTGTACTAAGACAAAAACTTCACAACTATTTGATTAGTTCGAAAGCAGTACACTCCCTTAAAACAAACAATGGACGTCTGATGGATAAGAAATCATAGCAGACGCTCGTAAACGGCGTACAGGGTGGCAAAGCATATTTCATATCGCGTAATGGAGAATTTACAGGCTGTCAGAGCGAAATGACTCCCAGCGGCGCGGCCGGCAGTACGCCACGGAACTATAACGCGCGGGAAACATGCTGTAACTGAAATCTTTGTTTTGTGGGGGTTAGTGTGGGTATTATAATTTGTAGAACTAGAATTTTGATTTTTATTTAAAAAAATCCACATAAATAAGAGTAAACTGTTATTTCGTTAATAATTGTATCGAGATTTCAACGCTTTCGCGTTTTATCTGAGCAACTTTTGACAACGTATTAGGCATTAACGCGATATCTACGCAGATCAACGCGATGGCTACGAAGCTCTATGAATTGCCTACGTAGCTCAATGCGATGTTTACGAAGCACTATGAAGCTCTACGAGATGACTACGCAGCTCAACACGACATCTACGAAGTTCTACGATACGGCTACCCAGCTCAACGCGACGCGACGTCTACCCAGCTCAATGCGACTTCTATGAAGTTCTTCGAGACGTCTTCGAAGCTCAACAAAACGTCTACGAAGCTCGAAGCAACGTCTACGTAGCTGTACATGACGTCTACGCAGGGTCTACGCACATATATAGCAATATTTAAAAATATTGCGACTGCACTATTAAAATATTTAATTAATAGATAAAAACAGGTGCAATAGTTCCTGCATAGGTACTAAATTCAACAGGTCAGTTTTATTTGGAGTGCAAGCTAGAGATAGTTCACTAATGCTGGTGTGAAGTGTGAGCGTCGCGCGGACACTTCCCCGAGCGTCCGGCGCGCGATCACCATTATTATTTATACCCCCGGAAAAGTACATTTATAACAATATTACGCCGGACCGCACCCGCCCTCGGAAAATGATTTTCCCATTTTCTGAAGATTGCAGGTGTATTATATTTCATGATCGTTATTTATGGTGAGACTTTTATTACAAATGCGTGCAATGTCTCTATCCGTTTTTTATTGCCACCGAATTATTTGATGGAATTCTTATTTTGTGACAAATACAGATAGGACTATTTATTGGCTATCTTTTGTGATATGTGTATCGGATAAGAACTCGGTTATTGCTTTTCGCCTTTGCGTTTTATTATTGACAGCGCTTTTTATTCTTGTTGCTCTCGTCGTAATAAAATCTGTTTGATGTGAGACAAGAATGTTCGCGCTGTTTATTTAGAGTCTATTCTTTGCAAAGGTGTCGAGACAACACCCTTTTGCGATTCATAATTTTGCAAACGGCGGAGTATTCTCAGGAGACGGATATATCCGTCAGACGCGGCACCCTCAGTGAGCGCGGCCGAAGTCCGAGGCGTTACGAGGCTCCCGGGACCCGCCGGCCGCCGATCAACTCTGTCCATAACCAATAATCGTAAATAAACGCAGCCCGATCCGCGCCTTCCTATTCCTCCATGTAACTCACAGAAATTATAACGAAAATCGCACAAGGATTGCTACAAAACTTTGTGAACCCCGGGGAACTATGCTCGACGATAGATCCTCTAGTATTTTCTTTTTGTAAACGCAGAAATGCCTTCGATGGACGGCCAAATGGAATGTTAGTAATAGCAACTTAGCAAGTAATATTTATATCACAGCAGAATAGGATGACTAAAGCCTTATAATAAAATATCTGCAGCGATTGGTCGAATTGACTATCGTTTATTTTTACCTGAAGCTCGCGATCCCGCGCATCTCTCCCTATTAAATTTTGTTTGCATTTATTTTAAAGGTGCGACGCTCGAGAAGACGTGGTATGTGAAAAATTACACCTCAGCCCAATATTTATGGGTGATATTCGGCAGCGGTTCCTTTGTGAGATGAGGGTGTATAAATAACACCTCTTATCGCGTGGGAGCCTACCCTTAAATGGGATTTATTTTAATTATATTTATCGGTAATGCTCATTGAAAACATTTTGTGTCCTTTGAAATCTTAGCCTGATCATTATGAGATCATTGCTGAGATATGATGATAAAGAGTAGGGTTATAACAAAAGTTAATTATGTTAGAAGCAGAAGGTATCTAGAGTAGGTACGCGTTACCACTTAAGTGCAGCGGAAAATGATGGAACTATACATTTTTGAATGCAATTTGCTATGCTATGACTTAGACACTTGCGACACTAGGGCCGCATCAAAAGGAATTCAGTGGTGGCGGGGGCTCTACTAGAGTGCGTTTCATCAAATAGTTCGATGCCGTAATAATGTTGGCTCTTCTGTTGTGGGACGAACAAGTATACACTACGGGCGGCGCTACCTAATAGATCCGTTTTTTTTTAAGTTTAACAGTGGAGTCACCATTACGGCTAACTATGAGATGAAACACACTATTACTAGAAAAAGTCACACATCGCGTTTTAGTTTTTTTTTACATCAACCATCCAGCAAAACCGCGTTTAGTTCCATGAATTTAAGTAGGTACGTTTAGTTATTCTAGTGAGAAACTGTATAAGTTATGGAAACGGGGAGCAACGCCGGTTATTTTTACCGGCACATAATCGCCGAGTATGACCATAAATTAGTTCTATATTTGGTGGAACGTTGTTTTGCATACAGACAAGCCGTCTGCACATGCGTGCGACATCAATCTCAATTCCGAAATATTTTTCCGTCTGCCGCGCAATGAGGTGCGCCCGTGTCGCATTTGTCGCAAGTGTCGTTTGATATGCAATTTTTTCGTAATTTCCTTATAAAGCAGTGTTTTAAAGGTAGTTTTTAATTAAAATTCTTGTTTTGCACAAAAATGTATTTAAAGGTTTAATTATTTAAATCAGTCTTGCGACTTTTTCGGGTTCTGCTTGTGTTTTGGCTAGAATAGTGATTTAAGAAACTTATTTGTATATATTCAAATATGTATGTGAAACTGCGTTTGTTTGTTACGCTTTCACGCTAAAACAACTGAACGGATTTGGATTAAATTTGGCACAGGGGTAGACCATGACCTGGAATAGGACATAGGATACTTATCCCGATATTCCCACGGAATCGAGACTTACGCGTGTGAAACCACGGGGCGCAGCTAGTTAGATATAGTACCGAGAGGTATATGAGTCCAATCATCATTATTGCTAAGATGTTCACCTGTCAAATAATCAAGTTATCCAGCAATATAATAATAGTTTTCTAGATCGATAGGTTGTGTGATTATTACCCACTTAGGTGCAGGATGGGGCAGGCCGTCATGTGAGTAGTTTCCACGTAACATCTTCGAGACGGATGGTCGGGGCTTACGCACCGGAATAATGTCTCGATTACTCTCCCACTGCGTCGCAAGTCATCAGCGACGAGCGAACAGCGATGATCTCCGCTGGCAAAATGCTTTCAGTTGTACAAAAAGTATATTTTTTCAATGGGCCACATATAGATATCGCCTTGAGCTTAGAATTTAAGCAATGTGATTAGTTGAAACGAGTTTAAAGTTAATCGATACTTAGTTTAATACTGTAGACGAATACGGACCGTAGTTTACAACTTTCGATCCTACTAATATTATAAATGTGAAAGTTTGTGTGTTTGGATGTTTGTTACTCAATACGGCTCAGCAATAACTCAAAAACGGCTGAACGGATTTGGATGAAATTTGGCAAACAGATAGTTTATAACCTGGATTAACACATAGGATACTTTTTATCCCGATATTCCCACGGGTTCGAGACTTACGCGAGTGAAACCGCGGGGCGCAGCTAGTATTCTATAATTTACAATACTTTTAGATTAGCAAGAATTGTTTAATGAAAGTGATAATTCAATAGTGAGTAGTATTAATCATTCACTATTCACTCAACTAAAATGTGGTTAAAGAGCCTACTTCTACATCTAAATAGGTCAGTTGAATAAATAGGTAAGTTATTGCAAGCCATTAAACCTCTACAACGCTGTTCGCTCGTGACTTGCGCCAGAACTTTATCAGCTGACTAGTGGGGCGACCGTGGCGAGGGGAAAATGATTGACGGCGTCGAGAAATTTCATTTTGCGGCTTGTTGAGGGCCTCTCTGAAGATTCGACGTTTCCACTGTCAAACCTGATTGCCTTCTCGAGTATCTTTGTGTTGTTGCTCTTATGTTACACTTCATTTCATCCATTTTGTGCTATTAACCACGAATGATCGGTCATTCGAGGATTTCATGCGGCGCGATGGTGAATTTTTTATGCGATTTCAACTCAAATGAATATTAAGTGGAGTGCTCACTTCGGATGCATACTTATTCCACTACATACGCTTCCATAAATTGTGAGATAAGTACTCGCTACTTTGTATTTGTTTAAGTTATGCGAATACAATCTTTCAAATACAAATATTCTTTGGGACCAACTTGTAAACAAATCCCGATACGACCTTTTTGTGCTCATTCAAATGTCATATAATTTTGCATACAATATTTTCTTAGGGCGAAATGAGAACAAGCCGGTGACAGGGGAATTTAATAATGACAAAATAATACAAGGTAAGTTTAAGGGCAGCCCTTTCTGCTGTCCGTCATACGGAGCGCTATTCATGCACATAATATTTCTGAGATATTTGCCGACCGCCTAACAACTGACTAATTTATTTACGCACAGCTATTTTTATCTTTATCCATAAAGATGAGCTGGACGTTTCAGTCACCTATACAATGCAGCGGCGAACACCTGCAAATATACTGGACGCACACTAATTCACGTGGACACACTACGTTTATTATTTTCCTGAACACTAACTATTGCTTCATAAAACCATTGAAATAATAATCGAATTGATTCAATACAATGGAAAGAGTTTCTCCGAGTTAATCGCAGACACGATGACAAATGCATATCGTTTCATCTCGGGCTCGGAGATTAATGTGCGAGAGAGGCCGAGCGCGCTAGACAAAACCTGCCGCCTGCGCGTACGCAACCAACAATTCACTAATTCGACCCGCGACTGCAACGTAAGCGCTCATACCACATCCATACTGCGCTTGTAAGCAATGCCGCTTATTATTTATCTGTCAACTAAACGCAAATTGACAGACGCAAGTTAGGCGCCAAATAAACGGCATATTAGACCTTTTGTTGAGCCGTTTAGAGTCTCTATCTCTGTAACTCTATCGGCCATTAAGACGTTATTTAATATCTTGGTGCGACCCGCAGAGACAATAATGACGTGATCTACATGTAAGAACTATAGTTTGATCTAAAATTAAGTGAGATGAAAGAGAATTTATATTTGATACAAAAAATATCACTAAAGTATCGAGCATTGTCTGAGTGCGGTGCTTTGTTGGGGACAGAACTATGTTAACACACGAGCATTCCGCTCGATTAACGTCATAAATGAGAGAAATGTCGGATCAAAAGAATATCAGGTGTGGCCTATTATTATAATTTGTCATTTGTTCTCATAGCGTCCTTTTGTCATTTTGTTCACGATAGCGCGCTTATTAACATTGTGCGCTGTTTTTTCTTCCATTTTGATGACTAATTTAACGTGTCTCGATATAATTATCACGGCCTTACCATTCTGTAATGAACATTCTGTTGGCAAATGTGTCAATTAAGAGTAGTTTATAGCACATCACTGATGATCTTTGGGAAATTGATAATTATAATTGCAAAGCTAAATATGGCGTTTATTGGTATTTGTATAGGCATCCTTTCTATCTTATATTTAATCACCTCATTGGTCTGCAGTTTACATGTATGGTTTAGGTCCGATACATCACTTCTTAGTTTATTGCAAGGGTTAAGGAGCTTGGTGGTGATTTTTGCTAGTAACAGAGTTTTTGACCCTGCTTTTAGTCCAGATTAATGCAGGCCATGTTCGGTGGAGTTCATGACAATAACCCGTAATTTTCCATTATTCTGGGAATATTTCCTACTGAGACTGCATATCAGAATGTAGCTTTTGCTTCAGCCAAAAGATTTGCTCTACCTGCAAGTTTAAAACTATTAAACTTAAAAAAACAAAATGTCATCACCTCAAAATGATGTCACACAACAAAACAAAATTAAAAAAGAACTGACCTCACATCCTTTAATAAAGTAATATTATTATGATATAGGTATCCTTAAGCAATAAAAAGCAACGACTGATATATTGTTATAAGCTTGGTTCAAATCGTTTTATTATTGTTTCCCAAATGAAACAAACTTTTGGGACCGTTAACTGAATAACAATGACCAAATATAATCCAAATCTAAACGCCACAGCTTAGCTGACGGAATATAAATGTGAGGCCTGCGCCTGCGCCTTGTGAACCGACGACGTGAGGCGTCGTTATTAACACAAGCCTGCATTAATGAACACATAAATATTATACTTTCACATACCTACATACATACGCGGTACTGTCTAACGTACGAGCGGATCCGTGAACAGCTCGCCATCACGTATTCGCATTCAGCCGAATTATTTCGAAACCATAATTCGTTTACAACTGTTACATTTTTATGTGCATGGCGTAAAAATTCTCGACGGGCGGAGCCGCACTTATACCTTATTAGTGACGTTTTATCGTTTAAAATTATACAATTTCATCTATATGGCGTATGTTTTATTGAAATCGAGATAATTAATCGACAATTACGATGCTGGACTTTATAACGCGAGGTATACCGCTGTGCGCGCCGCCCGCCGACGCTGCTTAGGAACTAAATGTTGCTTATAAATCGAGCCCCCGCTCCCAGCGCGCTCACTCGCTACACAAATATTGACATTTATGCACATATTGCTCCATATACGTTTTTTATGATTGTAAAATATGAAGCTAGAGGGCTACGTTTGTTCGAGTCTTTAGGTCGATACACTCCGTAAATAGTCATAAACATTAGCATAATTGAATGTTTCTTGTTATAAATACAAATTATTTGGATGTTTAGTTAAAAGATGTCTTTGTTTATGTTGCTTAATTTATAGTTAAATTTCGGAGATTCTCAAATACGTATTCATTATTGAGTATAGTCGTTACGTAGTGCAGTAAAGTTGTCTACCTATGCACCTATATTGTTACCAAAGCTTTTTTTGACACTAGCATCTGCTGCCCTTATTATTTTTCAAAATGGAAAGAAGCCTCAGTTACTCCTTAATTAAAACATTAGCTATCTACCAGTGAAATTCCTGTCAAAATCGGTCCAGGCGTTTCCGGGATTAGCTCGAACAAACAGACAGACAGACAAATCTTTTTTAAATTGTTTATTATTATAAGTAGATACCGTATATACCTTCTTTCATATGTATGTAGTAAAAACTTGTTATTTTGACATTAAAAACAGACACTTCAATTTTATTTATTTGTATCGATTTATAATTTGTTAACGGGCACAATTAAGCCTTTTTTATACCAATAATGTCCAGTATGAAACTCGTTCACAAGATACATTCGTTTCTAGAGCACAAAAAATTATTGTAAAGAGCGTATGTCATTAGCTGTTAACATTTCTGATGGCAAATATTTGTCGCAAATGAGCTTATCTGTGTGGAGATAACATCGATTGAGTTCGTGACTGTGTATCGTCATCTACTCGTCAATACTCGTCATACAGTGTTCCCTGGAAGCGGCAGTTTCCCACGTGGTGGGCGGCGCGGGCGGCGTGTGCCGAGCGCACACCGATCTGATAACATCCCTCTAGACAACATCCAGTCGCTTTATCTGCAGACGTGGAATCAATTCAGCTCGCAGAATTATCGCAGCATTGCCTTTGCCTAATTGGACATTTCCTTGTATGCCCTGTACCTTTGATACAGCATTTTAATTTACTCACCGACATTTTATTGAACATGAAAAATATAAAACGCTAAATATAAACACGAAGATATGTTTATGGAAACTATTGTCGCGTTTTTAAAATGACGCGACGGTATAACAACAGAAATATAAAAGTCTTTATATCACAATTAATCACCACTTAGTTGAAGCTGAATATTTTGTGTTGTGGTGTTGAAGTGTCAACTGTAAGATGAGGGCAATAAGGTATTGTTTTGTGGTCGGGCGATCGTGTCATATGCGGTAGCAGGAAATACCGCAGTGGAGTCGTGTCAACAAAAAATCTAAAAGCTCGCATTATGCTGTTAGCTGCGATTTAACACATTTCATATTTGAGGCGACTGCTGTTGTCTTAGGCACTTAATTTTATCACATAATTTATAGAGCAGCTTAACGTACAGACTTAGAACATGTATTCGAGTGCCAGGATTAATCGACACTATTAAGTACTTTTTAAGCCTATTGTTTTTAAATGATATTTCGGGATTTAATGAGATCCCTTCTCGAGTTATACGATCTATTAATATAAATTTATTTTATAGAAATGGTACTTATTTATTATTTCTAGACTACAGCACATGATAATAATTTGTTTGTAGATACAGCAGCTATAGCTACCAACGTGTAGGTATTAATTGGTATGTATCTGACGCACTTGATCCATTGAAATATTGATAGACAGGCGGCCAGCAATATTTGACGTATTTCTAAATCCATATTAACAAAGAAATTTTATGGATACCTACTCAATAAAATATTTATGAAAGTACCTGTATTGTATATCTTAATATCAATAACTATGCATTTGAAATAGTGCTAGTAACAAACAAAATGACACCGTGACATTTACAAACTGAAAAGAACATATTAAAACAATGTTGACGTGAGTCGCATTCAAAATGTACCTACGTATACGGCGACCACCTTTAATATTTATTAAAGAACTGACTCGTCCTTTGTATGATTAAAAAAATATATATTTTTTGATACTAATTAGGGTGTAGATGCTAACAATGTTGTTATCCTATTGATATCTGATGCCCGCGAATTCATCCGCATTGATTGCTCTCGGTAAAAGTGTAGCTTACCATCAGTGAAATAATTTTTGTAATTGGATCAGAAAGTCCAGAGGTTACCAGATTATGTTCAAATCCAAAGTACTAAGCGACGAGCATATTCCCATAAACCGGGCACAAATATAGCCGGGCTGCATATCACGTCATATGTACCTACTAGGGCGGGTATATCACCATGTACCGGGCAGAAATCCAGACTGTTGCTAGTATACGGTTGATGTTAAAGATTTTTCATCACGAAGTATATAATAGGCTATCATAAATTATTGTCAAGTCAAATATCTTTTACGTGTACTGAGAGAGTTGATAGGATAGGACCCTGAATGTCACATCACATGGAGAACTACCCTTAGGTATATCAGTCATTGTCATAGAGTGATAAGTGTAGCCGTACACGGCAATAAAAACTCGCAGAAACAACAGCTCATCATACCTGCAACGCAATTTGTTCAAATAATTGCACTTACTTACTCAAGTATCTTTTCATTTCATTTACCGTTTTAACAATGTTACTCATAAGTTGATGAGTAGAATGTAACGAGAGACGAACGTAATGACGACGAATGTAATGAGTAAATGTGTAACGGTATGAGTTTTTTTTCAAAGCTACAGAATAAGACCGAAAGTTCATTATTTCTGTTATTGCATAACCCCTTTGGCTGCAAATCTTTATTTTATCGGCTGGTATCTAACAGTTAAACTAAAGCTGCTTCAGTATAACATTATAGTTTGAAGTTTGGTACGTTTCTCATCAATGGTGAACTGTTCATATATTTTCGGTTTTTAGATTGAGATTCATGAGGATTTTTTCAGTAGCGGTTCGAAGCCTGGATTTCTGTCTGGTCCGTGGCAATATTGGATTGCCCATTATTACATGGGACTGAAACTTATGTGGTGAACTGTAGGCGTATAGTAATCACCTATACGTACCCCTTCGTTCGAGGAATACAGGCGTGATATTACGTCCTTTTCTGCGAAGAGCTAAGTTAGGACTACAGCTGTACCTACCTATTTATTATGTCATTAATTTTTTTACTTTCTCATCTGATCGACACCAAACTATTCGCAATAATTAACATCTCCTAATTACATTACAAAAGAAATATTTTAGCATCACGGGAATTAATGAAGGGCGCATGAAATACCTACATGACTGGTGTGTCTCTAATGATGATAAATTATAGTTTAAAACATGGCTATTCAAGGTGTCCTAATAAATTAATCTTACTTCTGTCGCACTACACTGTAACGGCAATTAAACTGTCGAGCAGAATTACCACACAATGTGTCGAGTATATCATGAGATGACGTCTGTGGGGCATTCTGCGAGCTGAGAACTAACCATCCGTCATACACAAGTATTCTGCACTGTTCACAGGATGTTTCACGATATGGAAAAGTTGTTGGGAATCAGAGATTTGTGGGAACGTATACAGGATGAAATTTTATACGATTTAATCCTCTTAAGGGATCATTGTACTCATCATTATGAAAAACTTTCACAATGGGACAAACATTGAAATTGCGAAAAAAGAAAAATAACTGTTCCCGTTTTCTCGATTTCGGGGATGGTCCCGTGGTGAAAGTTGTTCATAATTATGAGTACAATGATCCCTTAAGAGGATTAAATCTAATAAAATTTCATCCTGTATATATGTAAGTAACAGGTGTATTTGGAAAATGGGGCAGCACATGGATAAAAAATCGACTGTTTTCCAAAAGAAAAAGTGTGGTTTTGAACAACAATACCTAAGAATCAATAATTACAGATTAGGTTCTTTGCACTATAGTAATTTATAGTTGTGCAGTGAGCGTCTTTCGGCTGAAATGTACATGATGATTTATAAATCGCATGAACTACATTTACTTAACATTCCCTAATACAAATCAGGCCATAGGAACCAACCCTTGTTATTTTCAAAACCGCTTGTAATATTTCCAGCTACTACAATGCTCCTTCGTAATTACAACAGCTGAAATTTATAACCGTATTCCGCATTTCGCCATTTTCAAACATAGGAATTCGTTTAAAATTGCTTCAGCCACCTACAAGATTCCTGAGGCTGAAATATGTTATTTGGTTCATGTTGCCAACAATTACTGATGCATCTGATACATTTTATAACATTAGCATATTTAAGTATTAGTCATAATATTTAAAATCTGCTAAAATTATAATGGGCTATGGATTGACATATGTAACGAGTTATTGGTGCCGACATATTGGTGAAAATAGTTTTTAAATAGCAGCTCAGATATATCTAGTTACTGTTTTCATCAATTGAATTTTGTGTGATAGTCTCTATCTACTGGTAGTTCCACCTGCAAAACAGATAAAAGTACGGTTCTAACGTTACTGACAAAACGCATCACAATCCATCGCTAGCGATGCAATCTTTATTTTTTCCCTCACGCTTCATAATGTACTATTCTCCGACTATTACTGATAAAAGCTTCAATGATAAGTATCGCTTCAGTTAGCATACAATACGTCATAGATCAGCCTGTACCGTGTGCGGGCGCCGACTGCGTGCGCGCAGCTCTATGACAGCGGTTATGAAGCTGCGACGGAATGCGTTTAATGAGCTCTGTACTAACTTATACACAACACGTTCATTTACGCTTTTTGGAATTTCATTCACTCCCCCTCGTTTGCTATGAAAAAGAAAGCGTTAAATTAATTAGCGGCGGCATGCCTGCCCAATGATCTACGACCACTGGAAGATTTATATGAACCACTGACTCTATAGCTTTGTAATTAATTATTATTATATGAGTGTTTCGTGTGTTGTATGCTAACGATTTCATATCTGAAAAATGTATGGAAATATGAATGATTAACAAATTGTAGTTTTATCAACCAGTCTGTTAAACAAATCGAACCAAATGCATGAATAAGTCTAGTCGCCGCCCATAATACCTATAAAAGTGTAGTCGATAACAAGAAAAACTCTGATCGAACATACATAGGTACATACATAAAAAAATACCAATGGCAATAAAAAAATACGTTTTTAATGCCTGATGCATATCACGAAATAAGAAATAAAATACTAATAAAATAGTCACAGTGTCTAACCGAACACTTCAATATTTAAATCATTTCTAACACATTCCGTTTTGAATTTGGACTAGAAAGGGACCTTGCCATGTGAGTAAAATTAAAATCATTATTATAATACCTCTACCTGAGTTCGGTTCAAATAAAATGATGTTCATGCATTTGTAAAGTAATGTCGTAACATGATTTTCAAAACGTCACGTGGACGACAACGAGGAGCCAACCTTGAGCCAACTCGTCATATATGCAACACAAACTTATTAATTTAATTAGTCACCATGTCACTAGATAAGATGGTTTCTGCGAATATTTGTTTACACCTCGCCGGACCTAGCCCCCGAGTATTTATTTCGACATGATTTAAGATAAGAGCTTTTAGTGAAACACAATTTTTTTTTTTATAAAAACATAAAGTGACCTCGTTATGCTTGTAAAAATATTATCATTCGATCGTCCTCAACCAAATTTACAGCCTTTTGGTTGCAAAATGTGATAAAACTTATTAAAAATATTTTACTTCTTATCGTAAGTATAAGTTACACATCATGTTTTAACAGACCGGCTATGCCTTTGCTCTTTATACCTGTCAATTAACATTTTCAGTGACCTATAAAATTATTTACAAATGGGATGTTGAAAAAGTCGACACAGTTCTATTCTAGCATACCTACAGAGCCTACAGACTGAATTGATTAATATCCCTCGCAGCGCTACATGTGAGCTTTAATCAAAATTTCATTTTAAAGTCACAAATCATTGGATATTTCCATTTATATTTCCAGCGCAGTTAAATATTAAACTCGATTTAACAATCTGTGAGGCTCTCAATTATGCATTCGCAACATCTATTCAATGCTGTATCTACTGAATTTGGCACATAAACAACAGACATTCATATTACATAAACAACATGCATATTAGGTACATAAATATACCTAGCTGTTGTTTTTAAGCAAATTCGGTATTGGTAGAAAATCTGAATATTATGTCACCTTCAAGTGCTAACGCAATTCATAGAAATTGTGTAGGGGAAAGTTGTTACGATGTACTTGTTAATCCAAATTCACCACTAGTTTGCGGATGAAGCAATTGTTAACAATTGTGTAGAGTGAATTCTCCATAAAAGTTGATTCACGAGATTTAAGTTTTTCTCGAGACGTTCCTAATTCTTTGTTTGCTGATTTGGATAATTCGCACTAATATTTGTCAATAAAAAATTCATGTCAACCCAATGGTCTTATGAAGAAAAGGCTTTCTAAGTTTTTCGTCTTCGGCCTGTTTTGCAGTGGACTTTGATCCGTTGAATACTCGAGAGAGATACAGTTAGCAGTTTATTTTTGGGAACAGACCCATCGCCAAACGATTGTTATTCGTATTACAATACTTGTACTGAATACAAAACAAGTCATTTTTACGTAAAACCTTAGATATTCAAATATGCATGGTTGGAGATTCTAGATAAACCTTTAACGAGCCAATAGGTGATCACTTGTTCAGTGACGTCATGAGTCATGCTGTAACTATATTCAAATACATCATAGTGTATCTACTTAGATTTTATTGGTCCTTGATAATCTGGCTACTTTATGTTACCCTGTTTATTGTATGGCAAGTTATACATACTTCTTTCATACATACATCCATACATAAACTTACGTCTTTTTCTATTGAAGATAGGCAAAAACTACAGAACGCCATCTAACACGATAAGCATACTTCAATTCAGAATTATAATAAAAATATGCTTGTCCTTCACTGGAAACTTGGCTTAAATACTAGAAGCCTTCATGGCCTATGTGTTTTTATTCACGAGATGAATAGATTGTTGCCACAGGTAAGTTGCTCTTTGTAAGTAGGTATGTTCACGCATACTTATAAATCAAGGTACCAATATATATACTAAACTAACTAACAATAATAGTTACTAAACTAATGTAAAAATAAGATAAAAAGTTCTTGTATATTTTAGTTTTCTGTTTATTCTATCCATGTTAGAATATTCTTTTCTTATTATTGCACACCCTAGACGTACGTTGCACAGATACTTTCTCAGAATTTTGACTAGCTTTATTTGTTATCCACCTAAAGCAACAATAAATAATATGATATTCTATTCTAAATTTCGCATGAATATTTCCCATCTCTGATATTCCTGGTAGAGGCTCTCGATAACAGTTCGAGACAAAGTATTCACACGCTTAAGTTCGACATGAATAAATGTTCTCATAGCGTCGATGTAGACAAATTATGTGCAATATCAATACGTTATGACGCAAACAAGGATATTGTTGTAGATGGAGCAGTGCCCGCTGCCCGCAGCGCACGTACCTCCATCTACGTCTAGAATGCTAATCACGTTACCATTTCGTCCGAACACATCCACGATCAAATTGACTCCGTGACAATGTAACGAGACCTCCCTCCCCCCTCTCGCACACACTACCGAACCCACCATAGCGGACGACCAAGGAACCTCCACAGCTCAGCACTATATGGATGCTCTGTACGTAGGCCTGCGCCCGAGTTTACATGACACGCACTAGTTTTATTACCCTCATGTTTCTAAATGGCCCTCATTTCGTTTCAAACAAATTATTTATATTTTACTACATGGACAGATCGTTTCCCAATCAACTGTTGACCTAAAAAGCATTTGTGTAACGCAGTCAAGCGTTGACAAATTATGTAGACGGTATCGATGCGCCCGCGCCGCGAATTGTCATACAGAGGACGCGCGCACGCACATGCGTAATATTAACACTTATTACTAAAATGGTTTATAGATTAGGTACAAGCTGCCTTCAAAAATAGTGATGACTAAATATACGGCGATGTTATTGAATACAATACGCATAACGTCAAATGCCCTATAAAATTACAATTTAAACTATTAACATTCATTGAATTAGTAGGTTGTTTTTATTTATTAATTACACTGTAAACAATGACTTTAAAATTTATGAAATTGGGCTATTTTACATTAGAATACCTTAAATAGTACATGCACCCGTGTTTGTGTCATATCCAACTTGGTTTAAAACAATGAGGCTATCCACAAAAGGAGCATTGAATTTATCTGCCCACGCGAAGCCCAGTGAACCTCATCAATATCAATTAAATTAATAAAATGGTTATAAAATGTTCCAATGACAATAAATATCCACTATTATTGGTCGTACTGTAATTCGAATCTAATTGATTGTTTACTTCAAATAGCTCCAAAACAATGAAGTGAATCATACCATGCACAGGGTGCGCTGTAAACGAGAATCTTCAAGAATAAATAAATCTTGAAATATATTTCACGCCTGCTCTAATCTATAATGTAGTCATTAAGCAAAAGAATAACCTATGAAATGTTCATAGAACTAAAAAACACTAGTGAAATAAATGTATTATTAAGAGGCAAAGAGTCATATATTACGAGGCAACACAATAGATTTGTTAAAGCACTCTGTGGTTGTGCTAAATTTTTTTTCTTTAATTTATTTCAATGAACAATATGGCCGATTTCAGACGCGATGACTGAAACCATTTGTGCTTAATATATTCTAGCATACGACACTGTGTCAGAACGTTTCAAGACGACCGCGACACCGGGTGTCACCTTTAATTTCATCATTCACAAATAATTATGTTCGGATCAACAAGTAGAATGTAAACAAATATCAACAAAAGTAAACTATCACGAAGGTATGACAAAGTTCACAAAATAAATAAACTAGTAGGTAATATTTGTTGTGTCACTTGTGTATTTGGACACTCTGTTGTGTCCGGGAGTTGCCTGCGCCGGCGCAGCTGTTAAGATGTTGATTTACGTGGGTATAGAGCGCGGCCAATTATCTTATTAGTAGCCAATTTATCGTTCGTCACATTAACATATGGATGAGACATGTTAGAGGGACCCAGCTTACAATAGAAAACTTATCCCATCAATACAACTCGACCCTTACCTTATAGAGCTTTGAATAATATATATTGTATTATCGTTTTATAAAATGAGAGAGGGCTTTATTTAACCATATATTATTTCAGTTTTATATCACTTAAGTTGCTAGAATCTTTAAATAAACAAAATGCGATAAAGTATATCTGTACCTGCGTACTTAGCAAACCGCACCTTGCAATTTTCATTTAAATAGGGTGACCTAAAAGCATCGAGTGCTCGACCTAATTATTATCAGCGTTGATCGTCAAATAAAAATAATATGTAATGTCGGCAGCGGGCAAGTTGGAGTGGCTGGTTCCGTCCCGTGATGGATATCACCAATAATTCGCTTATTCCACTATCTGCGGGTCAATATTTTCTCATGAAGCGCGACGTTTTGTCACACAAAATAACGTGTTTTATCGCTCAACGTTGCTCGCTAAATGTTTTACGGCAATAACAATAAAGAAAAACAAAAGCATATTGTCTCCTCTTCCCGTGCATATTTTCTTTCGAAAAAGAATGACATTGGTGCTGTTTTATTAATATTTATTCGTCGTGTTCAAAATACTTCAGCCACTCGAATACCACCTCGAGTATTTAGTACCAATTTATTAACGGGATTTCCATGGCTGCTCATGGTGTCTGCGGCGATAAACTCTGTCAATACGCTGGGGTCTGAACATACCTGACTTATCTCGTAAAGTTTCACTTTGTTAACTCGACCTGAAAGTCTATTTTCCTTCTGAACTTTAGGAAGTAACTAACAGTAGATTATTATACACAAATATAGTGTTGAGCACCTACTTACTTATCAGAAGTTTCCAAGTTTATTAAGCTTGCTTATTGGCACAGTGTGTTTAAAAAATATTCTAGTGTTTTTATGAGCTAACTGGGCAGTAATTCCGCGAAGTCATATGTTCCTAATAATAATTTCATATCGTTGCGGAGCGGGCGCGCAGTGACCGTAATGCGCGGAACAAATGGCCCTCTGTGCACTTCTGTGAACCTTTCCATTTGTGCCGCGCCGACCACTACCAACACGCCTTATTTACTCATAACACACTAAATAATTCCATATTACTACATTCAAACATTGACTCCACAGGGACCGAATTACGTAATAAGTTTATATTGTATTACTATATTTACATACAATAGGTACATACTTTCTGCGTAATTTATTTATTCATAACTTTCAAAAGGCAATAGACGATTTAATTATCGGTCGATTGACAAATAAATAATTTAATTATATAAAACAATAAGAAATATTCATTAATTCAATCGACAGGCGATGATAGAGCGTCAAACAATATGGAAATTTAATAAAACTTTGACCATACGTATTTACATAATTTGGGAGCATTAAACGCACGTACACGAAATTTAAAGGAAGAATATCATAACTGTTTCAATGAAATATGACCGAAATATGTTTGATATTCAAATAGTCGAGGGAGCTTCCGCTGGGAACGCAGTGGGCTGAGCGGCCGCTCACAGCGACGTCCGCGGACTCTCACAAATACTCGTATTTTACGGCTACAACCGAACTGAATAATAACACGCTACATTAGTTTCCCATTATGCCTTCGAGACAATAAAATTTGCCCAATTTTACGATCACATTAATAATTTTATGAATGGAAGCAAACGGTTTAAATCTTTAAATGCGATGAAATGAATAAAAAGCGTTTCCGACGGGGCGATGGAGGTCGTCTCCTTGTAAATTAAAGGTGTTAAAAAGTAATAAGGTGTTCGGGTATATTCCTACCGCGTTGTTATACAGTGAGAGGTTATGGTGTCGGGGGTGATGTAAAGGGGTAACGTACGACGCGCGCCGGGACGCGGGCGACGGAAGGCGGTCGGTTCCCAGGGTATCACTTGCACGAACACCGGACGCTGTCCGCTCGCTAGGACGTACCTCGTACTCTACACAGTTTCACTCGATACATATTTTACTTATCGATTTTACAATAATATAATATTTTCTGAAAAAAATTGTAGAACGATGAATTTTAAGTGTATTACATAATTACAAGTAATATACTTATCTACTGTTCCTTTCATATATATAATACCTGGATACAGAGAGATAAATAATAACATTTTCACAGGAAACATTTACCTAGGTACTTGATTAATTTTTACTGAAAACTGAAAAGACGATACCTATCGATATTTTGTAATCAAAAACATTCGATTACAAAATATCGATATCGCCCTTCACTGGCTCATCGCGGTGAACTATAAGGATGTGCAACTGAAGTATAGTCTCTATCAAGTTACGCGAAATGTAACCACAAAATCAGCGGCGGCCGCAAAACAACGGAAGCCACTGCCGAGGGGCCCTACTCTCTCACGTACCTGTGACTTATTAACATACACTCAGAAATCACACTGACAGGCCATAAACTATTCAAGTTTCTATTACAAATAATTATAACCATCCATTATTCACCCCTCCTGTCAAACTTATTCACAGATATTTTTATTTTATTGCAGTTTATAAATTGAATCCATTCTTGCATAAAACAAACACTAATTCAGTATCTGAGCCAAATTGCAGTCATAAAAGTGAAGACCATTTATAGCATTATTCGAAGGCATATCGAAACCGTGCTTTCTATACCGAATTACACTGCAGTGCAGTGGAATTGACCTACGTGAGGGGTGTTAGAAATTAGCACAAAAGCAATCGCTTTTAGCAACTAAAAATATTGTTTGTATGATTCCACGTTTATTCGAGAATGTTTTGGAAAATATGTCGAAAAAATCTACATCACTTTTGATTTTCTGCGAATATACACAGGTATTGATTTAAATAACAGGAAAAAAAACCCTATAAATCATTTGCCAAAAAAAAAACGTACGTTCATCATATCCATTAGGCAACATAACATTTTCGCGCTCCCAATCGCAAATTCGCAATGCAATATCCTATCAAAATGTTTACCCACCTTTTTGGCTCCAAGTGTATGTGAGGAGTTATAGGTTTCATTTGCGGGCGATAGACGACAATTTTCAATTTTCTTGCGCGTGCGTCCCATTTGAATATTTTAATTTGGGGGGCGGCGCGACTATTTCAATTTATTTTATGAGTCCCGAACCCAGAAGGGGTTCGCGCGACGCTCTCACCGTTTCAGATTAGTAAATATTTGATAGCTTTATTGCTCGACCTGATATATTTATATATGCTTTTAAAATAAAGTTGGCTTAGAACTGTTTATCTGTGAGGCCTATAGGAATTTACTGTTTTGTACAAGGAAGAATTTTGGGAGTGATGAATTAAATGACTTCTGTTTGATTTTAAGATTTATTAGCAAATAGGTCTTTAGTTTCCTGAAATAGAATTAAAATACCTACAAGATTCCGTATGTCATTTTCTGAACAAAATGATCAGTGTTTGTACATCCATACTATCCATACTACCTAATATTATAAATTCGAAAGTAACTCTTGTCTGTCTGTCTGTCTGTGTTACCTTTTCACTCCTAAATCACTGAACGGATTTAGATAAATTTTGGCAAGGAGATAGATGGCATCCCGGGTAAAGACATATACTTTTTATCGACATACCACACGGGCGAAGCCGCGGGCGTAAGCGAGTAGAATATAAGAGTCAGTTTACAGTCTTTCGCCTATAGAATCAAATTATTCGCCTTGTTGATCATTAAAGGATTAATAGTTGGCCGTTTGATTGCAGCAGTATCACATATAATGTAGGTGTGTACATGTGCGAGTGTGTGCACCGCGGGCCGCCAGTGCAGGGGCTGAGCCGCCGTGTTTAACCTCACATAGCTATGTTCCATCTAATAGAATTGCGAGCTCGTTATCTGCTCAGATTAAAATATTCAGTATTTGAGTGATTTCACGTGCGAGTGAGCGGCAAAGGGTTGACTAGTCGTTTCACCCGCTTTGAACACTCTGTGGGGAAAGCCGCGCGGGGTTACGAGCCTACCTACCTATTTTGCATATGAGGAAGTGTCGTTCTGAAGTAACTACCTACTACAGATATCAATTTAACAGGTTAACGTTAATAATAAATGATTGAATTCACTTGATTAATTCTTTAATTACAGTTGAATTATGAACGCACTCAAATGTCACGAGATATCGTTAACCCAATTATCGAAGGTGAAAATAATTGGGAATATTTAATAGGCGCGGGCGTTGCATCAAACGGCAATGAAGCCGCAACACTCGCACAAACAAATGAATTGTCGATTTTCACTGGCTTTTTCCGGCGTCTGGCTCCATGAATAATTCCATTTATATAATGGCATCGACCGCATCAAATATTTCATTCTGAGTTTTGCATATTTAATAGTGACAAAAACAATGTCCGGGGATATTTTACAGGATATACGAACCGCTCGTTTCCTTTGCAAATGTCATTTGTTTTCCATAATAAATCAATTATTTTAATCGGAAAGCTTTTAAGTCAATCGTTACAGTTGGTACTATTTGTTACACTGTTTTTTCTGCACTAAAAGGTAGAAAGCATGGCTTGTGTATCCACGTTTTTCCATCTGAATGTGAATGGGTGTGTCATGGCAATCCTATATAAACAAGCGGATGCTGTCGACAGTTAAATATTGCACTCCACCCATGAAGATCTAATTTTATGAGTGAAATTAGTTATTCACCTGTTGTTGCCATTTATTATAGAGAGCACAATGCGAGCGGCAGCGAAGCGAGCCGCCCGCCTGCCGCACCCACCATTATTTGCGGATAACTACATCAAAATCGGTCCGCGTGAGCCACATCCAGGCAACACCGTCGTAGTACCGCGCGGCGGACACTAGGCACACAGAACATTACGTCTTCTTCACTTCCATTATTTATTGCTCCGTCATGCCATCCAAACTTTACTAACTGCGTAAAGCGTGCTTAATTTGAACATTCAGTGATTGGATAATAGGCAGATAAGTTTTGAAAAAAAAAGCATCTCTCCATCGCATCAATTTAGATTTTCGTTTTAGCTTAGATGGGTAAGTTTTTATAATTTTTGAAGTGGTCGATTGGTTTCGTCCATATAATTCGTGGGGTACGTGACCATCATTTTTTTTTATTGTATAGATAGTACGATAGCGCAACGATCCCGCTGCGTGATGATATTCCATTCAAACAGGTTCACTATTTGAGATCGATTTTGGTCATCATCGTCACGTACTTAATGGTAGTTAGTGGACACCTCATATAATGCAGTCTACCACACTAACAGTTTGGATTCTAATACAATATCAGAATGCCACGAAGTTATCTACGATCTAGTTAACTGCACAAATAGTAATGTAATAAAATAAAAGAGATGTTAGTGTTATTGTCTCAGACAAGTTTAATCTTTAATTTAACCGTCGACATATAATCGAACCGCAGGCGATACCCATCCGTGACTAATCGATTACACCGCGCTACTGGGCAGCCCGCGCTTCACTCATAAACCATTCTTAAAAACCTTCACAAACAATAACTAACTCTAACTTAACACAATAAGAACCTCTTTCACCTATCAACTTTCAGAATTATATTATCCATAGTGAACAAGCAATTATAATTTTGCTCTTAAGCTATCGATACCTGATAATTTACAATTAAAAGTAGGATATAAATCGTGTTGAACAAATCGTTTTATGTTGTTATGACGCCGGATGAGTGCAAATCGAAAAATTATCATTATTAAGCTGATCTTTTATATCAAGTAAGCATTGTAAATTTTTCACTGTGGCTGTACCACATAGCGTATCGTTTATGGTGACTGTAAATGAATAAGCCTAGTCGTTCATTGCGATTTTTTATCAGATGTTTAATTCTACATGCCATACTTCACAGCTGTATAGAGGATGCTTTGTTTTTTGTGTACCTATCACAGTTAGTTGCGTTGCCAATATGAAACACACCAGACTTTTTCTTTATCTGAGAGTATCGGAGCTGAGTTGTGGTTTCCGAGAAGAGCTGGCGATCGTCAGGAGCCGCGGCACAGTAGCACGTACCCCGAGGGGCGACAATTTGACGGACGGATCGAATACAGCCAATAACTTGAGCACAATGAGTCTAAATGCCGAACTGTCTCGCATCGCCACTACGCGTGACCATTAGTGCACCTCCTGAACAATCTTGATGCTTTGAGCATTCGAATAGGAAGATTTGGTTTAAATTAAGGCTTTGCGATGCTTTTTTTGTTTTCTGTCGTTCTTGGTGCACAACAACAACATGCCTGGTAATTTCCATTATGGGAAAACAATACGTTAAATAGTCTGTATAGTCAATGTAGACGAAAGGAACTATGATAGATTGTAACGTGTTTAATTGAAATGTCGTTATAAACTGTAAACCGATTTATTTACCCATATCAGCGTCAGGGTATTGAACTCAAACATTTAAAAATTCAATTCTACAACTAGGCAAGTATCAATTTCATTAGATCACGGTTTGTGTATTGGTAGCTAAAGAAAAGTTATTATTTTCTGAACTATGGTCATTAAAATTTCTGATTAACAACGTTTGATCCGTGTCGATAAGATGACGCTGCAAGTCCTTCTCATATTGTCCTTTTTCCTTGAGCCGTAACTAAATGTTTATACATTTTTGTATGCCTTATAGGTAGATATTAAAATATTATGCCCTTAAATATCAGGAATGCATCGACACTTCTTTTATTTCACTCACTTTAATAACTTTTTAAATTATACTTTTTGTGTGGTGGACGAATTTTTGGAAAATATATTTTTTATGATGCAGGTGCAAGATATGATGGTAGATGGAACCGATTAGCCAAGAAGATGGAATAAGGTTGGTATGTAAAATGACATAGCTACTTACTATGTTTGTGTACTTACCTACATATTTTTAACCGCGGAATGACCAGGGATGTACTAGTACCGTGTATTTTGGTTTACGGGTGTGCCACCTAATGCTCTCTAGAATAGTAATCATCAACAATCTATAAAAATCAACAGAAAATGAAAAAAGTGAAAATAAAGATTGTGGTTCCACAAAGTATAAGTAGTAGTACTACATTAGTTAGAAAATAAAAATAATGTATTAAACTTTATTTAAATATCAATAAAAAACCATTTTATCCATTTATACGGACAAAATGACATAAGTTAGGTATTGTTGTGTTATTCTGTTCATACTACGCGAAATGGACACCTTCTTATTTAGACGCATAGCTAGTGCACAAATAAATCTTTTTCGTTGCTGAGATAGAACAACGCGATCAGCATGAAACTGATTGATGTGCTAGTGTTTTGAACGCTTGCTCAATAGACACTCAATCTTGTGATGTGAATGTAAAATATCTATGCGATAGGGCTATATTGGCACGAACTTGTTAGGTTAGGTTGTGTGACAATGTGTGTCATCATTGTTCACCGAGAGCGCTACGCTCGCTGTCACCGGGCCAGATGACTGCTCTAGAGGCAGTCCTCAATATGTCATAAATGTACCAAAACATGCTACAGTCCCAGTGGACTGTAGCATGTTTTGGTACATTTATGACATATTTTGCGTATTAATGGATAGGTAGCACTAGGTATTCGATCCTTTAATAAGTAAACTTTAGAACCACGAAGAACTATACAGGCTGTAAACATACAAGTTTACTCGTTCATATTTGTATAATTTCCTACTAAATATAGGTATTAAATTACATAGTGGGTACTCAACCGGATGAACATTCGCTGTCGACAACATGGTCAGTCTTGTTGATTCTCATCAGGCGTTAATATGTATCCAAATTACTGCAGCGGAATCCGAGTGACGTAGCCATAATATCAATAGGTAGGTAGGCACATTAAGAGCGGTCCACATATCGTGTTTGTGCGTTTAGGGCAACCTTCACAATAAGAGCCCCACCTCGCGGCGTGCGGCACGAGCCCGGTATAGAAACTAACCATTCGTCATCCATTATTCACGGCCTAAATTGCACAACTTTAGAGCGCCATTTCTAAATGACATCTAAATCTGTTACTGTATTAACATTGTGAATAAAATTCATACAATCAATCTACATAAATGTCCGTGAGCGTCCGTCCATTAGTCAGCTGGAGCACAAAGGGCACACGCTCGTCTCGTAAATCAGGCGCATGTACTCGTATTGAGACTGCTTGCCCAAATCGCTCTCAATAACCGATGTATGCGCGCCGCCCGCGCCGCCTCGCCTCGCGTCCCCGTCGCCGCCGATACTGAACTTTCCAGCCATTAACGACCCCTTACGAACAACATTTGTCATTAGACGGAGGTCACGTCATTGCTTCAATCTTGAACCGCTTTTAATACAATTTCATTATGATAATTTACAAACACCGATATTCGGATCCTGATTATTCCAATGCGGTACTACAATCGAATATGATCGTAATCAATTTCGATCACAGGTAAGTAGATACTAAATCACTTTATAATTATTAAAGTTTAGAATGAAGTGTGCAATGCATGACCTCTTCACATGCATGCAAGTGACGTTGCGCAAGTTGTAGCAGCTTGTAACGTGGCGTCCCACTGCGAGCGGGCAGTGTCAGTTTTCGTTTGTAAATTACATAATGAGAGATCGATTTGTTAAAATGAAGTGTGTAATTATTCAAAGTGCATATTAAACACACCCTAATCAGTTATTAAGATATTAAATATTAGACATGTTGTCGAGTTGGGGCCCGGGCGGGCCGGCGCGTGGCTCGGCGGGGGGCCGCAGGGCCCAGCGGGACGCGCTACCGTCCGCGCTCGCTCGCTCGCCGCTCGCGCACCATGTCTCGTCGGTGCCAACTAATTGTTATGCTCGACCCCCGCTACTGCCTGACACCTTGCAGCACTATGATAAATGTTTGCTAATACCTCCTAACTTACGTTGTCACTCCCTATTACAAAAAAATATATCTTACTGAAATCACTCTGCATAGTACAGCCCGGTGTAAATCTACATTCTGTATCTATAATTGCTATGCTTATATCATTTCGTAATAATTGTACGAAATAATAAAAAAGTCAGATTTATTATTAATTAAATAAAACAAAAAGTAAACTTAAATATCCTTTTTTACAGACTCGCCCTATCCATAAAGCATAAAATAATAGATACCTATGGTAGAGTATCAAGTTACATCAAACCGCTTTAAAAAGAGGCTTATCTCGTTATCTGTTAAATATTGTCGCCACATCTCGGGCGGCGCGAGCGCACGCACAAGAGGTGACGAAGTCAACTTTGAAACTCAACATATTAAAATAACGATGGGAATAAAATAAAAGAGTACTTATTTATGCATAATAATGTTTTCGGGTGAATAAAAATGAGGGGATCCGTACAAATATCTAAATAAAAGAGTGTAACATCATAAAGCGGACGGGCCGGGCCGGTCCGGCTGGCGAGCCGGCCCGGCCGCTAGATGCCGCCGTCTGATTGTACCGGCGTACCACCGCGCATCATTTATATCATTTCATTGCGGCTGTTTACATTTCATTCATAAGCCAGATTGTCCTATCATAAAACCTAACTTTATATTGCGCTTTATTATAATTCTTTTGAAGGTTGTTTGCATTCATTTTGACTTCCTTTGGTATAAGAAAAAATCGAGTCTCATATAGCAATGAGAAGAGTTTACTGAGTATTTCTATTAGTTACATTTAAGAAGTAAAAAAGTATTTTATCGGAAACTATAAAAAATATTTACATTTGCATGACAAAGTTGTCGAAGTATTCTTGTCCTTATACAGGTAGAAATTAAAATATGAATATAAATACACGGTAATATTATGAACAGCGATCGTATTGATTATTTTTTTATTTTAATAAGCTGTTGGCGTGTGTGTCGCCGCTCACCGCCCCGCGCCCGCGCCCGCGCCTGCGTCCGCTCCGCCGAAGCTCGCACGTTGCTTCTTATTTATTGACCTATTAGAGATAACATTAAGATCAAGATGCACGGCCAAGGACCTTTGTTATAAAAATGTCTGCTTCATTATTCTTAAAAAAATTAACGCGAGGATTAATGTGGAATGGATACAACAAGGACTTATTTTAATTGTGTTATTTTATTATTGTGATAAATTTCGATTTCTTATTGTATTACTTTATTATTGTGATTTTCGATTAATGTTATGGTGGTGAGTGTTTCTTTTTTAAATAATACATAACATAAGAATAAAATGAACATCAAAACGTTAAGTTCATGCAAATTACTTTTTATCACGGTTGACGGTGGCAATAAGGACAATATACAAAATGCCAATAATACTATCCATTTAAGGGCAAACCTCGCCTATCCATGAGATAAACGTAATGATATCATGTCCAAAGGTAAAGAATAACGTTCACTCAGTTCACAAAAAAGGTCCACGTTAATGTCATCGTAGGCAAACAGATGGCGGCGTCCTCTCGTTATAATTTTTCCCAGATTTTTTAATCCACGTAATTTAAATCAATACTCATTATAGCCTTTCAAAGGACCGTCATCACGAATTTTTAACACAGAAACAAAGAACTTGTTTTATAATCTGATTTTAAAGGCATTTTAAGTTTTATGACTCTCGTAGCTTGATAAATAATCAGAAATGTCGACACGGTTCCATAACGAAAATCCTTTTTAAATGTGCAGTATATTGAAATAACTTTATCGATAACCATCTATACTTTATATCTGGAAAGGAAAAAGGTCGTAGATTCGACACAATACAATCACGAACAGATGTTTATGTTCGACTGTTCTAAACTTAGCGCAGCAATTTAGATCTGTTTATTATCACGGCTGAAGTGTTGAATAAGTTTTGAAGTTGTAACACAAATCAAGTTTCCGTTGCGGAGCATTCGTGACTATAGGAAAACCGTGCGGCGACGCCCCTGGAACTTATAGGTAGCGGAAGTTGGCAATAAGCTGGGACGCTTAACATCCGTTTATGACTTAATATCAACCTTATAAAAATGTAAATAAGTCATTATGGAGAGTTTAGGCACAGTTATCATCAACACCGTCGAGCGGCGGCAAGGTTTCGCGAGCTCTATACCATCTTCGTTCTTACTAAGAGATAAATTCTTCGTGGGGGGTCCTCAGGTCTCTATTTTATAAACCGGGTACAATCACATTGATTGAATACAATCTTAATTTATTTAAATCGTTATCATAATTTGTGTGGTTATGAAAGTGTTCACGAGTTTGGGAAATGCGCTGCATAGCTTGACACCTGATTTCGATTGATTAAAAGTATTAAACTTTACTACCGCACAAACCTGTTTGCGTCGAGTTGTTATCTGCATAGTTTTTAATTAATTAATAGTTAACAGGGAACTATGCGAGGAAGCATCGCTACCTACCAGTATAAGTGTTAAATCCCATAAAACAGCTATCGGCCACAAAATATTGCGAGTAATTTCTATACTTTTATTATTTATCGTTTAGCAATTCAGCTACGCATGAGGCATGATAAAAATTACAATTAATTAACTTTGAATTTACGATTTTTAATACAGTTTCCTACTTTTAATAATCATTAACAATTTAACGTAGGCTATAATTTTAATTAACTATTAGGTACCTTTTTACTGCTATGATATCTATTCAATGTAATAAGGTAACCTGGTAATCCTAAAAAAAAAATCTGCTGTGGCCTACATTTTGACGAGCTATGAGAACATAAATTCAGCTGATTTTTTTTTTGTACAATGAACTTTTCACGCAGTATATGATAAGGAATCGACACACACCAATGCCTGCCTCTAGGTACTATCATATTATGGAGGCCTATGTCTAGAATTTGACTGGGATAGGCTGAGTTGATTGATGAAGAATATGTGTGAACATGCAGACCGCACTGCAAAGCAGGGACATTAGTAGAAACATTAGTAGGGAAAATGATACTGCTTTAGGTACTGTTTTAAATTTCAACTCGTTGAAGTTAAAAGTAAGGCAATAAAAGTAGCGTAATAAATATCCAAGAAAGTTGTGTTAATTTCTTCTTTACACGGAGTAGATTACGTACCAGGCGCAATCGGCAAAACTTCCTTGTTTTTAATTTTCTTTAAAACATCCACTTTTTTACTTTTTATTTTCAGTGAATAGGTGGAAAGCTTTCTCACTTCCAGGAAGGATATTTTTCTCGAAGGATGTAAATCGTAATACCATTTTGAACTTTATACTCTTTGTCTGAAGCTTTATTATCTGGAAACAAAACATTCTTCTTCTACTTTTTAATTGCTAAGTAGACGGCTAACTTTATCGACTGCTTCAATTGTTTTTAGAAATTCGTATCCCTAATTCATCTAGACTGTATTTGAAAAGCTTTTTTCCTATATACAATGCCTCTTTAATTACTTGACTCACAATCCAAGGGGTGATGAACGCGGACAGGGTGCGCATTTTAATAATTGTTGAAGTATTTTGACTTTGAAAATGATACATTGAACGATAGCTTTTCGAGTGTAGACAATGTTGGGGTATCGTTTCGCTACATTCTCGATCATGGGAAAATTACCGATGGCCGGACAATCGGTCGGTCGGGTCGCGCACCGCAGGCAGGCCGGCCGCTCGCCTTATCACTCCGCGGCCCATTGTGCGGTGCGGCTTATTCCTGACATTCGCAATATTCCATGCCATTCGACAAATACTCTCTAGATTACAGTAGGATGATTAGAATGTTTAGTACTACCGACAATATTCATTCGTCCCGGGCCGACGCTGTTCCCTGATTTATACAGAGATCATTTCGTAGAAAGTTCAGCATTATTGCCGACTCATAACTCTGTCGTTATAAAATGAATAAAACTATCGAGATGGTTGGCGCCCATTCCTCATCGCGAAGAATTATGACACAAAAAATAAATAATATGAATGATTGTAGCTGAGATTCTCGGGACGCCTTTGTGGGAGTATCATAAAAACTGATCCTGTTATAGTTTGCGAAAGCAATTAAGTTGTAAAACTTAGTGGTCTCTACTGTCTTAATGAAATATTCCACTTTGATTATTAATGTCGGCCGTTTATTGGAGCGCAATATAAATCGGATAAAATAAATATTATGATAAGGCATCATTTTTATTTCGTTACGAGCGTTAACAAATTCCTGCTATAGGTAATTAATATCGATGTCGAAATAAAAGAGAATGAAAATCAGACCCTTTTTAAAGCTAAATGAGAAAAGTAAAGTACTGGCTGTATGGCTTAATACTTTGGATATAGGAATGATATCATTGTTATAAGGAAACTCATTTACTCTATCCGAAGGGGAGAGGGTGAAATGGCAACTGCACTCTAAATTAGGATTAGATATTTATTGTTCATTACCGGGTGAACTGAAAGGAAGTAATCAAGAGAAGATTCATGTCTATGTGCTTGAGCTCGTAACGTTTTATTTATTAATAACAGGTTATATACTTTTATAAATATGTATGTTATTGGCAGGTTTCTACTACCTGTAACTTAGACTCGAATCTCAAATTAAGTATCATAAACATATAATAGAGGACGAATAAATGAATTTCGTGGACAGTCCAATTTAAACATACACAAAAACACCATAATAAAATAATCATACACGTTAATTAGGAAGGAAATTGATTAGTTACCGTCGAAATTCAGCAGGGGTGGTCCAATTAGCAATTAGATTTAGAAATAAAATGTAGTATGAGTACAATTCACTTTGAATTATTGAAAGGTAACGTAATATTAATAAATTTTCCAAGAGAACGCGGGCTTGTATGTATAATGTATGACGAACGAACATGACATGTCTCTTGCTAATTAATGTAAGCACTGCGCAGGAGTTAATTAATTGTCGGCTACCCATGTAGCGCATGAAACATTTATAAAATTCATAACAGAGCTAATTATGAAACATGGCCGCGCCTGCGCTTTGCGCCACCCGCGGGGTTCGCCTGCGCGCGCCGATCTCCACTTTAGTAAAAACTAACAATTCTCCACTGGCTTTTCTTGTTTATTAAATTACTGTTGTAAGTACATACTCTATAGATATTCCCACCACGATCATAAATCGACTTTGTTCTTGAATTAAATATTAAAATCTCGTGTAAAAACTGTACCACGCAGGAGTCTTAAATACCGGCTTTTTTACTTATTGCGCTTTGCACAATGCTTAATATTTACGTATAGCTAAGTTGTAAGATGTCTTTTATGAATGCATTATTTTCTAATTTGAGTCTCATTAAATTATCTAAAACATAGAAGGGAATTGAACATGACAAAGTTGAATATTCGTCTTATTAGGTACCTACTTATCGTGAATGTAAAAGGTAAGTGCATCAATCATGTTCAATCTACTTATAAAGTGGTAGTTCTTAGTGTTCCACCATTTATTCATTAGGATTAGACAATCAATTTAAGTAGTTACTTATAGCTCAGGATAAACTTTCCATTTATACAATACCTTCATAGACTTACTTATAAGTGGGTATTTTTTGACAATTCAATTTATGTAGGTTAGTACTTATTTTAGGAAGATTTACCAACCAGTTAAATACAAACAAACCAAATACGGGATACCGTAAGGGAAGCGGAAAATAGGGTACACATACATTACGTAATGTTTTGGTGTGGAATCATATTTTTTTAAATTCTTAAACTCTAGTTAAAACAGTAGAAATCAGGAACAATTAACTTTAGTTTTTTTATTTATTTATTTAAGCCACAATTATACCTAACACCTTTTCCGAATAATGTAAGGTGATGTTATAATAAGTCATAATGAATATTATAAATCACCATACCTGCTTCAGGTACCTACCTAACTTCAAGTGAAGAGATCAGAGTGTGAGTGTGTGTAAAGTATTTTAATATAGGTACCTACCTATCTAAGTAGGTTCCTACCCAGTTAGAACATATTAAAACTTAAAAGGAAATCAGACAAAACCATTTGGCTTTTACATAATTTTAACATATTTTAAATTAGTGTGACTCACGCCGCTAAGTGGTAATCGCCTCTTTGTCGTATTCCTCCTCCATTTCCTTCTACTGACTCCTGTCCCTAGCTTTAGTCATTCATCCTGGTCCTCCTTGTCCCAAAATATGTTTTCCCACCTTTTCCTTCGCCGACCTCTTTTTCTGCTTTGGTCTCTTGGTATCCATTCAGTTTACACACCACATTTGTCCATATAGTATGGGACCAATGACACATTAGCAATGGGATAGGCGGAGTGATGTAATTTTGTCCATTCAAGACTTCAAAATAATCTATATAGGGTGTTAGGGTAGACACCGTTATCCTTGAAACTAGTGGTTTGGTGTCATCTATAATATACTTTTGCTATGGGACCAACTTTGAAATCGCGAAAAAAAAATCAGCTGTTCCATACATTTGTTACACCAAACCACTAGTTTCAAGGATAACGGTGTCTACCCTAACACCCTGTATGTATACATATGTACCTACACATTATAGAATGTGTGACCAAGTAATAACAGCCGCACGGGTGGATCGATCAGGTAAAGCCACGCTTGCCACGGTAGGTCCGTGGATGGGTGACTATCTTTACATACCAAGACCCTTCCATGCTTTCGGGCTTCTGACGACCCATCTACCATGGCATCGGCTTAACGTCCTTTCCAAGGCACGGAGGGGTCTCTGGAACGGAACCAACCGCGGCAACCGTACCTTTACTTTCGATCGACCCGTGCAGCTGTTATCAGAACGTACCTAATAAGTAGAAACAAAAGGTTGTAAAAATGAGAAGTCTTGAAGGTTCTTAAGACAGTAATTTTACTATATAAGACAAATCCATAAGAATCAAAAAAAAAATCTTCCTTAGATACTTACATATATGTATCAACCTTTTTTACTTTCTTCGTTGATTGTTGGCTGGCACTCGAATAAATCATTGATATCCATACCTATGTTACTAAGTAAATGTTTTTAGGTGCAACTCCCAGCCTCTCTGAAACAGAAAACCAAATACTTACTTAAATACATCAGTGAAAGTAAAAGGATAGGAAGACATTTCGATACAGTCGAGACATAACAAAACGCAGTCGAAACCATAAAATTTCCTCGATGTAAAACAAGTAGTTACGAGCCATCTGCAACGTCGGCACGTATATGGCGGTTGTTTAATATTAATCAGCAAATTAGTATGACTAAACTAACGAAATCAATTAACTCATTTTTTGCATCAAAACTCGTTTTGTTCAAAGCCGTTCCAGGATTTTGCGGTGACAATCAAGTTCCGCTGTCAGTGATAAAACAATACAAAGTCGTGTCGTGTAAATATTTAATTCATTCTTTAAATGTCATTACAATACTTAAACATACTTACATGTGTATATAAGGGTCGGACATATTATGTTTATGGTGTTCTTTGGCCGAATTCTTTTCGGCATTTTACGGCATTGATTCTTTTGGAGGAAGAAAGGTCGGAAGAGAGGTAAACATTTATGTTATTTTTTTTAACAATACCTGTATGCGGGTATTATCATAGCATAACAATTATATTTTAGTTGTTACTAAGTACTTATGATGTCGGTGGTAAAGTCCAACTACATTTTTCGTTTAGAGCCGACTAAACTGAAATTTTCAGCTTACCCGAATCTACATAAAATGGTAATACATTATTGATTTCACATGCACAACGTATACGTAAACATACATTTTATCATACTTTGTTGCTGGCAAACATTAATGATCACAAGACTGACTGAACAAGAATTTCAAGCAGATTAGTATCAGACCTATGAAGGCCTCCTGGAATGCTTAGATATTTAGGGGTTTATTTATAAACGTTGCTTAATGTGTAGTAATGATTAGCGACTGTTTAACCATAATTTTTTGACGTTTGAAAGTCACTTAATTTTAAGCAACGTTTATGAACAAACCCCTTAATACACATAAATAATTGTACCTTAATCAAACCATAAAACTAACATCATTAAATATAATATGTCTAACGTTTTAATGTAACGTTTTAATGTGAGTGGAGTGGTGCATTTTTACTATGTGATCAATAAATAGGCACAAGTGTTTAATTTGATACCGGCTTCGCAGTAGTAACGTAGAATCAAAACAAACGTGACGGAATGGCTCGTTGCTGACCGTATAGGCAGATAAACCGATAAATTCCTAAATACAAAGGCAGATCACGTCACTAGTAACGGTTTTCATATTACGGTTATTCTGCTTCTGGATAAAATTTGGAAATTTAGAAACCGTAGCAATAGCAAAAAGGTACGCGTGCCGGGTCGCTCCTGGCTTCTATACAAACATCACGTGCTTTACTTCTTTTTCTTTAACCACCATGCTGCCAATGTTTGCTGGTAGGTATTTGGTCTCATAACTGTTCAATAGTTTCGGTAGAATTACAATTTATAAACTGGTCGGTACAAGAACTTGTGCATCATTTCAGTCTAATAATTTATAAAACGTTATTGGATAAAAAAAATTAACTATCTTGTATTGATCTGCGACTGAGTACCTGAGCACTTTTTCAGATTTAAAGTTCTACCTTTTTTAGTGCGTGCCATTCAATAAGAAACCTTAAGAAAAAAGTTCGCCAAAATATGACAAAATTTCATAAAACAAATTAAATAAATGAGGAAAAATGATAGCTGAGAAAGAACTGATTATAAATGGTATGATTTATTAAAATGTTTAGTTTAGATTGTATAACGAACAACGCTCTTATTCAGTAAGACATCGCTCAAGCTGAAGGGGTTTTTTAATAAAGGAATTTTCTAATGTGCATCGAAATTATTATCTGCAGCCTTCACAAACCCATTTGTGCTCTTCGACATTTTAGATATACACACTGCACAGCCTGCTGAGAACCTCTCAGCTTATGGCAGAATAATACGTAGTATTTATTTAGAATTTCATTAACCACCATGGATGGGATGGGGGGTTGGCACCACGGATGAGTGCAGTGGTGGCCCAGTGGTTACGGCCGTGACTTACGAGTTGTAGGTCGTAGGTTCGAACCCAGACAGGCGCTTTACTTTGTGTAAATTATTTCATCACCACTGCTCTCAAAACGGTGAAGGACAACATCGTGAGGAAACCGGCATTTCCTAGAACCAAAAATTCGAAGACATGTGACATCTACCAACCCGCACTGGGCCCGCGTGGTGGATTACGGCCCACTCCCTCTCACTGAGAGGAGGCATGTGTCCCAGCAGTGGGAACGTTATAGGCTGATTATGTAACCACCATGGATATTTCAAGAAATGGATGTTGGACAACATTATTTTTAAGATAAATGGTTGGACGACCGGGTTTAAAAAAAAAAACTATTTGTTTTGTCAAATAGTAGGTATATTCAATATAGCCTCCTAGGATTCTTCGCGCTAGTTTAAGTTCATTGGTTCAAATGTTACCATTAACTATAGTTTAGGTAACTAATATTCTTAATCAAACGAAGAGTAGATAAAATGTAGGTAGGTACAGTTTCAAATTTATAAATCTGTAGGTAATTATTTTTCTTGATTATGAAAAAAAAATATAAGGTGCAGCATAAATGTTTACAATATCTACTATGTAGGTACCAATATCTACCTATATCTGATTTAAATACCAATCAATGCAATGGTTCAAAAGTTAATCGGTATCATTCTTCTAACAATCGCACCCAAAAACAAAGCAACTTACCCAAACTAACGGACTTCGAACTCAATAAAAAAGATGCAGTTGAAGCGTGCGAATTTAAAAGTTTATCTCACCTTACTATAACGACAAGGACGGCGAACTTGCCACCTCTCTCGCAAGCCATGAGTTTTGCATAGTGGCCAGTGGACACCTTACATCAAAACAAGTGAGGTCTTGAGCGTGCGGGGGCGCGGGGTCCGCGGGGTCCGCGGGGTGGGGTGGCGGGGGGGCGTGGGGCGGGCCGGGGGCGTGCGGTGCAGCCTGCCGCGCTGACCCCACGCCTTGAACGATGCACTCTGCAACACTGCACTACTTGCACCTCGTCACAACAAGCAAACCGCAACTAGAAATCAAAAGAAAATTCTAAGACAAAACACGCTTATGCGAACAATTTTCCATTTAAGTATTTATGTCAATTCCGCATAAATTAACAGTCCGTTAAAAATTATCAATTTGCAAAACTTTTATTTCGAGAATATTGTAAATATAATATTTTTTACGATAAAACGCTCCACTTTAGTCCAGAAAAAACTGTAACCGAAATAACTGCAAGCGGTTACAGTAAGATACCAGTAACGCCATCTGTCGGCTGGTAGCAGAACTAAAATCATTCAGTTTACAACTTTTACAAGCTCTGAGTGTTATGACTACACTTAACGTTTTAATTATGTAAATGAATATAGTTTTATACAAAGCTCAAACTATTTTAGCTGTTTAATATTTTATTTAGCCTTGTCTACTTAATAAATAGAATATCAATTTATTTTATTTTATTTATCTATTTTATTTCACTAATTTTAATTAATGTTTGAAATATTGTAGGTAGTGGGAAGTTTCTAACAACGGAACTGAACAATATTTGTGTAATGTACAGGTATGCAGTTTGTTTACAACTATGACGATGCACATTTACAATTAGTAATTGTAACATCCGCGGATACCGGCGTAATCTACATGCAAATACATCGACATTATTACAAAAATGAACATCCTGTCGTGGCGATCGATTTGCATATTTTTTAATAATATCAGGAAAAAATAACAAAAGCGGCCTTTGTGGAACGGGCGGCAGACAATTGTTAGGATTTCCGGAGCAAAAGTAAATTATTCATAAAATTTAATCAGGACGGTCTCATAATCTATCGTGATGATAATTATGTATTATTATGAGTACAATGAATTTATGGCGGTGCGGTGTCAGCCTTTATTATACGCGTCACGTGATAGCCATCTTTATGGGCAAGTTTCCCAACATCATTGTTAAGCAATTAAAGTACTCTGAAGTACCTGAATTGTGCTGATTAGTAGCTACTATTGAAATCAGGATCTGAATATGCATGGAGGTGAGCATGCTGCATGGATGACATGTCTTGTCTTTTTCCCATGTAAGGTAGGCTCTGAGTAATCATTTATTATTCTAATTGCATGTATTGATGTTAAAATGATTCCGTTGCCCGGATTTATTGATATAATCATTGCCGTTCGTATACCTACTTATTGTTAATTATAAATCTGATTTTCCTGAAGAGTCCTGTTATTTAGTCACAGTGGGATACCCAATAACACTAATTGATTTAGACAACAAAATAATATCGCTTTCTTATTGCGACATTTTTTGTCAAACAGAGACTTTAAAACAGTATGTAGAAGGTAAGTAGGTCTGTAATGTATTTTAAAAATTATTTATTAAACGAACTAATGTATTTCTCTAAATTGTCAATATGAAATGGATTGTCATACTAAGTGTAGGTGGGTCCAAACACACAATTATTATGCAGGATTTCCTTCTGGACGTTTCTTTTAATGATACCATCATGAATTGATTATGCCAGTACCCCCATAACCCTTTATCAGTATCGGTAGGTATGTGATCATTCCCAGTTATTCTGTAGTTGTGTTATGTAGGACTCTATCACTCTACTACGTAGCAATTTCTTATAATTGTTTCGAAACGACAAACTCCTCCTTTATTTAATGATAATTAAACTCTGCCTACGAGTGTTTGTCAGGGTTTTAATGTAGGTAGGTACCTACCTATTGGTTAACGAAGCATGACAATCATATTCAATACTTGCTGTGCTACGGTGCTGAAGCCAGTTGTATTTATTTATCGCGACTGTTTCGTTGAACCGGAAACAAAAAATAATTTTATCATGAGCATAGATGTTTGTACCTAACCTGACTCAAAATATTACAGTATAAAATAAAATTGAAACTGTTTTGCATTTTTATCAAGCACAAGTTTCCGCCGGCGACTTCGCCCGCGTGGTATGTCGATAAAAAGTAGCCTAAGTCCTTTTCCAGGTCATGGTCTACCCATGTGCCTAATTTTATCCATATCCGTTCAGCTGTTTTAGCGTGAAAGCGTAACAAACAAACAAACTCACTTTCGCATTTATAATATTAAGTTACGATTTTGTTAAACACTTTCAAATAGGTAGGTTCAAATTAATTATTAAGTTATATCCGAGACGAAAGAGCTTTTTCAATGTTAATCTAAGAAAAGTGCTAAAAACGAAACGAAGGGCAGGATCATAGTTATTGAGCTTTATTTTTGTAGTTTCAGTTGAATGAAGTGGCATGGACCTTAAACACTTCCTATAACAATCAACTGCTGGTCCAAGTTCCACCACAGCACCTGGTTCTCAACCTTCTGCATCCAGTCTGTCCCAGCCAGCGCCGGAGATGAGGATCTGAAATTGTTTGAACAAAGCCAAGTAAGTACCGAGGTACGCACTTATTATGACAGTTCTTTATGTCTGTGTAGGTACTATCATTGGTCATGATGGTGTCACCTACAATGTATAAAATTTACTTAAATCTGATACCCAATGCCGACTCTTGCTATGAAGCTGGAAAAAAGCTTAAGCTTAAAGTTGAGCATGATGATGACTGAATACTTATACCTACTTAAACTAACTTAATAAATAGAAAATATTAACCTACGGTAGTGAAACTGATGAATAAGTAATCTAATCGCTATCCGTCTATCCGGAAACAGTCAGAGAAAAGACAAACAGATACCTTTAAATAAATAAAGATTTACTAGATTACATTGCAAAGTAATATATAAAGTTTCTTAATCTAGTTAGTTGGTGCCGTACTGCTCTCCTAGATAGGTAACAAAATAACCTGTGTTTAGGAGAAACAGTTCCGATCACCATCATAAATGGTTGACTTATATAAGTGTTAAATAAATGTAATTATATTTCATTTTAATATACGGGCAATTTGATACTGATAGTTATTCACTTAACTATAATAAAAGTATAAACAATCACACATTGTAGCGACACTCAAGCGTTGAACATTATCTACTGTGTAGCGAATAGCTATTAATTTTGGGGTCTGAGAACGCAACACACCGCCTGTAGATCTATTATAATAAGTAATATATTAAAATATAACATGAACAGAGTAACAAACGGTGTAGGCAGGGTTATGTGCAAGTCGATGTTATCAGCGCCGTCACCTGAACGGAAGCGAGACGGTGTCACTAACACAAAAACCACATTAGTACCCCAATTATAATTACATTGTTATTTATGCACGTTGATCTATCAAAGTTTACAAACAAGGGGACTATCTCTTAGTAGATCACATTTTGTTGAGTGAAAACAAAACCGGTAGGTAGGCGCCATTTCAGGTTACTTCTTATTTATTTAGATTCTCACTAGGAATTCAAAATATAGAATATTGAAATTCAGTGTGATACAAGATTTCTCTGAAGTCGGTAAGTATTAAAAATTTCCCGAGCATGTTATTGGGCGGGTAACGAAAAAGCTAGATAAACTCGTCCAGATGTTTCAATCCAAATTATTTCTTGAACAGTAAATCTTATTTGAAATAAAGTATCCGTGTATTATAAACACCTGCGTCTGAATAAACATACATGCAGGTAAATCAGAATGGTAAATGACTAACTGTAATATAAATATCTGAAATAGTAAAACTAGTAACATGCGTTCGAATCGAACAATCTTTCAGCCGCTTCCACAAAGCTTAGCATTTTAAAATGAATCCGGTGAAGATCGTAAAATATTCGATAAACAGGGCGTGTATGTTTGCTTTCGCCGAGTTTAACATTGCTATTAAACAGTCGTGAAATGGACAGAAATAATCGGGTCGATCCGTTATATCGCATCATTCGTATGACGCTGGCGTCGGCAGACGCTGCCCATTGCTATGCTGGCCGGTGCGCGTACGACTCCCGCGATCACACGATTACTTTATTCCTCAAAACTTATACGCAGACAGCTAGGAACATACCTACCTACCATCATTGTAAAGTTGAGTTAGATACATCCAAAAATACCTTCTGCTTTGTAAGCACTTAATGCCCAATTGCCCACTGCTTCCTATCTTGAACTTATTGTTATAGGGACGCAATGATGTAGAAAACGCGTGCGTCATTATCAGGCAGTTTTGGCAGTGACGTGGCGGTGGCGGCGTGACTCCGCGGTGCTCAGTCGCGAACTTTGTGAATGTTTGATGGCGGGAGCTGCGCTGCGGCCCCGCACCAGACGGCTTTGTTTTTGTGAGTCGCGACGCGCGCCTGCCGGCCGGCCTTTCGCCGCCGATTCTTTAAATCGACCGAAACAATACTGGGAACTAGGACATTTCGCATCAAACACATACCTGCCTACTTTGTAGATGACGTATGTTCGTACACGACTACGCCTGCTTTTGTTTGCAAATTGAAGTTAATGTAAGTAACAGTGTTTGTGCAACGCTACAGCTAGACATGAGGGATGTGAACGGCCGGCTTAGCGTTTCCGCCAGTCGGTGTCATATAAAAAGGACTTGTACTAAACATGAATGACTCCTGGCAAGATGGGATGTATCGCATAGTAGTGAACGTTTTAATCGCGTGATTCAGTTGCGCATTAGGAGCGCGGCGGGGCGGGGCAGGGGGGGCGCGGCGGGGGCGCGCGGCTGCTCGGTGCCTCCCGCGGCGCTGCGCCTGCGCCGCTACTTTTTATCCGCGCATGCTCGGCTCGTGTCTTTTTCGCTCTTCCCGATTGGAATTCGTTGAGGGATCGCCGCTGCCGGTGGCAGACGTCTTGTGACATGTCAGCGGCGGTACGTGCACTGCGTACAAGGCAATTAACCAGTCATCTCACTCGAATCCACCAGTCGGGCGGAATCTCCTCGCAGCTCGAGAGTTGTTTCTGAGGAGGCTCGTCTTTATTCAAGGAACTACCGTGAAAATACTTCGACACAGAAATCGTTAATTGGTCTCGTTAATTGTCCTTTTTTGGAACAACATCTTGTAAGTATTTCACTTGTAGGTTTTTAACGTTATAAAGTATTGGTCGAACATCCTCTCAACCTCAATGTGTTTCATTTTTTGGTCGTACATTAAACATCTCCTACTTTGTACCTATCTATAGGTGAAGGAGTTGTAGTAAATCTACCTAAATCTAATCTACCTATAGTAAATCTAGGTAAACACACGACATCACAATCATGCAAATATTTACTGTTGAGTACCTACTCATACGAAATTCCAACACCATTGCGTGATCTGAAACGCAATCTGACATTTTCCTTGTGAACCGAAAGAAGAGCCTTTAAAAAGTATTCTTCCAGTTCCTTGCTATTCGGGTGGTAGCATAACAATGACAGTTCTTACAATAGAAACTTATGTTTGACAAAAGGAAAGGGCGAACTTCGACGGAGCGTGTGAATGAAAATAAAAGAGAAAATAATGGAGACAAATCACGGCGACCAACTTAGACACAGTGAACCAAGTGTTTCTAATTCATTTACATGGTCCTATGCCGTGTAGGCTACAGGATAAAAAATTAAAACACCTTAGGTAAGTACTTAAAGACTTAGAACTTCACCATGCACTAAAAAGTCTGAATTATTCCAAAACATAACTAATAATTTGGCCTCGCAACTTCATAGTTTTTTTGCCCATGTACGTAAAGCAGTTAAAATTAACCGTAACTTTAAATAACTCGATAATTATATTCGGAAGACAATGCTAATTAACAACAAGAAGTGACATAACAATGAAAAACACAATTTCAGAAATGGAATGAATACAATGTTAAATTGTATTTATTAGAGTTTATTATTATCGCTTTCTGAACAATAAGTAGGTACGTATAGACAATTATGGTAAAGTCTGGTAAAGGTGTCGCCGAGGTGCGGACCGACTACTACATGTGTTACCGACTTGCATAATGGATGCCCCAGGGCTATCCGAGCGGCGCAACTCACTAACATAACTACATATAATTCTAGTAGTACTGTTTACCTATTGAATTTACCCCAATTTACCCCTTATTGCAAACCCCTAATTTACCCCTTATTGCAACTAGAACTGTTTTAGAAAATCTGAAACTATTCTCAATAAAGGAAAAGCCGAAGTAGAGCAAGACAAAGCAGGCCTTTAAAATTTCTAGAAATGATTTTGCCGGTACAAAGTAACTGTCTGATGTATGCAGTCCCTGAGATCCCCTGGGCTGCTGGTAAAACAATTACATAACTTGCCTCAAAAAGTGTCGGGAGAGGGCACATGCTAAGGTGTCAAAAATCAAATCTCTTGTCAAAAATTACTATCAAATCATAAATGTCATTATTTTTCAGTCGTTTGAACTGACTATACTCAACAAGGAAAATCGACGTAAGTATTGTAAATCTGCTTAATACTTAATTTTCCTGGGGGCTATTCAAATAAGTAGAAAGTATTTAGTAAATAATTAAATAATCACCGACTGTGCCAATATGTTCATTTGAATACGTAAATGTACTGAGGTTACCTTCGTTCCACTATCACATTGTAATTGTAAGCATAGTCACGACCTGCTTGTCATATCATTAATATTAATCTTAAGTTATTTGAGGACACAAAAATATGAAAGAATATTTTTGGTGAAGTCGCGAATATGCGGCCATAATATTAAAAATAATAAAAAATGAGTCCGTCGAATGCCCCGGTGGTAGCCCTTGGAATAACAGAAAGAAGCCGCTTGCCTTTCCATTGAATCAAATTCATATATTTTGAGATTCAGTCGCCAATTTCATTTGTACCGATAGGAAAAAAGTTTTCAATAAAAAACTAGTGATAAGTAAGGTATTTTTGTTAAGATAAGCTACCTGTTATTTACTAAAACCTCGAGACATACGTAACAGATCTTTATGGTTGAGGAAAAGTCGGAAAAACTAAAGATCAGGACTGGATATTTAAAATGATGTAATATGTTTATTTCTATGGCTACCATAAATAAAAACTGCAATGGACATGTACAAATTATAAATAACTTATAAGCGCATAAAGTTTGATGTCCAGCTGAGAGCTCGTTGGGCATTGTAATAGGCAATGACACATATTGTTCTGACGGTACATTCCGCGGATTGTTTTATTGGATTATGCGGCGAGGCCGCGAAGCAGCTATAACTATTCAGTGTCGTCTTTTGTGTTATGGAAAAACTTGTTCTTGAACCCATGTAGTGTGAAAGTCTCGTTTATTTGTGCAGTTTAATGTTACATATGTACACATATTATCGGGTGCGCGGCGCGGCTGTCAGCAGCCGCGATGCGCCCGCGCACCGCTCGTCGACACTGCGCACACGCCGAGCGTTGTTAGCCCGGACAATGCCGAGCTCACAGATCCTTCATCATTACCTACTGTTTTGATTTTTCACCTTCGTTAGGAATCTACTTTCCATTTTTGGGTGCGTATCATGTACTTTGAAATGTAGATGCTGCTATGTTTTTAGATATTTGCATTATGTAACAGGTATGCGGGTATCAGTGATTCATCAACACAGCCTAAACTACAGAGCTAGCAACATGTTTGCACTGTAGTTTCTTTTTGTGACACTGCACTAAGATAGGATTTTGTAAAATTTTACCTCTAAAGGGGTTGATTATGGGATGAAAGTGTGTATGAAGTCCGATATTTCTAAAGTAAAATCTGTGGAAATTGGTATTTGACCTAAAAAAAACTGTTAAACAAGTGTTTCTGGGTTTTTAGAAATTCTAATTCTGAGGGGGTGAAAATTTGGATGAAAATTCGGTAGAGTGTGAATGAATTTAGAGTTTATGTTAAGAATGATGATCACGTGTTTCAGGATTTTTGACAATTATACCCCTAAAAATACAATAGACGTAGATGGGTATAATTAGTAACCTATTTCGCTGAACTTAACTTAATTAACTAATTTAAAATGAAGAAAGAGATGTATGTTTGGGGGTAAATAAGGGATGAAAGTTTGTATGGGAAAGATCGGAATATACGCGGACGAAGTCGCGGGCCCGTGCTAGTTAACAATACAACAATACAATATCAACAAACAGCTCGGCGGCCATAGTTAAACAATATATAAAAATAAATTGGCCCGTCCATGTTAGGGATAGGTGCAGACATATTCCCTGTTTAGTTTTGACATGTAAAAATGAAATTAATGACTAAATAAGTACTTATAAATGTTACATATTATTTAATTGCAAAACAAACGGAACCCTGCGAAACCTTATTCAGTCGGTCGTCGACTAATGTTTATTTGGACATATTTATGGCTATAGTTCCGCTTTTTGTGCAGATGGAAATATGTGTGGCGGATCGCACGTCTGCGTGAGATTTCGGACACCTCTCCGCTTACTAAATTTAATATCGTCGGCTTTTACGCCGAGGACGAACCAAAAAAAAACTATGAAATCGCCATTGTGTCGGCGACACGAACGGCAGTTCGCGCCTACTGGCCACTCATGAAAATTATTTTGTTTTTATCGCAAAATGTATGTTTATGATAACACCTGTTTCGCTGATGCCTCCGCGATCGGTGTCAGTCGAAGCTTGTCTCGATTTTTTGCCAATTTAAGGACTATAAAGACGCCCGCATCGCCAGCTAATTTTAACCACTGTTCACCGAATTACGCATTCGTTTGCTCTCGTTCGAGGGACGGAGGTCTCCCTGCTTTACTCGTGTTACGTTTGACATCAAATGAAGCTGCAGTTATTTGCTGCTATACATTTGCATTTTTGTTGTTTCCACCTTCGCGATAGGTGAACCTATTCACTTTGTGCGATTATGTTGCGAACAAATATTTTAATAAAGATAATAAATTCATATTTATTAACAAATCAATCGCATAAATCTTAGTTTATGTCAACTATAATGATGCGGTTGTCAAAGGACAGCCGCCGCGACCACGGTCCAGCTTTTTGCATAATTATGTCGATGGAATGCCGTCCCTTTAATATGATAACAAAGAAAGATGACCGACTATATGATTGTTGAAATTTATAGCCATCCTCAGCAAGAGATGTTAGCCGCTGATTGTGCGAACTATGGAGTCTTGAGAGCCATGCTCCATTCTTGATATTCCAACCAAGAATATTTATTTCATATTTGTATGAGTTGATATTCGCAAACGACATTCTACCAAGCTCATGAATTATAAGCTTTACAATATCCCACTTAGACTAAACATAGGTTTTATTTTAACTTCACGGTAATCGTGCATCTTGTAAAGAGCGCAGACATAGATTAGGTGCGCAAGAGTGAATATGTCTATTGGCCTGTTCGAATTGATAAACAACATGAAATCAAAGATAGCGAAACCCTCCTTAGCGTAGACCACGAGTTATATATTTTCGTAACGCAATCCATAAGAAACACTACAATAATCGTACATTTCTCTTGACAATGTTCCTTTGAATAAAGAGAGTTAAGGCGAACAGATACAATGTCGAAGATTTGTTTACTCAGCGCTAAGAGGCCAGTATTGCGTGATTACCTCCTCTGCGCGACTGCTTGAAAAATAGACTTTCCTGCGCAGAAATATAAGGAGAAATTTTCTCTATTGCAAAAACGACTCTGTATCTATGTGCAGATAGCGCACCGCCTCGCAGCCGCTCTTGTGGGCTTAAATTAGTACGTACTCAAATGTCATCGTTCACTATGATATCGCAATCAAAATTGACGTGGGAAATATGCTCGTTTGTGACTGAGGGCACGCAGCTGATGTCCATAAATCGTACAATAAATTATATCAGTCGTTCTGTTAGATACTGACGTTGCATAATTCCATCATAATGCTGTCAAAGTATGCGCCGCTGCCCTTACTGCGCCGCTGCCCTTATTGCGTCGCTGCCCTTACTGCGCCGGTATGCACAGATTATGAGCGAATGTCTTTAAACATTGAATACAGTGAGCGACGATAATAGATTATGGCGCGATACTAGTAAATGAATATGTGAAGTAAAAAGTGGTTTGTACATGTCATAATAACTGGAAAAGCTAAAGCAATCAAACAGGTAGCTCAGGTAGCGTATGCAGTGTCCGGGTGCGCATACGGCGATCGCTCGATCACCACCACCTTCCTGTTTTAATACCCACTTTTTATACACTACACTCACCTGCATTAATTTAGCTGAGTAGATCAAATATCTGCACAAAACTTGTCAATAACAGTATCGAGATAACTGAGTGAATGAACGCGGGCTGATCCTCCAAGCTAATGGTAAAACACAATATTGAAGCCAAAATTATTTAAGAAAACACTAGGTAGGGCACTATTTTTATTTTAGGTCAAAATTCTCACTTTGTTTAAATTAAATGCAGACTAATACGCATCAAATTTAGTAACATTAGCATTTCTTTCCATCAGTATAAAATAAGAAACAAAGGCATTTTCTAGTGCGCATACGATAACACGTATATTATTTACCTGGCTGATACAATATACTTGTTATGTATCGTGATCTGAATACTCTCAGAGGCCTCATGATTGTATTCTCTTATAAAGATCCAGTACTTGCCTTACAAAATTGACATCCAAATCAGATTAATCCAATCAATGGAAATTTATGACGCACCGGGGAGCGAGCTCCGTGCCATTGAGAGATCGGCGCAGGCCTTGCTAATCAGCTCTCGACCAACAAACTATAACCTACCTGTTGCTTGCGCCGCATCTTTATCCTGCTCCAAATGGTCTCGAACGAAGACATCTTTAAACTAATTAGGCAGGTTCACGTATAAACCCATGCGTAATTTGAATTTTGGAATAATATATGTAAATTTTTTTTTTTGCTGCATGTGTTATCGGCAATAACGACAATGTCACACTATGCCTTTCAGTTTAAAAATTATTCGGAAATTTGCCAACGTCTTCGAAAATCACACAACGTGTGTTTTTGCGGCAATTACAGAGACGTGCGGAGCGGTCGCCTTCTTTGCAAACATGTCTTTGATTTATATGTCTGCTTTCGGCTCTCGAGATGAGAGTAAAATATGAGCCGACCCATCAAATATTCAGCCTTTTTGGGACGCGGGAGCGACTCTTAATGCTCATTATAATAAAAATACGATAGTTCATACTGAAATATATAACGTACATGTTGCCTACGTTGGTATGTCAGTCCCATTTTGGAAGTTAGCAAATCCTTATTTGTGGACTGAACCGTTTTGATACTGCTCTTAAATAACTTCATTTTATGTTACTTCTGGATGCATAAATACTAAATTGAGAATAAAATGAAGGGATTATTAAATAATTTAGTTTACAGAAGTCTGTGCAATTTTAAATGTTTTTCCCATTCGATTAGGACGGCAGTTTTTTTTTTTTTTCATAATTAAATATCTTAAATCGCTGTAACTAGGTAGCTAGTAGTTACTAGCAAATTAATAATTTTACGCTGACAAAAAATATGAATCCCTTAAATTCTTATTTCAAGTATCTAGACACCTCGTTCTGTTGGAGACAAGTTGGTTATATTTCATCAGGACTTGTTGTCACATGATCCGCGGGGAGATTCATCTTTAATTGGGTGAACCGGGCCATTCTGCTCCTTTACATTGTGGACCTTTATTAGAAGCCTGCCTGGGACAATGTCATACCTACCTGTACGAACCTTCGTGAATCAGGTTATTCTTTGAGATCGAAACATATTAGTATGTATATTTAGCGCGAAATGCATTTATAATGTTATGTATGTTATTAATAATGCTAAAGTTGTTGGGAGTAATACAAATTCACAATCGGAACTAGATTTTAAGCCACCGTGCTTTTTCTGTTACTATAACAACTATTGTGTGCTGTTGCGACAAATAAGTAAGTAGAATTTTATTTGTCTCAAAGTTGAGGGTCATTCGTGAATATTTTTAGGCAAGTTCTTCATATATTTTCAGGAGAGGTCTCTGTCCGGAAGACATTAATCGAGATCAGTGATAAATAAAAATGTGTTTATTGATTAAAAGGTAAATATTTATAGATTTTCAATTTAGGAAACCTACGAGGGAATTGACACCTTTTGGAAACTAAGAAAGTATTCAGCATCACTCAGCCGCAAGACGTCCTCTGCTAGACATAGGGCTTCCCCAAACTATACCTCCTCCTATACCTATATATAGGTCCTGGGGGCCTACCACCTACTACTTCTATTTAAATCTTACTTCAGTGTGAGAAAGACAATTCAAATACTAAAATTAATCTATCAATCTGCCTAGCCTTTTCCCAACTATGTTGGGGTCGGCTTCCAGTCTAACCGGATGCAGCTGAATACCAGTATTGATTAAACGATGTCATTATAATTTAACTTTCATGTCATTATTATCTACAAACGCTAATAAAATTAACAAAGCTGGATTGGCAGATTTCTTTTAGAATTTTCTGCAACACCAATTGCAAGTCTACCTCTGTACGAAAAAACCACGGAATATTTACCAAAATTATCATAATCAAATTCAATTTACTTCAGAACCGTGAAAGTTCAAAACATTATTTATCTTACCTCAGCTGCCTGTTAAGATAGTAAATAATTACCCATATTCAGACAAGGCATGGTCACGTCACCCGACGTCCATTACGGCACTGTCATCGGTGAGTCGTGACGCGCAATTAAAATCAATATTTATGGCCTTATTAGAACACATAAATAAGAAGCTGACATTTTTCAACATGATGGTTGCTGCCACTCTTCAAATAAATCATGGCAAGTTATGTGATGGCAAATGTCAATATACTCGACGTACCTTGAATGGAAACCGCGTTATTGGGATTTAAAGATTCTGTAAGTGATTCAAGTTATTAAGTGAAGTACCAACTAGAACTTCCCGCGATTCTGTCCGTAGTACCTATCAGTCTTGTAGTTGTACCTAATTAGGCTTTTAATAAAGTTGGCAGCTTTTAGCCATAATAAAATCAGTGGTTAGGTGGAATTGAGGATCCACGAATTTAGCCATGTAACTACAATAACTAATTTAATAAAACTATGTGATATGTTTACCCACTCAAATAATTTTAAATAATACCAGCAGATTGATAATTTACCTATAACTTGAAAAAGTTCAAATCATGGGCCCCGTACACCAAGTCGTTCGATCAGTATGGAATATTAAATTAAAGTTACAACCTCTATGGTTACGACCGGTATGCAGTAGTCCGAGTATTCTAACAAGTTTAGCTGTGTAAGTTACTATTAAAGCATCAAGTTATTCATCGCTACATGGAAAATATTCCGTGAAAAATTAATTGATACCAAATCTAGTAACGACCGGTGATCAAGCTGAGAAGCTAAAAGAGTACGCAATGGGCTATAGATCACTTGTACTAGTTTTTATCTTGACGATATTACTATGTTGGTACGTATTATAAGCAGGTAAAAATCTGTTTTGAAGATGTTAAAGAAAGTTTAAATGTATAAAACATACCTGGGTATCTATTGCGATTACGAACATAACTTTCTCATAAATGAAACTTAAAGTAAGATGCGTAAAATAGCATTTAATTCTTCACGCACTAAGACGGAACCCCGAAGTTAATGGCACAGAGAGGAGAGCGCGCAAAACGTCAAAGATTCTTAACTAGGACGAGTTAAACGTATGACGGTTGTAAATTTCATGTCGCTTATTCAATTAAGAGTCGTGGATTGAATGACATAAAACTTCTGAGATAGTGCAATAAAATACTTGGCAATTACGGGTCAGCAAGCAGAGGCTCAGTGCTTGCCGCGGCCTGCCGCACACGCCAACCGACACCGGGTTTACTCGCCACGCCACTTCGCCACTCCGCCAGAACCGCCATTGTGATTTTGAATGTTCACTTACAAAAATACGAAAACCAGCCGCAGATACTTGCATGCTCATCTCGGGATAAAGAGGAGAATGCATTTGTGGGAGCTTTGTCATAGAATAACATTTACCTAGTAGGTATACCTTGTCCTTACATACTATACTTACTATAATTATGTAAGTGCCTTTGTTATTAAGAAACTTGTGCATAAATCACTCATTTATAGCTGAGAAAAAAAAAACAGCATTTTAAGTAATTATAATTGTGCTAGGCAATGCTTATCGCATCAAATCAAGAACAAATCGACACGTTCCAAAAATCCCCGTCAACTACTTCCTTGTTATTCTCAATAAGACCATTGTATGGAAATACCAACATAATAATAATCATTAAAAATTTCAGTCATGATGGCGCTCATCAAACTGACGTTAAGTTATGATGATTCTCGGTATCGACAAAAACATATCGATGGAGCCTCATTATTAAGTTTAATTATGACAGTTCGCCATATATGAATGGTTTACTTGATCGTGTCTGCGGCCAAGGGACTCAAAAAAACAGGCATTCGTCCCATAACAGTTCTCCTATATAGAGCAACTTGACAGCTTATAAAAAGGCTTTAAAGTACCTACCTACATTATCTTAGACACAGCGATGTCAACGACTTGTGATAACAATGTAAGATAATGCATTTTTTTTTTGCATACGATTCATCAGGGTATGAATCGGGCTGAATAAGGACAATCATGTCGTTTAAACGGTAAGTTTGCAATTAGTCTGTGCGTCGCGATGTCGCAAGGCGTTGCATACATTAGGTACATTTCGTCTTCTAGTTTTTTATCGATTCTTATGTCCAAATGTGTAGTAAGGACCTGGGCGGCTCGGGCGACCATGTTTAATTGCAGCTATTAGAACAGATGGCTTATTCATTTGTAGAGCAGTCGGTCGTTGCGCTCACGTCGTAAACTGGCGATTCGTTCCCGTTCTGATGTTATTGTAGCGTTTTGTCTATGCTCCGCCATTTTATTGGGCCATTTTGTTGTTTCTCTGCTGAAGTTCTAAACGTGCATGCATCACTGTTTATGTTTTAGTCATAGTGGCCGATTCATCTCTGTTATAGGTTAAGAATAACAATACGATGAATCGATTACTGTAAATACTAGGATATATCAGATATCGAAATGTATGTAAATCTGGACTAAAATAAAGTGTGTCTGATTTTGTGGATGTCTGTTGACTCGCAGTTTCCAAACGGAAGGACTATCCTTATTTAAAAACAAAGTTGATAGGGATGTTTCCTAGCTATGTTTGAGGATCTTTAGTCATTTAAAAACAATCACCTCATGAAACACACCGTACTCGTTCCACGTTGTGGCGTCGAAGTACGACGTAGACAGTAATGAATTTATTTCTTTCAAAATGTGAAGTTTATCACAAACCTACTATAAGCTTTATTACTTTATGGAAAACCCTCAATACAAACAACTCTTGGAAAATATTAGGAGTTTTCTTATTTTCGAAACTATCATAGGTATACCTATTCATAGCCACAGGTGAAAGTAGTCAACTTTTAAGTCCCGTAATGATGCCACTGCAAAATGTGGATTATTTGAATTGACGCTTTTTATGACATCAATAATCGACACGTACTTTCAGCCTTTTTAAGAGCTCGTTTTTCAAACGTGAAATATTATTATTCCTTAAAATATTATTATACCTAATATAATATGTAAGAATCTTCGCACCTGAAGAATCTATAAAATCATTGCCGTAGCGTACCTACCTACTTATATCTATAAATGTGTTAAACAATGATTTAGATCGTAATTCTAATGCCCCAGAGGTATAATATTTTAGCTGGAAGCCTGCTGACGACGTGGTATGTTTCGTCGTTCAAAACAACTCAATTAGCATTTTCATTGCGGCTAATTGTATAGTGATAAGGACATGTAACCATTGTCACACCTCGTCAATGTGGACACCGCCGAGGGGGACAGCGTTCAACAGTAAGTGACCAGTTGTTAGTCCCCGTTATAATCATTAGGTTTTTAAAAATGCTTTTAGGTACGCCCTCCACAAGGTGGAAAGATCTGATGATGACCTGGTGGAGGTCACGGGAACCTGATGGATTTAAGAAGCACTGGGGCCTACCACCACCTCTTTTAACAGTATTATTTTAATCTTGATTCAGTGTGGTAGTAACATCCGAACGGGTGGATCCAAAGGTAACACTTGCCGCGGTCGCTTCGTGGATGGGGGTCCATCTATTACATTTGTAGATCTTTGACAGTCGTTACGGGATAACCTAATCAGAAACCCAAAAGTCTGACAACCAGTCCTACCAAAGGGTACCCAGTATTTGGTGGAGGTCAGATAGGCAGACACTCCTTGTAAAATACTAGTATTCAGCTGCATCCAGTTAGACTGGAAGCCGACCCCAACATAATTGGGTAAAGGCTAGGCAGATTGATAGATTAATTTTAGTATTTGAATTGTCTTTCTCCCACTGAAGTAAGATTTAAGTAGAAGTAGTAGGTGGTAGGCCCCCAGGACCTATATATAGGTATAGGAGGAGGTATAGTTTGGGGAAGCCCTATGTCTAGCAGAGGACGTCTTGCGGCTGAGTGATGCTGAATACTTTCTTAGTTTCCAAAAGGTGTCAATTCCCTCGTAGGTTTCCTAAATTGAAAATCTATAAATATTTACCTGTTCAGTCCTACTCATAAACATGTAGAGACGTTCACCCGCTCTGAATAAATGAACAACAACTCAGGAGTGTAGGTTGTCATCATTATACTACATTTAAATGTCAAAACGTACATAATAAGTGTTGCACTTTGCATGAACATGTCCACGACCTATTCGAATTCAATTTTGCTTACGTGAGTGGTAAAAATAAATAAAGGCGAGTGAAGCTATGATACGAGCCGGGTTGCGAGTTATTGGTCCCCGTGCGCCGCGGCGGTCGTTCAATTTCTCTAATTAATTAACGATCCCTTAGATAACACACGCTGACAACCTTATTTGTGGCGAACAAATCTTTCAAACATAAATTTTAGTGTACACGCTCTAAACTTGTAAACTCTATGCACGTCTAGGTATCTACATGTACGAGGCCCGTAAAAGATAAATTTATTATCCAACCAGTCAGGTAACAGCACTCCACTGTTACTGATAATTCACACAAATTATATCTTACGATCACGGAACCTATTGTCGCGAAGCACATGTTTAGGTATTCCCTAAATGTAAACTTTACTAATCCACATTGCATGATGAGTTAGCGTATTCGCAACGATGTATCCGCGTTTAGAAAAGTGCGTAATTGAATATTCACAAGGCGTGTATCCGACCGTTCTCGCACTAAATATTCGTGAAAGATTCACCCAACAATTTACATTTGTCACATAAATAAAAGAAGCATGCGGCCTCATTAGGCGACAGCACGCCGCATCGCACCGCACCGCGCCGCGCCGCGCCGCTGCCGTGCACGCCGGCGCTACCGTGTCCCACTCCTCACCAATAACGTGTATTTGTCAGGAAATTTCCACATAATTGCTCAGAGCTCAGGCGACTCTGATTATTTTACTCATTCTTTTCCTAAGGGTTAGAAGGGTTAGCACGATTCGATACTTAGCAAGATGCTCTGAGAAATCGGATGCAAGACGGAATAAATTCGTTAAACCATTTCACGTTTTTTCTTTATCTACTTATAACTATTTGGTTTGATATTTTAGTTATGGTTAAGTGGTGAAGGACAAAACTCTAAGATTCTATTAAAGTGTATAATTTATTTTGGGCTCACACTATCACGAGCAGAGTGTCCGTGGGCCCGGGCAGAGGGTCCGTGGGCAGCATGGCGCCGCTATCAGCGCTGGTATAATAAGCATCGGTCAATTTGTTCACCGCCCGCCCTTATCTTTTATGAAGATTTTTTGTCATCCTATTTTTCACTACAGACAAAGTTATGAGGTTTTAAGAGAGGTATACTTTTATTGCAGTAATTAAGATATGAAGTTATATTAGGTCTTTACCTATGAAATTGCCGTTCTGCAGTACTGGCCATTTCAAATCAAAATATTTTTTGTATGGCTAAGAATTCTAATTTCAAATTAATTTTATTTTAAAAACATGGATTTTTTTTTCAAAAAGTAGTCATTTCTTTATTGATTAGTGTTACATTTTCATCGCATTTCAATCTTTTTCGTCATCATGGATACGTTAAAAATTCGAGTAATTATGGAATATGAGTACCGTCGTGGCAGCAACGCGGCACAAGCGGCACGCAACATCAACGACGTTTACGGAGCTAACACTACAAACCAACGCACCACCTGTTATTGGTTTGCTCGCTTCCGTTCTGGAAATTTCGACCTGAAAAATGAACCTCGCGGTCGTCCGAAGACTTTGGTCGACAATGACGAATTAAAGGCGATTGTGGAAGCTGATGATACACAATCTACGGCTGAATTAGCAGCAGCTTTCGACGTTAGCGTCAAAACAATATTGGTCCATTTGCGTCAAATTGGCAAGGTAAAAAAGCTTGACAAATGGGTGCCCCACGAACTCAATGATCGCCAGCGCGAAGTACGCGTCGAGACGTGCCTTGCACTGCTCAACAGACACACAAATGAAGGAATTTTGAACCGCATTGTTACCTGCGATGAAAAATGGATTCTGTTTGATAACCGCAAGCGCTCAACAAGTTGGTTGGATCCTGGTTCAGCACCTAAACAATACCCTAAACGAAAACTTACCCCTAGAAAAGTGATGGTCACTGTTTGGTGGTCTAGCGCCGGTGTGATTCATCACAGCTTCTTACCAAACGGGGTGAGCATTACTGCAGATGTGTACTGTGAAGAACTGAACACAATGATGGAGAAGCTGGCGCATCTCCAACCAGCATTGGTCAATCGCTCGTCTCCGCTGCTCCTGCACGACAACGCGCGACCTCATACTGCACAGCAGACGGTCTCCAAGTTGCAAGAACTGGGGTTGGAAGCTCTCCGTCATCCGCCCTACTCACCAGACCTTGCGCCTACAGACTACTACTTTTTCCAGAATTTGGATAACTTCTTGGCGGGAAAAAAATTCAATACCCGAGAGGCAGTACAAAATGCCTTTGAAGAATTTGTTGTCTCCCGTCCAGCTGATTTCTTTAAGAAGGGCATCAATAAACTGCCACTGCGATGGCAAAGATGCATTGATTGCATGGGTGATTACTTCGATTAATACAAATAAAAAATTCATGAAAAAAATTCGTTTAAATTTTTTCATACAAAACGGCAATTTCATAGGTAAAGACCTATTATTAGGGCTTTTAACGTGAGCGAGATTTATCCGAGCCGTATATTTTTTATGTTCATAACTTTTCTGTCTTGGCCATTTGACTTCTATCTACGAATTTAATGACTCGCTTGATGAATTTATTGCTTGAGTTAAATTAATACGATGTGCATATTCGATTAAAGTGCGCGACTGCGCGTAGCCAAAGAGCTTAAAAAAAGAAAGCAGTCTCGATTGTTGGTGCTTATAGTAAACGAACGTGACAAATATAAAGCACGACATGCGAAAGTTATTCCAATTTCCACATAGTTGGGCGAGCTGAGTACAGCTCATTGCGACGGTCAGCGGATCCCTTCTCAGTGTCGCAAACATGTCACTACCGAATTCGTGACAGTAAACAGTCGACCAGTCTTATCAACATGCAAAGGATGATATTATCGACAGTAGGCATTATAAATTTGAAACGCGGTTAGCTACCATATTGACACGGTTCAGTTTACGACCTTGGGAACGGTTAGTCGCAAACCTGACCGCGAGAACCCAGTGATAGCTACATAGAAATGAGATAACGGTATTCACCCATATATAATGACTTCAAACTCTCCCAAGCAGGACAGTCAACACATACAGTATTTGTATAGTTATTTCCTGACCTGTTTACTTGTTCTGTTGACGCAATATATGCAGCTACAGCACATGTTTATGCTGAAAGATGAATAAAATGATCTGTAAAATGTACAGTCAGCAACGAACATTGGGGCTGTTACTTTTTTTGACACAAAACTATATTTAAGCATACCTATATTGATAAACTGATTTTAAGCATACCTATATTTTAAAATTTTAGTTAAGAGATGACTTAAAATAAATTGAAGCCTTAGCCAACCAACTGTCGTTGCTGATTGTCATAACCGTGCCGTCGTCATCGTAAGTCCAAAAAGACTCACGTAGTTGGAATTCAGAGCTTGAATAATTATGAGCTCAAATTCTCTCATAATAAAAACACTCCCATGACAATAAAATATGCTTTGAGACAATGATTGAAAATACGCCACAGGAATAAAAATATGGTCGTTAATAATTCTCCTAGCGGTTGACTTATCATTGCTTAAATAACTTGACAATAGGTACGAACTAATAAAATATTCTATAAACATTGTGACAGCCGCGCAATACAGACGCCGAACGACGATTCTGTGAAGTCGTTTGGAAAGCAGGCTGTGATTTGCAAGGTCACGCGTATAACACGGATGTTCCCGATATTGAAATGTACAGACGTGCTTTATTCACCTACATATGAACACATGCAACTTGAAAAGATCCAAGCCAAGCACTCATCTCTTTATTAAAATCAACCTTATACGCGGCGCGGAAGTCATCGTTTCGTTCGGTGAAAACTCGCCGCTTGAACGTTGCCCAATGCGACAGTAGTATGAGAATCAAATACTCATATTGAATACGAAGCAGACAAACGGTACGACACTTCGTATGGTAAATTCCGTATTGCGAATTATTAAATTATTTATGCCGCATATCGCGGTGCGCCGACTACCGATCGCTGAACCACAATATCGGGAATCCCTGTTCGCTACTAATGCAATAATTTGGCGTATTTTGCAATCGCGTATTGAATATTGAATAGTTGGTAAATAGTTTATGTTCTGAACGTGGATTTCAGAGTACGTGATCCGGCGCGGCGGATCGTTGTGAAATTGCACGACACACGGATAACATACGTTAACAAGTGGTCGTTTCGAATAAAATTTTATGTTCTCGTTGTGTTTAGATTTATAACAGATACGCGATGGATCTCTCGATATGCGGTGCATTACGGCACTGCGTCACATGCGCCGCTGCGATGCGGTGCATTACGGCACTGCGGCACATGCGCCGCTGCGATGCGGGTCATTACGGCACTGCGGCACATGCGCCGCTGCGATGCGGTGCATTACGGCACTGCGGCACATGCGCCGCTGCGATGCGGGTCATTACGGCACTGCGGCACATGCGCCGCTGCGATGCGGTGCATTACGGCACTGCGGCACATGCGCCGCTGCGATGCGGGTCATTACGGCACTGCGGCACATGCGCCGCTGCGATGCGGCGACGTAGGTGTTCAAACGACAAACCGCTGAACTCAACGACTGCCAATACCTAAGTCTTGCATTATTATTTTAGTGCTGAAATACCTATTAAACTTTATTGCGAATGAGCACGACATGCTGTTGCGACCCACGAATTAGTCGAAACGCGGTTATAATGTACGAATAAGCGTGGATCATATCAAACGTTTAAATTGAGCAAGTAAAGGTGTTCATACACACGAGAATGCCATTTAACCCATGAGCTTAGATATGGCACAAGATTTCTATGCGACCTTCCTCAAATTCAGGTGTAATTATAGCAGGGATAACTCGGATGATTGACTCTTGCCATAACACTAAGCCGCGTCAGTCAAGATGGTTTCTATGAGAATCTTTGAAATACTCATTGCAGCTTATATCTAAATTCTCTATCTATGAAATTTACGCTAACGCCAGATGTAATCGAAGGCGTTTGATACTAGACTCCACCCTAAGCTACTTCTGTCTTCTGTCGTTCTTGAGTAACCTCAGCCAGTAGGATAGGAGCACCGTGTTAGGTCATATTGGGTCAGGTTAACCAGATTCCGATGTAAAGATCCGTGACCCTGATGTAGGTCGTGGGAATCTGCTGTTTTGAGAGGCACAGGACGTGTAGACGTTGTGGTGATGCTTGGGGGAAGCATAATCACCAGCAGTGGACATCCTCCGGCTGATATGTTAAGTAACGTATTTGAACTCTCAAATAACTCCAAAATAACCTTTTCTTAGACACGTTTCCTTAGATATCCTTAAACACCCATATATCTATGCTTTGGTCCCTAAATGGCTATAAATAACACAGATTTTTTTGTTAGACAATAAGTTCGCAGTGTCAACGCGATATGTCCTTACAATGATAACGGAGGATATCGCGTGCGTACAATCGCAGACCAAGTAGAAATGATTTAATTTGTTGGTGGAGTGGCTCCGAGGGAGTCGAGTAGTCGCGGTTATAGACCCGTGCCAGCTATCATTTGTAACTATTTCGAAGACAAAATACAGGCAATAAACAGAACGTTTAGTTGAAACTAAGTTGTAGTGCATAAAAAAAACATGTAGAAGCTTACTATTTCAGAACAATTGTTACAATATGTCTGTCAAAATCTATAACCAAATACCCAAACAGATCAGAGAGCTGCCACTAAAATACTTTTAAAAGAAACTGCTCTATAATACTGCGTTCTACTACAATAAGTGAGTTCTTAAATTATAAGCAAAGTTTCAAATGATCTCACTAGTAATTTAATTGTATAATGCAATTTTACTTTTTTTTTTTTTTTCTAGCTCATGATCTCAGTATTAAAAATTTGAAGTTTTTTTGTATATTTTATTTTAAAGTATTTTGCATGCTAAAATAAGTACATAAGCAAATATATGTGGAACTTCTTATATTTATACTTAAGACCTTTTGTGTACCTACCATATTTTATGCAAAATAAAGAAATTAATATTTCGTTTATTTATTTTTTCTTACCTATTTACATTTATAAATATTTCTTAAGATAAAAATATAAAAAAAAAACATTTAAAAATATAAATAATAGAGATCCGCCGGTGTCGGAAGCAGGGTCCAATCTACCGGTGGTTAGGGCTGCAGAGACAAAAACCTCCTCACAATACGAGCCGTGTCAAGAAGTACTGCCTTCTGAATCATAAAATATTTTTTTAAAGCGAGCGAATTTCGAGTACCTGAAAAATTAAAACAATGTGAAGTCATTGCCGTCAATACTAGTTAGTAGTACATAGGTACCATCATCACTGGCGCGAGAGGAATGCCTGAGCTAGCGGCAGATAGTAACAGAGGAACCCAGAGCTAGCAGAGGCTAGTAGTTGAGGAACCCCCGGGATAGCAGCAGATAGTAGTAAAGGAATGCGCGAGCTAGCAGCAGATACTACCACAGGAATGCTGGAGCTAGCACCAAATAGAAGTAGAGAAATTCTCGAGCTAGCAGCAGAAAGTAGCAGAGAAAAGGACGCGCTAGCAGCAGAGAGTAGGAGAGGAGTGCCGTGTGTGGAGGAGTGAAAGCACCAGATAGTAGCATCATCGGTGCCAGAGGAGGAAACCCAAACTTGTGGTGGGCAAACAGCACTACTCTCGATGTCACCTTAGAATGTCTAGGCGCGATGTTGACACCGCTTATAACTTTGCACAAATATAATACTATCTAAATTAATTGTAAAACTTTGTTCAGAACTATTGTGTAATATCTGCACGTTGGCGCTGCATTGCGTGACCCGACTCCCCAGTGTTGACTTAATGGAGTGCTCGTGAACAAATTTAAAACACGCCTTGTTATGAGTTACATGATTTATAATTACGCTCCTGTGATTGTTAGACAAACACGAAACACTTTATTATTATGAGGGTCGTTTACATGCTAAACTTCAAATTGTTTCACATAAGTATACATACGTATAATTATATTGTTTCCTTGGGTTGTTATGACCTCAGTTGTTTATATTGGTATTCTTACATATTATAAAACAAAGTCCTCTGCCGGGTCTGTCAGTCTGTCTGTTCGCGATAAACTCAAAAACAACTGCATCGATTTTCATGCTGTTTTCACCAATGGATAAAGTGGTTCTCGAGGAAGGTTTTAGTACATTATTTGTCAAGACATCCACGCGGGCGAAGCATCAGCTAGTTATAAATATTTTACAGGCAATCCATATAAAAAAAATATAGAAACTACGCCAACTTAGTTAAGAAAAGTTTTGTAGATGATGTTGTTTGAGAGAGCTTCATGTGTACAAAAATATGAATTATGTTCATGATCAAATACAATATACCTTATTCGAATACCAAAAAAAACGGCCAAGTGCGTGTCGGCCCACGCACAATGGAAGTAGTTGGAATGAATTTATCCCAAAAACTTAACATTGTAGTTGAAAAACATGTTCTATACATCGTTAGAGGCTACGGTCAATTCCCCAACTGCAAATGTAAGTTTATGATCGCAAAAAACAATATTTTGTGTGATGATAATACTAGAAATTAACGATTTTAGGACTTTTTCCTTTACATGTGCTGCGAGACCTTGCTTCCTGCAAGATTTCATGATTCTAGGTCAATGAGAAGTACCCTGTAGGTTTTGATTTATTTGCGAGTATCAAAATATGTAGCATAAATGTCCGTATTTTTTTATTGCGTTGACTTCGAAGCTTGATTTTTTTTATTACTAAGGCTTCGCTGTCTGTCCGTCTATCTGTCGGGGGACGGCTCATGAAAATAGGAAATTAACAGCAGCTATCCTTTCTACAATAGCATATATTCTTTATTCCTAGTGTATGTTGGCGTTTTCATTAGCCGTCCCCCGACGCGACGACGCTTGGATCAAAATATTACCTACAACTTTTATATTAAACTTAAAGGGCCAATACATATTAGTTGTTTACTTTTTAAATGCTTTGTTTTTGTCGGGGGTTTTTAAAATTTTTAATTTAACTTTTATTTCCAGCTTTTTAAATTTCATATTATATTACTAGTAGAAACGCTATGATCAACCCGCGGCTCGGCGATATCTGCGTAGCTGTACGAACTTTTGCCACAGTGAAGCTAGTTTCTAATTTAGTCTCATTTCTCTTTCCTACTCCATCATCAGACCCTGATCACCATCCATCTGTAACCTATTTTTTGAGACCTTTCCAATGAGCCCAAACACGATACCTATGCTGTAAGTTGGTGAGGGAGTTGGGTATCCTGCATCCAGGTGATGCTGCAGCATCAGTTCAAGGTTACTATATTCTTCTAATATCATTGAAGTAACAGAATTCTAAATTTCCAATTGATTAGACCTGTGAAAGATGCTCACATCCATTCATCAACTAGAAAAGAGCTGATAATCTTCAAATGGCTGAACCGATTTTCTTGAATAATAGCTAAGAACACTCTCGATCAAGTCACCTTTCAAACAAAACAAAAAAAAACAAAATCGGTTCAGCGGTTTGGCAGCTACGATGGAACAGACAGACACACAGATACACACGTTAAACTTATAACACCCCTCTTTTTCAGTCGGGGGTTAATAAATATTTAAGGGGGCTCCCATACAACAAACGTGATTTTTTTGCTCGATATTTATAACGGCAACAGATGCTTGAAATATTCACAGAATATTTAGTTATATATTCATTTTTTTAATAAATAATTAAATTAAAATAAAACAAATATTTAAGGGGTGCTCCCATACAACAAACGTGATTTTTTGCCGTTTTTATAGATAATGGTACGGAACCCTTCGTGCGCGAGTCCAACTCGCACTTGGCTGGTGTTTTTATTAATTTCATTTTTATACTTCCACACGTTCCTGAGAGAAACGATCTTGACAGACAAACAGACAGACGAACAACGAAGTGTTTCTGTTTTTTCCGTTTGAGGTACGGAACCCTAAAAACAAATAATCTTAAAAATAAACAAACGCTGACTAAGTAATAAAAGAATAAAATATCTTAGGGTCTCGCAGAGTTAACCCCGAGGCCAAAGCGCGGGTGGCTTGGGGGTTCGTAATTGAAAAATAAAAGGCCGTAATAATAGAATTTACATTACGTTCTTTCCAATGACATGCCGTCTGTCTTTGTCAGGAGCAGCATTGACTTCAAATACATAAATACCTATTATTATATCTACAATAATAGACACCCACCCCATTGTAGATACCCTCTTTTTATATATAACAATTCTAATAGAATTAGGTAGGTACGTTTCCAATGGATTAGAGAACATGTATGGACATACCTACATTATTTTTAAGATTCACCTGTTTTAATTTATGGACAAATATTTATTTATTTATACATATTTTTATGTGATTTATATCTTATGATAAAAACAGATGTCCTGAGCAAAATCCAAGCAAGCTGGCATTTTCGATCACATACCGAAACGGAGTTCCCAAACATTTGTATGTAGATATTACGGTAAAATTGGATTGTTTCGTGCATCGGTCGACATTTCCGTACAATAGATTGGCCGAGGCGTGGTACAGCTAGTTAGCAGTAAAGTGAGATGCAAATATGTGCAAGCGCAAGAGTCACACATTGACTATACTGCATTGTAGCGGGAAACGTGCCAGCAAACGAATAGCAACATTTTCTGGAATTTGACATTCTTAGGTTCTTAAATCACAAAGGGCGGTATATCAGTAACAGAACTGGTAGCCAAAGAAATCAAACCTTCCCTTGTGGTTGCATGAGTAACCTTCACGATGAGTGATAGCACCTAATCAATACGGACTAGTCGACATATTAAAGTGATTACAACGTCAGTGATCAGAAACAAGTATTATCTTGGATGTTTCACTGTCAATTAGTTATTTGTACGGCAATATTTTAGTCGTAGATAGACTCATTAAGTCTCCTACTCACTGGTTTAGTACTCAAATATAATCGTTTACAGGCACATGACACGGGAGGCGGTCTTATCCGATTGGGAAAATTGATAAACTTGAATGAAAATCTAAATCGAGAATCTAAGTTTATATTCTGTGCGCTGCTTTACGAGATTCATGAGTACACAGACATAGATTAGCCTAACGACATATAAATAGAAACCACTGAGGCTAGCACCACTATAATAATTGCCTACTCGCATTTTATCCGTGCTATCATCTGCGAATCAATCAAGTCTGATCCGTAGTGTCTTACCGAGAAAATTTATAGCGTCTTCTCCTACAGATATTTGCATATTATCTTAATGATGAAGAACCACCTCTTGGCCACTTATCGCCTTATATTCCAATTAATGTTGGAAATATGCGGCAGCTCCTCGCGAGCCGTGTTTTATTAACCTTTCATAATGTACGCCCTTTATCGCTTATATTAAATCGCTTTCATATGTTACACTTTTGTAAAGTATTTTTTATAAGTTTTCATTAATCGCTTACATTATAGGTCTGGGATGCGTTTTTCGAAGCCATCCCAGCCTGCTGATGAGTTGAGGAGTAAATGTGATGATCAACACTGTAATAGATATACTGCTGTTACCTACTGTGCGTCGATCAAAATGTAACAAAAATAAGTTTCATATTTCTCATGTACCTAAGTGAATTACAATTCTTAAGAGAGATAAAGATAACATTTCGATCTTTAAACCTCAATAGCGTTTACGAATCAGCCTTGGTTGTACTATTTCATTAGCGGCTTATTCGTAACATCACAAACATTTCAATAAAATATACTTTTATCTGGCAAGTAAGTATGCAAAATGTGTGTAAAGGTGGCGAAGAGGTCCATAATTATTCTGAACGGCATACGCGTGCAATGGTGTAAATAATAGGCGCGGGCGCATCGGTCGCTACTGGAGCATACACCTAATTAACCCGGGACGTGAAATGCCTGAGATATAAATTTTAAATCTGCTCGAATCCTCCAAGAAAAATAAATATAGGTATGCTCCACTTGTGTAGAGCATCGTACTAATATTATAAATGTGAAAGTTTGTGTGTTTGGATGTTTGTTACTCAATCACGCAAAAACGACTGAATGGATTTGGATGAAATTTGGCAAACAGATAGTTTATAACCTGGATTAACACATAGGATACTTTTTATCCCGATATTCCCACGGGATCGAGACTTACGTGGATGAAACCGCGGGGCGCAGTTAGTAATACAAATAAATCAGGTAGACGTAGGTACTCTTAAGAGAATGTGACCTATGTGATACAATAAGGGGTATGAATTAATGTAGGAATTTCGAAATATTAAAAGATTGGAAGTTATTTTTTCAGTTAATGAAATGAAAAAATGATTATGGATATTTCTTGCAAAAAAAAAAGAAAAAGAATTTATTGGGACTCGCGCAGGAAGATAATTCACAAACTACATATTATATCTATGATACAACCCAAGAAAAATAAAACAACAACATTATAAAAAAAGATTTAAAATCCTGTCCGAGGCCAAGAGGTCGTAAAAGACCAACGGCCAGTTTCTTCATCAAAGTAACAGTCAACTGTTCTTCATATAATGAAAAAACTTGTATTTCAAAAACATAAGTTTTTTTGAATTTTTCACGTTTTTCAGTGTTTCTAAACAACTAAAAACTTTGAAGTACCTATTAACCTCTTCTATTATTCATCTAGTTGTACAACAATTCGCTTATAAGGGGGGATGCGGTAAGGTAGCCCGCGAAATTCTCTTACGTTGTTTTGCAATTGCCAGGTCAGTGTCAGGATGTTACAGAATTATAATCATTAGAATCAGCAACACAACTCCTTAGTTAGAACTGGCCTCAAATGTCATGATTTCATGAAATAGTCATTCAATAGGGTAATATTTAGTTAGAGAGTTGTATTGATGATTTTTCTGATTATAATTATATACCTAAATAAATATTTGATACAGCCAAATTATTTAGATCAAAATACAACCTGATACTTACCTGCAAATTGCAAAAAATGTAAGCAAATTTTAATTTCGCGTGCTACACTGGCGCGTATTTAAAACATTCTGCTTCTGTGACCTTTAATAGACTGACAAAAAATGAACGATGCTTTAAATTTGTTCAGCGTTAAACGCGATTTGTGGTTCAAGTAGGGCTATGCTTGTTCACATTTTGTCATAAGTATTTGTTTCTTGTCTTATTAGATGTCTAAGATTCAATTATTAGATCCTAATCTATCAACTATCTGCCCTTTAAAATGTGACAACAGACGCATTTCGTTTCTGTCGTCGATCTCTCAACCATAAGCGAGGAATCGACTTTATGGCGAATAGTAGATTTTGCATGCAATTTCAAGTTTTCGGCTACAGGTTGTTGTTTTATAGTCAGGTTTTTCTCACTTATTTTAATAAATAATTAAAGTATTTTGCGACAATACAGTGACAGGACTACTCAAAAGGCTTAATTTACGTAAAAAGTAGATTTATCAGATCTGTTTATATGTATAGTATGTATCTATGTATCAGTATTTATTATTTTTCGAGTTATCTATTCCTTACGTTGCACCTGCCATGTTTTGTCTCTGCATCACCCTAAGGTTGGCTGGTAGAAAATGCCTCAGGCATTAAGTCCACCTTTGTACAGTATCTTTTTAGTTGTGCATAAAGTTTTGATAAAATAAATAAATAAAAATCTACTCTCCGCTGGGTAGCCAACTTTTGTGAAATCGCAATGAAAGAGAGTAGGTTTCTGTCTCACTTCGACATTAAACATTGTTTTATTCATTAATTATATCCTTTCTTTTTAATGTTTTTCCACTGCTTTCCGAAGTTTTTATCTTCGCTATTTCCACTTGTCCCGGTCTACTGCGATTTCGTTACATATAATCTGAGTTAACCAGATGACATCCTGTATACACGAATACGATCCATTCTGGCAGTTGTATGGTGAACATAGTAGCAGCTACCGATCATCGAGTGAAATATATAAATCGAAGCGTTATCATCTTCTGCGATCACCGCAGACGGCTGCGGCGGGCAACCGAGACGTGAAATAAATATCCATTTCCATACTCAAATGTAGGCAGAGTGCAGAGAGGGCGCGGGCGCTTCGGCCGCGACCACCGCATCCGACTGATCTATAACTCCTTATTATTATTTGAATGAGATCTATTGATCCACGAGGTGTGGAACCCGCAATCCGCTCCGACGACGATCATTTTGTTCGACTGGAACGACCGCTTTTGAACTAACTTGACGTTACAATGGCGGCCACTGACGGCAATGATTTAAAATCTGTTAACAGGACGGTTCTCTTTTTAACGATTGGTATACAATTTCCATAAAAGGTTTTCCAGATTATCTCTGTGTTCGAAATACATTTCACATAATAAGGCATAACACGTCACTATGTTAAAATAACTGTGGTTGCCTTATCTAGTTCTAATATAATTGAAACGTGGCTATTGTGAACAATGATAACTGAAAAGCGCTGTGCCCGCGAGTGCCTGCGACTCTATATACGTGGAAATCGAACATTATCACAGGATTCACATCTGTTCAGAATCAGAACCCTCAGAACGGGTTCTGAATTACGAAGTGGCAGAATATTATCACCATCCTATCGAAATACGTCCACTGCTGGACATAGGCACCCCAAGCATCGCCAGAACGACAGGTCCTGTGCCTCCCGAAATCCAGCGGATACTCGCGAATATGATTGACAGAAGATATAGACCATGATTTTTAGTAAAGAGAAAAGCCAAGACACCCCTACGTTTTTCTTATTAATAAGTACTTATTTAAGTTTGGTAGTATTTATGGAAAGAACTGAAATAGAAAAAAAGGTTGAAATATTATTTCTAAGGAACCACGTCGTCGATTTTCTAATTAAAAGGAAAACAGTAATCAATGATTTTCAAAACACGCATTTTCAGAGACCTCGAGAAACGAGGAAAGATTTTCTACGTTGTTATCATAAAACCATTATTAACAATAATTAATCAATCATCGAATATGCGGATTGCGAACATAAATATTACTTCATAAAAATGAGCAATAAATGTTACCTGTTATTCAATTTAAAATCTTACTACCTAAGCAGATTTTATGATCAGTACCTGCTATCCAACTATTTTCTATTAAAATACCGCAATAAATGTGCTATTTCATAGAAAGGTTGTTATTTCTTTTGTTTTTAATACCGACATACCATGCGCTAAATTGAAGACATTTAACGATACCCAAAGAAGCAATTAGTGTTTTATAAAATAATCTATTATTATCTCTGTTTCTAAACGCGTTTCTTCTTTTAACTAAGTACCTATCTGTGTATCAGGCAATCTAAAGCTTTAGGGCGATTTTCACCAATAAAACTGAACGCGATCTGCACATAAACCACGTTTAAGAGCTGTCAGTGTCATTAATTTCGTTGGAATATTGACACTGAGAGCTCTTGAACTCGGTTTAGATGTGCTGTGTGAAGTTCAGTTTTATTGATGAAATTCGCCCTTAGTTTCCTAAGAAAACGGTGAACGGTCACACAATGAAGGCTCGCCAAATACAGACCGTTTTTTTACACCTTAATCTCAAACACTGGTGAAAATGATAGATGTTGATGACAGCTGTTAAAATAATTATGACGGAACCGCTCTCATACTCATAGGAAACCAAAGCTTGACTGACTCATCGTTTTGATCAAAACGCGTTTTATAACGACTGACCTTTGGTATAGTTAGTTGAAGGAGAGCTCACACTCGAGCCGAGTGTCGGGACAGCCCGTGCCAATCATCGGTGATAATATAATGGGTCCGGTGCAGGAAGCGCAGTTATTCGCAACAAGCCCCGCGCATGGGGGCTTTTAATCAACACTTTATTGTTTAATGACCCCTCGTCCCAGTCTAAATTAAAAGGGTGACGGCTCAAACCCTATTGACGGATGCGTTATATGTGCGCGGAGTTAGTTGAATATTTGATGATAGATCGATGCGATGCGATTGCGCTGCGTCAAGATACTACCTATCTATAAGGCGCGGATTTCGCTCTTAGCATGCGATTGGATCGGCCTGTAGCCAGCAGTGGACTGCTGTAGGCCGAAGATGACGACGAAGATTAGTAACCGTAGGTAGGTAACGAATAGGTACTTATCGGGTAGGTAACTAACATCATAATTAGACAGAAAAGGATTCCGGTGATAGGAACCTATATAGTGCATCTTCTTCGTGTTTTTCATTTTCTTTATCCGGTGAAAAATAAAAAAGTATTCTATAAAAGTATATCTATCTTACGCAGCAATTTGCGCAGCATTTGAACTAAAAACTTATTCGCCAACCAATATTTCGACATTATGGTAGTCACAGACATATGTCTATGTCTATATTTCGACATTGTGGTACAAAATACATTTTCTTCTCCCCCTTGTGGCACTCCAACCATTCAGGATTGCAGTTTGCTTTTCATACTTTTAGGTCCATTTTGGCATACTTACTTGTCAGGGAAATTCATATTTTAGAAAATTGACTTCCAACTTATATTCGACGTATATTTAAATCACAATTACCTTACTTTTATTCTTTGACAGTTTTATGAAGTGGCAATTAACGCTGCAAATTGAAGCAGGTAGCAATTTGATAAACAATTAATTTCCCTGACAGTTCCTACTTTCGTCATGTACTTTCTAAGTGTAAGTGTACTCTTTGTATTTTCTAAGTGATGGTTTCCTATAACTCACATGTCATGATTTATTCTGTGCTTTTTGGTTTTGACATTGCCTGAAACGCCGTAAGTTAATTTTGACGTGCTGTTCTTTCCGTTAAGGGGTTCGATAAGTCAACCATGTACATATGTAATTAGTAAATATGAGTGAAGATTAAAGTAAGTAGCACACTGCACAAGTAATGCGAGCGTCGACGAGTCGCGTGTCTCCCGCTGCTTAAAACGCCTAGCCTACGAAAACTTTAGAGATTATCACATTTTTATACCCTCAATTTTTCGTACTAGAATAGGTATAGAAAGAAGGCGAGAGAGCAGCAGATATGATACGGTGAACTTCATAGGAATATAAATATATCTTTAGTGAACTTCACCACGAGCAGTTTGCACCCTTTTAGAAAACTAGGAACGGTTGGCCGCACGATTGTGGTAAGAAAACCAATATAAGCTGGCCCCTTATTTAATTGAAAACCCCGTACTATGCTAGGCCAGCCCAAGGTCAAAGTGTCATTGACGTGGCCTAATGTACTGCCTAAATCAGCAGCACCCGCTAATGTTCTTAAATGCAATACCCACCAACATCAACGGACTAAAGCTTGGTTTTGGTTGGGGGATGGTTTTTTTATTTTGTTCCAATTTATCATATAAACATAATCCGCCTATAATGTTCCCACTCTTCGAGTGGGAGTGGGCCATAATCTACCATGCGGGCCCAGTGCGGGTTGGTAGATGTCTTCAAATTTTTGGTTCTAACATCATAATATCCGGTTTCCTCCCGATGTTTTCCTTCATTCTTTTGAGAGCAGTGGTGATGAAATTATTTACACAAACTAAAGCGCCTATCTGGGTTCGAACCCGCGACCTAAAAATCGTAAGTCGGGGCCGTTATCACTTTGCCACCATGCTCTCATAGGTAAACGAGTACCTAATCAAAGGAAACCAGAATTTAGGCAATTGAATACCAACTACTTTAACGGTGTAGGTACAGTTTAGAGTACCTAGTGCATGGCATTTGGAGCTCTAGAAAGAATGCCGCCAATCCTTGCCATCAGCGCTAGACGCTTTCAGTACATTTTGTTATTGCCGGAAACCTACCAATTTCATTTATGATTATTTTAATTAATATTTTAAAACAAAAACAACTCCATAGTTTTGTGTCGAATTAAAGGCATTTGATCCCTGACTTTTAATGCTTCACCCCCGGCATTAAAATTATGTGTATATTTGTATCACGCTCGCGATTGTAAGGCCTCGACGAGTCGTACACACAGGGAAACGTACACCGCTCGTCAAGGTCTTCGCCATCCACTTAATGTATTATGATGTATCAAGTTTACAATAATATGTACAACAATTTTCTGTCACTTCAGTACTGCGATTCAATAAAACATCAGATATTCAACGATCACAGTAACTAAACATTTATATTTGATAACAAAAATAGCAATCCGCCCTTGGCGTTAATTACGCGAAACCTGATATCACTCTTATTTTAATGACGAGCCCTAAAATAATGCGCTCTGCAAAATTCTTAATTATATCTCTTAAATTTCTAAGTAAAATTTTGCCTAGAGCGTCGGTAGGACAGCAAAATGATATGTTTGTAAACAACTAAAATTTCACCGTTAGGCGTTAATTAATACTTTGTGATAACAGTCTGCCAGCATATCTGTATGGCTGCTATAGCCACTAGTACCATTTATTTGTATACATAGTTAAGATATATTGTAGAATTTTAGGGTTGCTAAAAACTTGTTTATTATTTTACCAAACTTGCTCAAAATTGGTTTTGCGTATTTTGAGTAAATTTGATTTAAATCATGCAACCCTACCAATTAAACAAAAAAATACTCATGTCGTAATAAGTAGATCCCAACCTACTGTCGTACACGCTCGTCATGCTCTGAACGCCGGGAATATTAATTACACAGTTCATAAAAGTAACGTTAAACGCTTAGGTAATGTGTTAAAAGGAGCCCATCACCCCTCCAATTAGTCGGATAATGACGGTGTTCAAGTTATTAAATTAATAAGGGGAGATCGGGTGACGGTGACTCGGTGTCGGCCGTGTCAGGTGGCCGCCTGCTCTGCTGTCTCACACGCACGCACAATATGACGAAACTGATTAATTTATTTAACATCGAAACCTCGCGCTTCTCATGCTCGTAGACGTAAGAACACAACTGAGAGTTCCATCACAAAATTCTAATTCACTGAAAGAGCTCTTACGGAGCGAGTAATTACCGTAAAAGGTCTTAAGCATGAATGTTATGACGGCGCTTATGAAAAGTATTTCACTCTTAGCATAACGAACCTGCCTTTTGAGAATTTGAATACTCACCACACAATAAATTTTAGGGCAAAAAGGTCTATGGAATTCTTTGCATTTCGCAATTACTTTTTGTCTTGTGTTCCTGTCTAAATTATAAAACTCGTATTTACTTACTCAGATCCTTTTTGACATGATAATAATTCAGAGGGAAGAAGTCGAATTTAATAGCAAGTTAAATGATACGTGTCCTGATTGGAAAATGTATGCTTATTCAGGTCGAGCGCGGTGTGCGCCCTCCCAACCCTCCGCACGCCTGATTTGAAATGAATGGTAATAATGGCCGAGCATCCCGTTCGCATCGTTTTGTATGATTATTCCAGATTAATTATTTGTTGGAATTTTGCTGGCTAATTTTTTGGAACGAGATTTTCCCGCTTTGCCTGACGTTTTAATTCTAACTCGTCATGGGGAGAAGATTAAATATACTATAGGTTACATACCTATGGTTAGGTATGGTTTTGTGAGTGGCCATATTCAGAATTGTGTCTTGGACGCGTCGATCTGTTCTTTCAATTTGGGGAGAAAGACAGGCCAAGTTGATAACTAAAGCGACTATAGCTAAACAGAGAATCACTGCTATAGAGATCTAAGATTAACTACATTTATAGCATATTCCTTTCACAGTTTTGCTCACACAGATTTTGCATAGTGATCTTTATTCTGGTCAGTAAAAGGTTGCTATCAGAGATAACAAAACTGTGAAAGGACAACATTTTTTTAAATATTCTCAATCCATCATATTTTCGACTGGCAGCGTTCTAATAAATACGATTAAAGTTTGTTATTATTGTTTGTAAGTATTGTTAATTTTTAAGTGACGTGAGTGACACTTTTTTTCTCAAAAACTCCGTGAAATTATACTACTACTGGCAATAAAATACAGTTACGACCAACACCTGAGCATACCGATTGGACCAGAGGGCCAATTATCTTACTTAAAAACGTCCACATTCAAGTCGCAATCTGTCAAACTTGTCAAAAATGTTGGTAAATTTATGTTTTTTTGACAGATTGCGAATGAGATGCGAATGTGAACGTTCTTATAAATAAGGGAATAGCCCGCTGTTTTCCAGCAATAATAAAATAAAATAAACCCTAAGTAGTAAGTAATGTCACTACACTCAAAGCATTGTAATAAGAAATAAATCATAGGTACCTATTTTATACCTACTAATCACTATTGATTGATAATGACTCTACATCACTATTGAATCACGTCGCAGCTCGACAGAGGTCCCAGAGGCCCCCTGACTGATGCGAATATCAAATCGTTGCCACCCCTTGATTCCATCATTTTCATCCATTAGACGACAAAGAAAAGCGAAACTATCTCACACTATGAACCAAGTCGATCAAACTTGCCAAAACTAAACGTCAAAGATGATGTTCGAAAATGGCGCAAATAAATCACGTATTTTGGACAACAGAAAAACTAAAAATACCTCATTAACTGAGCCATTTTCTTTATTTGTCGTTTATTCTGCTTTGTTTCGCATTTGCAAATGAAACTCGTACCTATCAAAGTACACAAGATGCTATTTTTGTTCAGCAAGCAAGCGATGTTTGTGCTCTCGGCTGGACTCTCCCAAGGGGCCTGAGCTGGCACATTCTGACGACTGAACTAAGTAGAAAGATAGAACAGAATTAAGTCGGCCAATTATCCCGTATTGGATTTATTGGTAATCTCTGCACGAATAGGCGCGAGGGTGCGAATCGAACCAACTTCTGATGATGCCTTTATCGACATTATGAACAAAGTTGTTGCAATTTTTATGTAGGTGGATTTATTGTTTGACTTCCTCTCTTGTTTCGCCCTCGGTTGTGCACAGACAGATAAAAGAGAGTCCAGAAGCGTTTTACTACAAATAAATCAATCTTCAATCAAAGTATCCTCGTTCGGCTTAGCTGACTTATCTTCGTTAATAACCTTCTCTTTGTTTACTTTATGCAATTATTTTATTCTACCAACTGATTCGACAGCGGCGTAAGTTGGTGCATGAAGTTTGATTGTTTGCATCTGTTTTTCTTTCGATTCGTAAAGTTTTTCAATAAACAAGCCGCTAAGGTATACTCTTGTACTATGGTGAACCAATTACCTAATACAATAGTAGGTATTAGAAAAATGGCTCTTATCTACAATATCCACTCCATTTGTTAGAAAAAAACCTAAAATATAAGCTTTCTGTCGTAGCTTCCCGCTCAGTTTTGTCAGTGCCGGAGTTGAAATAACTAATGAACCTAGAGTTATTTAGTAGGATTGAGTAAATAATGAAGAATAAATAATTACTTTACAGTTGGAATCACACAGTACCACCAAGATATTCCCCGCTGAATGCGAGAAGCACAGAACGCTCGATGTGGCTACCCTTGAGGCCTATGCCGAAGAGCATCTCCCATTAAATCCCCCCAAACCATTCTAATCATAGTATTTAGTTTTATTTTATAGTTACCTAACCATATAAATGTATTTTCGTTAGGTAATTTAAAAATAAAATAAAAAACAATGTATTTTAACTAAGGGCCAACTCTGAAACATATGGTCATGTCACTAATGCATTTTTAAACTTCAACCGACTTGAGGGTGTAAGCCGAATCTGTGATACCATAATTACCTACATACTTACACTACTACTTCTATGTAGGTTTACATTACTACCTTAACTATAGGTATAACCTCTTTACTCTAAAGAGGTTAAAAGTAACCAAGAAATCGATTTTAGAGAAAGTTAAAACAGCACTTGTAAAAAAATTTTGCCAGGTATAGACATATACTCACATAAGTAGAATTCATTTATACCCAGCAATCTTGCCGGTAAGAACCGTATTCTGCAAGGGAATAAAATGTGGCACCTGATTAAAATTCTATTTCTTATAATAGTTTGGTTTTCGCCTTGAAGGTTTATCTCAAAACTCACCTTGTATAAAAGTGAATATATGTATTTCTTAGTGGCACTTTTACCCTTGTCCCAAAAGTGCCAGTGAATATTTTTCTGAAAGTGTCAATCCGTATAAAAGAAATTGATACATCGATATAAAAGCAAAAATATGTATGTTCTCAATGTATTAGTAAAAAATCTTAGTGATACGTCATAGCCGTCACACACAAGCATTGCCTCTCGGGTATTCCATAAAAAGTTGGCTACTCACCCTTGTTATTGTAGTATACCGGAGTAAAATGTTTTGTAAAAAAGTTATCATACAATGTATAAAAACGGATTGTAAATCTTATTATTTTTATTATTCACTTCCATATCTAGACAGCATAATTATGATAGACGAACAACCGGTTTCCGGAACGTTTTCCACAATTCAATTTTTTTAAATTAGCTGACAGATTGTATACTTCTTATGAAGTAAGTAGGGTTAATACATTCAAATAAATTATAAAACATTTACCTTATTACCACAAAACCGTGTTTATCAGTTGTTTTACCTAAACACCTTTTAAACATGACCTTTCTGTATGGAGTTTGACACAAAACTCACATTAAACACGCGTTGAACAAGTGTACAATAAGTTAAATAAGTGTTAAATAAGTTTTTGTGGTCAGGCCCTTAATTTTTAATGTAACTATGAGAACCTCTGCACTCGGTACTTATCACCACTGCCCAGACACATCTGATCAACCTGAATCAATCTGAACATCTGATCTTTGATCAAACATCTTTGATAGACTTTGCTCATTTGAACACTTGTTTGCTTTTACTGCCAGACACAGTGACATATTTAATCAAACACTTTGTTAGACTTTGCTCACACATTTAAACACTGTTTGTTTTTACCTGTCGACATGCTTTGCAGCACGTTCGCTTCACAGTTCTCAAATAAACAACAAACAGATGGATGACGATTTTGTGGACGTGGTATACCTATATTATTTAAGTGTATGTAAATATTTTTTATTAAATGTGCAAAAAATAAACTATGAAGTCCGAGAAGAAGGCGCGGTGGTTCTATATACATTTTATTAAGTTTGCTGAGGTAGTTTTTTAATTACCTGCAATAATACGTATTTTTCCCACTTGGTCTATATAGATGATGTTACTTCTAAGTTCCTATCACAATTATTTACTTATCAAGTTGTGGTATTTGAATTTGTGTGGGGTATGTACCACAACTAAAAAACCGGCCAAGTGCATGTCCAACCTCGCACAATGAAGGGTTCCGTAGTTAGGATGAATTTATACAACAAACTTAACTTTGTATTTGAAAACTACATGTTTTTGCAACTGCAACTAACTAAACTGCAACTTTAACTTGGTGGATTATTACTCGGCAACTTGTAGAGCCTACTTAGCTGTGATAGTTTTCCTTTTAATTTTTTCACATATCCAAAACCAACCATTGAGCTGGCAGGGGAGGGGAACACTTGACTCTAACAAAAATTAGCACTTAAAGCTTAATATTTCACAAACGGATCCTTGAATCCAAAAATGGTTTGCACAAACTCACATTATTTTTAAAAGACCTTTTTCAACGATATCCTATATCATGGGATAGACGTGAAAAAAAAAAGAGTAGGGGAGGTACTAGGAAAAATATTTTTTACGATTTTATTTTACCACTTTGTCGGCGTAATTTATATGAAACTCATACCAAATTACAGCTTTCTAGCACTAAGAGCCTCTGAGCTCCGTGGACAGACAGACGGACATGGCGAAACTATAAGGGTTCCTTGTTGACTACGGAATCCTGTAAAGCGGAAAATATTAAAAATATTGTTTTTTTTGGAAAAACTTATTATTTTTCAAAATAAATACTGCGTAAAAGCACTACCGAATTCGCTAGTTTCGTCATCATGTGGTGAAGCTTAGGTAGGTACCTATTTAGGTTAGGTTGGGTTATGTCGGGGAATCGATCCTAGCACCCCACGCTCAGGAAACACGCACAGATTTGCCTTCGTCCTCCGACGAAGATCGTCTACTACCTGAGCTCTGCTCGGAATGCACCGCCATTTATACTCGCGTGTGTCAATCGCGACTACGCCACACAAAATGTTCCTTTTTAGTGCTCGGCGACACGACGCCGTCAACGCGCCGACACCGCGCCGCCGCGCCTCTAAGCTGTGTACACGGCACCACCGCCGAGCCGACGCCGACGTGTCAGCGAGGAGGCGGTGCGGAGGCGGCGCGGCGGCGGTACTGTGTACACGAGCCTTTATGGTGCCGCACTATGTGGATCATTATTTGCTGTAGTTTTTTTTTTTTTTTTCTCTGTTTCTTTTAAGTAATCATGGTCTGGCAATTTGAGTAATTTATGCGGCCTCCCCAAATGACCTTTCTTTGGTATTGTTCGTCAAATCGTTGAGCTCCTTAAATTCTGAGTTGAGCTGCACGATTACTGACAAATGCGTGCACTGACTGGACAGGTCCACTCATTTTGTGTGGTTCTTTCCTCAAAATACCATTTCAGACACCAATCTACATGGTCTTCACATGATCTGACCAAGATTATGTCTGGACTTTAAAAGAGACTGTGACCTCTGAGTTTGTTTCAGCCTTTCTTCTCGGAGTAGTCAGATAGGAAACGCCGACCTCATCTAGTTTTAAAAATGTGATTGACGTGTAAAAGTGTTTGTACAAACCTACTTACAGAAATAAATCATTTATCAAGTCGTGCCTGTTTGCGGTAGCCTTTATTTACGAGACACTGGACTTGCAGGCTACGCACACATTTGAGCTTCGAACGCTTTGATATGTGCTACGTGCACATTTGAGGTGCGGTGAACTGCGGTGGATTATAAACTTTTTACGAAAAAAAACAACCGACTTCCAAAATAAACACTACAAAAGTCGGTGTCTTTGCTTTTCAATTTTCGTTTTTTGCCACCGACTTCCGAAATTTTTCACTTTTTATTTGTGGTACCTACCCCACACAAATTCGAATACCACTACCTGCTATGTAAATAACAGTGACGGAGTCAAATAAAATATCATCTACATAGACCAAGTGGGAAAAATACGTAATTATTGAAGCTAACTCAAAAACTACGCAAGCAAAGTTTATAAAATTTATATAGAACCATACGGGAAGCACCAGCTTTCAAATAAAAAGAAAATAAAGAATCATTAAAATCGGTTCACCCAGTCGAAAGTACTGAAGTAACAAACATTTAAAAAAACTGTCGAATTGTCCTCATTTTTCCTCTCCTCATTTTTTTGAAGTCGGTTAAAAACCGACACCGAATGGAAAAGTTGAAAACTTTGATCAAATACCCAAACACCCGTGCCTCACATGTGTTCAAACAAGTGTTCAAAAATATTGTTTCATTAGCACCGGCTTTAGGGATCTACACTTACTCATATTGGAATTATTCGGCATAGCTGGGCGGCAAAATCGAATCCTTGTAGTTATGTTCGGGAAAAAACCGGTCAGTTTAGCTGATATTGTGCCGATCCAACCCGCAAACAAAAAGCGAGGGTAGATGCCGAACGCAGTTTGCTGGCCCGAACCAAGAAAGCTGAACATGTGTAGTAACTGATGCGGGTCGGCTTTGTTGTTCAACAAATACTGCCAAAAACAATGTGCCGACCCGAACGTGCGTGTGTAGCACCCCTGAGTCAAACTTTGCTTTTTATGACTTGTGTTTAATCGGCATGAATACTTCTGCGTAGCTTAGATTAAACTAGGGTTAATGAAAGATCTTAATTATTCTAAACTCATCATTGTTAATGTTAGTTGAATCGATGAACAATGGGGATGATTGTTTCCTCCCAAATTATAATCTAATCTGTCGGGCAATTTTACGACCTTGATAACCAGACTTTATTATTACTTGTTTCCAAAAAAAAAAACAATGGCAACGTTTTTATTATCTATATAAATTGTAATTAATTACTTTTCAATGGAACATCACTTGAGAACGGCTAGATTTGGCTAATTTTTGCTTGTTAGGGAAAATTGTCAAATTCAGGAAAACTTTACGTCTTTTTTTCTATGGATTGATCGATATCGGACAGGACAACGTCAGTCGGGTCAGCTAGTTTCATATAGATTTCATCCTCATTTCATTTCTAACTGAATATTTTCCGAGAATCAGTAGGAGGACCGTCGGTAGATCAACAGCCACATGGTAGGATGACCTACAAAATATCCCGGAAAAGCCCTGGTCGAGACTCACACAAACTAGGGAAGCATTGTACAAAAAGAAGGAGGATTATACTCACCAGTTGGTGAGGCTGACAATGATGATGATGAAGATGAATATTAAATAACTAAAAGGTGAAATAAGCTAATTTTGAATTTGACCTAAAATGGTCATGTTATTTTGGCAACAAAGAAATATTTTTAAAACCTTTTTAAAACAGTTTTGACATGTAATGTAATACATCAGACTTTGGAAAATATATTTACATTACCACTTTCACCACCCTTGCGTATCGTCTGCATTGTGGTGTTATTTTCTTCGTTCAGTTTTTATTATTTTCTTTCTTCCTCGGCTTCTGGCTGGGCGTCTTCATTGCTATCTGCCTTACCATTGCCTTCAGCATCTGTGTTCACGGTTTCCTCGACTTGAGCTTCCTCCTCGGCCCCAACGTCGTTATTTTCATCACCTTGTCCATCAGGATCTGTTTTCTCTTCATCAAGCTTGCTATCCTCATTACCATCGCCTTCAGTATCATCTTTCATGGTTTTAACGTCGTCGCTACCTCCCTTACCATCGCCTCCTGCATTGTCATTCTCATCATCTTTCTTCTCAGTCGTTTCGCCTCCAACATTGTTATTCTCGGTGTTAACGATCTCATCATCTTGCTTCTCAGTCGTTTTGCCTCCAGCATCATCCTCGTTCTCCACAGTCGTTGCTTCATCGTCACCCCCATTGTCCTCTTCCTCCTCAATCGTTACGTCATCGTCACCCCCATCGTCCTCTTCCTCCTCTTTCATTACGTCAACGTCATCTCCATCTTCCTCTTCAGTCTCTACGCCTTCAGTATCTTCGTCGTCGTTTTCTCCATCAGATCCATGCTCTTCGCTAGAATTTTCATACAGTGCTGTTTCGTTATTTTCCGATAGAGACTCGTTTACTTGATGTTTAAGCTTATCATTTTTTTTATGAGGTGAATGCACGAGAACAAATTCTCCTTTAGACTGATTTAGGTAACCCCCAACCCAGGCTGGTATTGTGGTAGTCGGTAGTTTCCAAGCGGAGTTTACACCGATATACTTCGATTTTGTTTTGTCTTTTATACAAGTACACTTGCAATCCTTATCAGCAGAAGCAATGGCAAAGCCACGTGTCAGGCATGAATTTATGCATACAACAGTTTTTTGGAAGTCCAAGCACTTATGGGTTCTGTGAAAACCATAACGTAGAATTGACGTTTTGTTGAAGTCTGTAATGATTGAATTACAATCAAATCACCACAATAAGTTTGCACTAAAAGTAATGAAAAGGAGTGCTACACACTTGTTTGGGTCGGCAAATTCGACTCGGAAGTAATTGTTGAACAAAAATGCAATTACTACACATATTCGATCGACACCGTTCGACGAAGGTACCTATACCCCTCGCTGAATCATATTCGGGTCAGCTCGGCTCAATCCGAGCGGCTTTTTCCCGAACATATATCAACATATATTCGATTGTTCGCCCGACTGTGCCAAATCATACGAACCCGAACCAGTGTGTGAACCCTTACGTGACAAACAAATCAATAAATATAGGATCTTCTCTCGATACTGAATAAACAACTCACATCAAAAGTATCAAAAAGTCCTAAAAGCAAATGGTCCTAATAGTCGTTAAGCTCCTTAAGTTCTGAGTTGAGCTACTCGATGACTGGACAGGTCCACTCAAATCTGTATGGTTCTTTCCTCAAAAGACCATTTCAGACACAAATCTATATGGTCCTCAAATGATCTGACCAAGATTATTTCTGGATTTTACATTGACATTAATGAATTGATACAATGACATGAATATTTAGTTTGTAAAGTATTGTATTATTTTAATTAATGTGAATGTGAAGACTTGTGGATCACTACTTACTTTTTTTTTGCCATTTAGTTTTAATTAATCATGGTCTGGCAGTTTGAGTAATTTAAGCGGCCGACCCAAATGTCCTTTCTTTGGTATTGTACGTCAAATCGTTGAGCTCCTTAAATTCTGAGTTGAACTGCACGATTCCTGACAAATGCGTGCACTGACTGAACAGGTCCACTCAATTTGTGTGGTTCTTTCCTCAAAAGACCATTTCAGACACCAATCTACATAGTCTTCACATGATCTGACCAAGCTTATGTCTGGTCTTTAAAAGAGACTGTGACCTCTGAGTTTGTTTCGGCCTTTCTTATCGGAGTAGTCAGATAGGAAACGCCGACGTCATCTAGTTTAAAAAAATATTATTGACGTGTAATAGTGTTTGTACAAACCTACTTACAGAAAAAAAACATTTATCATAATAGCAAAACGACCTATAGTCAATACGACACTTTAGCAACAAGTCCTAGTAGCAGATCGTCCTACAAGCAGTTTGTCTTAGTGTCAGAATTTCAGTATTTTTATAATGCTACAAAAATTACAATAGGTTTTTATCATCATGACTCATTATAGCATTCAGAGGCCCATGGGCGGCATAAAAACTCTGACAACAGGGCCCTCCGTATCAAAACGTCCTAAAAGCAAATGGTCCAATTAGCAAAACGACCCATAATCAAAACGACACTTTAGCAAAATGTCTTATTAGCAAATCGTCCAATGAGCAAATACTCCTATAAACAAAAGAACTGGTACATAAATACATAAATACCACACATAACTATGAGATTTTTAAAGGAATAATATTATGTAGGTATCATTTGCTCCAGACAAAAACATAAAATAAAACACAGTACCTACTCTTTCAAACAAAAACCAAATAAATCGAATCAGTGCATATTTGTAACAGTAATGGCAGAAAAAAAAAACCCAAATACGGTCCCTATGGCCCTTACGGTCCCTGTACAGGCGAATTATAAAACTACTAATTTTGAAATTGGTAAAAAAAAACCCGCGGAGTTAAACAGGCTTTTTGGCGCATAGCAAAGAAGTTGAACATCAGGGCTTTATTTATAAACGTTGCTTAAAGTTAAGTAATGATTAGCGACTGTTTAACCATACATTTTTGACGATTGAACGTCACTTAACTTTAATCATCGTTTATGAATAAACCCCTATAAGTAGAAGCACATGCCAATTTTTTTTTTAAATAAGTGCGAATTTGCCGGGTTGCTTATACAGCAATCCATGGGAAGCGATCGCAGAGCAAATTCATTCTTCTGATGGTGGTGATGTGCTTGTCCCTTCTTTTTCCATTATAAAGGATCTTTTTTTTGCTACAATTTAGTAGACTCACCAAATTGTAATATATAACTATTAACATTGGCATAAGTAGCAATAAAATTGACAGCCAAAATAATTTTTATTATGTGCCTATGCTTTAATTTTTCTTTATATTTAATTTCAATGGCACCTTAGATATAAATTCTATAATGTAATGAGCCATGACGATAAAAAAGCCTCGTAGAAATGGACTTTAATAAAGATGGAAACAAGATGACCTATTTCTGGCCCCAATCCCACTTAATACTATAAACAATCTAATATAGTCGGAGGCATCTTCATAAATTTAACAATTATGGCCTATTGAGGCAGACTACTTTTTACGCAGTCGGGTTTTTGACTTTTAAATACTATTTTGAGTTAGGTTTTTTTTTCAGCCGTTTAGTAGTTACGAGGGAACGGACATAAACACATGCCTACATACATTTATATATACAGATCAAACACATAACCCTATTTTTTTTATATAAAATACTGAAATTAAATGATTTTTTTTATTCTGTAAATAGGATATACGTCATATTATAAAATATTAAAAATAAGCTAGGTGAGATCGGCGTTTCCTATCTGACTAGGTACTCGGAGAAGAAAGGCCGAAACAAATTCAGAGGTCGCAGTCTCTTACTACTGTATTTTATAAGTTTTATTGCACATTATGAAAGATCATTTCAATGATCATTTTAATATAGTTGTTAGATATTGACCCATAACTGTAATAGTTCCAATAAAAATAATACTAAAGAACACAATGTAAGAACCTCACTGGCAGTAATTCGCTAGGATCCCCAGATAGTTTTGATGTGTGTTGTTTCAGATCTTGAGATATTTCGGTTACACATTAATTAAATGGTATGGTATATATGCCCTAACCTTCCTGTTACTTCGATGTTAAATTATGATGGTGATGTTGATGATAGGTAGAACGTATATGCACCTAGACATCATAAACTATGTCATACTTACTTATCATATCAGTCTCATTCAAAATTGGAAACGTAACTGAAAAATTAAGGTACTTATATGAGTAGGTTTCTTTGGTACTTAAATGAGTAGGTACCTGGCTTAGCATGGCCAAAAGGGCTCGTCCCTGAGGGCCCCGATCCCGGAGGCACACGTTCTGGAGTGCCACGATTTTTTACTATCGCCATAAAGTCGATTAAAAGTCAATCTTGCTTAAAAGTACCATCAGCAGGAAAAGTCTTGAATACTCATTATAATATTGGACTTAACATTAGGAATCTGAGGGCCTGATAAACAAAGTGATATTCTATCAGCGATAACGATGAAGGAAAAGGCAAAAATGTATAGAACTGACATAAGCTATCGAAAAGCTTACGTCAATCCTGTTGAAAGTTGTTGTAGAAATACGAAACGCTTTCGAAACGATTATCACTTGTCTAGGGCCTCGGGTATAAAATGATAAGTTCTAGATCATACTTAAAATAATCGTATATTATAATATAAATCCAATATTATAATCTGCTAGAATAATCACAAGTTTTAATTATCACAATAATTATTTTATATATATATATATTATATTGGCCTATCAGACGGCTGCACTGACTCTATTATTTTATTACCACTGGTTTCTGCCCAGGGAGAATTTTAACAACCCTTTCCCGGCTGCGCTTTAATTTTTCCAGGATTTGAAATTGTTGTTCTCTTAAATTGTACAAATACAGCTTATAAAATATGATTTTGTAATAGATATTGTTAAAGGACATTGTTCGGCGTCCATACATCGTTCGCCTAAGAACCAACAGAGACGTGAATTTCCTTTCTGTGTTCTAAATAACGCATATATTCGATTGAAACTAAACTAAAATCACGGACACTACTGAGAATTGTAAAAAATCTAAAATATCGAAAGTAATTTTGGGATTATAATTAGGCCAACAGAAACATATTAACTTAGCGTATATTAGTGAAAATACATTGGATTTTATCTTCAAACGTTTCATTATATTTATGTAGGTACTATTAGGTTGTCAGAACCATTATTTCTTTATACTAATTTATTTGTAGATATGATCAATAAAAATGTACTCTGAGTGACAAAATACTAACATTGTCATTACTATTAAATGTCAAAATGTCATCTGTCAATTCATCAACTGTCAGTGTCGATGTTTTATGTTTGTAACTTCAAGATCACTTCATCATCACTTCACAGATCAAGCGCTGAGAGAGAAAAAAAATCTAAAACGTCAAATTGAAACAGAAACTACTGGCGCTGGGGAATAAGACCGAAGTGAATTACTTTTTCAAATGTTTTCGAAATTATTGTAATTTAAATTATAAAAAAAAACTAGTAATTATTGTAAACGTTTCATACTTGTGTATACATAGGCCATTTTTTACAATGTCCTCTAATTTTGTAGCTACGTACATTTTATTTAAATTATAAAATTAAAACAATGATTCTATAATTCACAAATTTTTGAAATCAAATTGCTTTCGTCCCTAAGTCCACGAATTTTCCATTATTTGGAACCACGATAGCAGAAACCAATTGTTGCAAGTAAAAGTTTTAATGGAAAGGCCCAGGTATTGTTTATACTGTCGTTTATTGGTAAAATATTGACACAGAATTATTTATGTGCACGCGATGGCGTCGCTCTCGGAGAAGCGGAAGCGGAACTCTGTCTTGCCATACACTATACCAAAATATTATTTTTAACATTGCAATACTAATATTTCACGACACCAATCAAACACATTTATCATAGTTGAAAACATTAGAAAAAATAACAAAGAAAAAATGGTATCGTGGCCCAGTGGAACGTGTACCTGCGGGACCGGGGCCCGGATAGGGATGCACCCGGCCAAAATTCAGGGCGCATTACCATTTGCTACAACACCTACTGTAAAATTTCAAATACTACAGTCAGGAAGCTAGAAGTAATACCAGGGCCGTAGCCAGGAATTCATTTCGAGGGGGTTATGGCAAACTTTTTTCAAAGAAATCAAATACCTATTTCTGATTTCAGAGAGGGTAGAAAAATAGTAAATTCAAATTTAAAAAATAAGAGTATTTTCCTCTTTTTCGGAAATTAAAAAAAAATTATAGCGAGCGAAGCGAGCTCGAAATTTTTAGCATCTAGCTTCGAATAAGTTAGGTTTTCTTTCTCTTTGACCGATCATACAGAAATAGAAGTAACTTTATCGATTTAATATGCAGAAAAGTTTGAGAAGGATGCAAGAGCGAGCGAAGCGAGCTCGAAATTTCGCACCCCGCCTGGGAGAGGCTGGGGGAGATTACGAATATCTCAGAGAATGCTGAAGTTGCAGGAATTTATTCAATACAAAGTCAGAGTCGATAAAAATACAGTATTAAGCCAAAAAAGCAATTTTCCTCTTTTTAGAAAGTTTAAAAAAAAATGATTGCAAACGAAGCGAGCTCAAATTTTTTAGCATTCAGCAGTATGATGCAAAAAAGATGCAAGAGCGAACGAAGCGAGCTCGAAAATTTTAGCACCCGCCTGGGAGAGGCTGGGAGAAGTTAGTATATCTCAGAGAATGCTGAAATTGCAGGAATTTATTCAATACAAAGTCAGAGTCGGTAAAAATACAGTATTTAAGCATACTCTTACTGAGATGCTGGGGGAGGTTAGAATATCTCAGAGAATGCTGAAGTTGCATGAATTGATTCAATACAAAGTCAGAGTCGATAAAAACACAGTATTTAAGCATACATGTACTTGTATTGTAGATTATAAAGTACGCCTATGCGAAATAGATTACAATTATCTGTATAAAGAGGTAGGTATCCTTTGTTTTTTTTTTTTTTGGGGTTGGGAAATCATCAAATGACTTCTCCCGCACTGGGCGGAGCGGAAGGGCGTGTCAGACTTTTACTGACTAAAACCCACCCGTGTTCCTTCAGTTGCCTGTTGCCAGGGTCCCGGTATCCCTTTCTCACTATTCCGCAACCCTGGCAGGCATCGGTCCTAACGGACCCCGTCATGTGTGCTGACATCTCTTTGAGGCGCACGTGGAACACGACGCGCCATCAACCCGGGCCTGGTCATTATCGGACGGCGAGCTACCCATTGCTCGCCGTCCGCAAGCCCGCGCCTATGGTGGCCGGGAATCCGCCTGGGATTCCCGACGCCCAGGGTGTCTCCAGCGGCGGTGGTTAGGGGCGTGAGGGCACAAGCTTTGCCTCTCCCTCACGCGTTCCGCCTCCTCCTTCGCGAGCATTACTGCTTCGCAGAAGGAGGTGACCGCTTCCCATGCCCTCTCACTCCGTACCATGGCCTGGACCAGGGCCGGACGCGAGAGGTCATTGCCGCCAATCGCCTCCACGAGGACACGGCGGTGCTCCGCCCAAGCAGGGCACACCTCCACCGTATGCTCCACCGTGTCCTCCGGACGATCCCCGCAGTGGTGACACCCGGCCGTTTCCTCCCGCCTAATCCTACACAGGTACCTCCCGAAGCTGCCATGTCCGGTGAGGACCTGCGTCAGGTGGAAGGTGAGGACGCCGTGGCGCCTCTCCAGCCACTCCTCAAAGAGGGGACTTATCGCCGCAATTGTGGCGTGCCCAGAGGTAGGTACCCTAGGGGGTCGATCTATGGATTGAGATTCTGGTTTCTCGCAGTTCGGGGGGGGGTTTGAACCTCCAAACCCTGCCTACGGCCCTGAGTAATACCTAAATGTCGTTTTAAGTTAAATAAATATTTATTAAAACAGGGTATTTTTTTTTAATTATCACCACACTTAGTCAATAATATCAATCTTACTTTAGGGTTGTAGCAGCTCCCTTAGCTAGTTTTTTAATTACCTATCTGTCTCATTTTTTTCATCTGGTCGTACCTACTCTTAGTATCTAAATTAATATAAACCCCTCTGAAAACTATTTTCTGTTTACTTACTGTTGGTTTCCTCTGCTTTTATTATTATTACGAACCATTTTAATAATAAAAAATATAGCGAAAGTAGGACCCTCATATTTATGTAACTGAATTATTGTTATGGGCATAAATTTGTTTTTTTTTTCTAACATTTTTTAGTATACTAAGTTCTTAATTACAGAATTAATGTGCTGTAAAATTAGGTGCATTTCTTACTAAATCCTTAAGTGCAAGCGGCTGATACCTTATCAGCACAAGTAGGTACCTACTACCCCAGCCTCCGCTGTGAATCATCAGTTTTCTTACGACTCGCTCACTTGCCGAATTACAAACGAATATTTAGTTTTTAGAAAATAAAACCATACCTACTTAGCATTATTACCCATACTTTCTACGTTTCCATGTTTATTTTAATCTTAAACCTCAATCACATACCTACATGGTCATAGCCACAAACGGTGGCGCCGCAGATCAATTAGTTCCGAGTAATAAACAAAGCAAATACGTTCGTTATGAAAAGAATTCGGCCGCCGCCAAATTTCTTTTGCCACATCAATCAAAATCATACTGATAATTAAATCATCATTTGGGTGGCCATAGAGAAGTTTGTTCTCAGAAATTCGTCTCAGTCCAAAGTCGTCCCTCTCCGATGTCATTATCACATTCCTGATTTATTAATTAGACCCTGAATGCCCAGAGAAGTGATACTAATTCGTTTATGTACCTATACATATAGTTTTGCTGGCAAACAATTCATAGCAAAAATCACGGAGATCAATGGATGGATATTGCTTGGAGATCAAATGGTTTAGCTATTACAGGAAACTATCTTCCACCCGCAACTACGCCCGCGTGGTATGCCGATAAAAAGTAGCCTATGTCCTTGCCCGGGATGCCATCTCTCTGCTTGCCAAATTTTATCGAAATTCGTTCAGTGGTTTAGGCGTGAAAAAGTAACATACAGACAGACAGAGTTAATTCGAATTTATAATATTATATAGTATTATATAGCATGGATAAATAAGTAAATCTGTGAGTCTTTGTAATTATAACCGATTGGAAATTGAATGACGACTCTCGGTAGGTATGTTATGTTATATTCAAAGAACATTATTTACCGGAAACATAAAAATTTCAAGATATTTTACGAAGGCGTAAGTTACATAAGATTTCTGATAAAAAAAACCATTTACTACGCTTAAATACTTACAGGAAATTAGCGATATAACGCTAACCAAGTAAACTCAATTTCATTTTAATTTAACTATTTAAGTACCTAGGTACTTACTACCTACCTAGTTATTGTCGTATCTTTTATTTTTAATGCCTAAACACCCTTTATCGTCATTCGTGAGCTGGTACTTCTTTTAAATTGATCGAAAATCAGGAAACGTGATATAATTTTTAAGATTTTAATGGGTTGAAGATTAAAAAATATAAAATGAATGTCAAGATCTCGTTTGCTTTGTTACTGACTGCTTCCGTAATGTCATCCCAGGATAACGACGGTTAGTATTCAAATACCAATTTTTTGAGAGTACGAACTAGAATTGATTCCTGGATACAGTTCCCTTTTTAGTGTTCCACAGCAAAAAGCCAATCTTAGTAGGTAGGTACTTAGGTACTTGACGTTGATACTAATTTGAAATTTAGAAAGAATCGTTTTTCGAAGTGAGAGGCTAGTAAGATTAAATGTTACAGAAGAATTTTTCATCATTCTCTCAAAATTCAATTGTTGTAGAAAAATTGCTGATCAAACATTTAATGAAAACATATTCTACCTAAGAAATCGGTCTATTAAGTGGCACGGTCAAAGCGATTCGTGCTTTTATGTCAGGCCGCTAGGTTCCACTAAAACCATTGTTGGTACCTACATAGATAGGTTGGTGTGTACATAAATTATTCAATGCTTCCTACCGGATATTCATTTATCCCAGTAAATACAAGTTTAAGGCCTACACACATGTTCAGGTCGACACATTCGATTCGGCCGTAATTACTACATAATATATTCGACTTTCATTCGGCTCGTGCCGATCGGCAAAATTCCGTTAGGCCAATTGGGTTTTTACCACCCAACTGTGCTAACAACAGAAGCTCGCACAACCGACAAATGGCGGTATAACCATTTTACTTCGCAGCTGAATGGCGCAAACTAGTGATGAACAGCAGTGTCACTAGTGCGAGAAGCGCGATCTGCGATTTCCAACCCGCATGCCCAGAGTAGCGATTATGAGCAAACCCTCCAATGGCAAGCCAGAATCAACCATGGTCCCCAGTTCCCGGCTGCCTTCCTACTCCTGATTTTGGCGGTGGTCACGGTAACGGCAAGGTAGGTGTTGCGAAGAAATCAATCAATCTGCCTAGCCTTTTCCCAACTACGTTGGGGTCGGCTTCCAGTCTATCCGGATGCAGCTGAATACCAGGTGTTGCGAAGAATGTTTACGAATGGCCGCCAAACCCAACTGACCTAGGCGAGGTATAATGTTGAAGGTAAATGTAAAAACACACGTTACGACGAGCACCTAGTGCAGCTTGAAAAATAACTCGGAAAAATAAAATGGCAGATTCTTGGGTTGAGTGAAGTCCGAAGACAGTTGAAACCCTTGGGTTTCAAGGGTTATTTTGTCCAGAGCGTCCACAATAACGCTCGAATCGGGCCACCTTATATATATTTTTTTGAGAGGAGAACCATGTATCTCCAGGTGGAATAATGGTGCCTGGTAAACAAATCCCTTTGTGACAACATTGTGGAAGTCTCCAGTATCTCTAACAGGGTAGTGTATTTCGTAGTGAAGCTAACCGAAAGGTTTTTCAGGTTTACGCACCGACCTCGGCACACTCGTATGTCGAAGTGGAGGAAATGTTCGAGGAACAAGCAATCCACAACAAAGTTTGCTTAAAAAAAATAATTAACATTAACATTTATCACTAATTCAACGAGCCCAACACTACAGGGCCATCTTTTAATTTTGAAAGGTTCCTGTGGCCTCCTTTCGCCTCTATAATCAGACTCTGGACTACACTTTTGGCTATAGTTTTTGCCAAGACAAAGAAACGAACCCAAACACAAAGAAGCTATCTTCTTTCATTGAGGAGTTCCTTTGGCCAAGTTCCGGCTTCACCATTAGACCCTGAACACTGCCTAGTGTAACCAATGAGTCCAAACACGATGGTGATCTTGTTTGATTGAGGAGTTCGTATGACCAACTTCCAGATCCATTATCAGACTCTGGACACCACCCAGTGTAACAGCACTTGTCAATACATAACCAAACACGACACCAAACACGATGGTGCCCTCTTTTTTTATTGAGGTTTTCCCCCCATGGCCACCTTCCAGCTCCATCATCGGACCCTGAATACCGCCTAGTGTCAAAGCACTTGTTGAGACGTAACTAATGAGTCCACGCTATGAATGAGTCCAAACACGATGGTGCTTGTTGTTTGATTGAGAAGTTCTATGGCAAACTTCCGACTCCATCATCAGACCACCTTTATGGTATCATTTTTTTCAAAATGTCTCGGTAGTTGTGTAAGAATGCCAAGTTTCAGCTCAATCGGATGCCAGTAGTGCTTAAAAATGGATTACAATTGAAGTAACCGGAAACACATACGAACAGAGCAAGCATTAAAACTTGTAAAAATAAGATTGACTTCATCATAATGAATAATAATAAATCCGGCCAAGTGCATGTCGAACCACGCACAATGAAGGGTTCCGTAGTTAGGATGAATTTATCCAACAAACTTAACATTGTAAGTAGTTGAAAAACTTGTATGGGAGAACATGTTTTTGCAACTGCAAAGGATGGTGGGCACCAGTGGTCCCAGCACGGCCAGCCACTACGTATGAATTACTTAAAAGAGCAGATAAAACTGTTTTTTTATTTTATTATGACACCATCAAAATCTGTCCCGGAGGAACCGAGCTACGTGCATCTAAAGTATTTTTTCTCTCCGCGGCTTAGCTCAGAGACTGTTATTACTAGAATGCTGTTATCTGGCATGGATATACATATTAATCACATATTGTATGCTTATATTTAAATTAGTGAATTGTTTCTTATTTTATGTATTTTGTTTCTCTTCTACTCTTACACACGTTGTCTACGTCTCTTCTATCTACTTTCCTATCGCAGGTATGCTGGAAGAGATTTCTTTAGAAATAAGCATTGCCTTTGTACGTATTTTTCTGTTCCTTTCTTGTTGTCTGTATTTATATGTGTGTGCATAAATAGTTAAATAAATAAATAAATAATCACGACGACAAAGCGCTAAAATAAAATCAAGAAAATCATCGTTTTTTAGGGTACCTCCCCTACAAGTAGAGTGGGGATGTTGTTCTTTTTCTCGCCTATCCCATAGTGTGGGGTGTTGTTGGAAAGGTCGTTTGAAAATATTGTGAGTCTGTGAAAACCATTTTTGGATTCAGAGAGAGATCACAATTGCTCTCCTGTTCCAAAATAAAGAATTCATTCATTCATTCATTCATCCATGTATCCCATACATGGGACAGGAGAGCAATTGTGATCTCTGTTTCCCTTTCTGCAACTCCCTTCTGTGAGATAACTGATTCGCAGAAGGATACCACCGCGTCTCAAGAGTCTGCACTGCCGACCATTGAATGAACTACGGTTGGCAGTGACACGTCGTTTCCCACTTCTGAAACGAGGCCGCGGCGTAGCTTTTCCCATGCGACACATTCGGCCAGCGTATGCCACGCCGTGTTCTGCAACAGTTTTATTTTTGGTTTCGGGGTGGGAAGTGTTAAATAAATTATTTAACTTTGACTTTGACTTTGACTTTAGATGTCCTCCTCCTGGGACTGTCAGACTCTTACTGACACCCCAGTGTTCCCTTCCCACACTTGGACCGGGGATTATTTGATCTTGTGCGCCTTCCACGATCCCCGGCTGGTGCCAGCCCGCCTTGCGGGCCACCTCAGGTCCGCGGGGGGAGTGAGGTGAAGACTACGCGCCGCCGCCTCGAACCTAACATAAAAAAAATATTTAAAAAAATGGGTGGAAAATCCTCATGCATGTCCTCCGCCCTGTAGTGGGCGGAGGGGTCTGTCAGACTCTTACTGACAAAAAACCACCCCAGTGTTCCAACTCACACTATACGCCGGGGGTCGCGGGAACGTAAAAATGGCATTCACTACGGCCGACAGCGACAAGTCACTGCCTACTTCTGAGATGAGGTCACGGCGCGGCTCCTCCCAAGCGGCACACTCTGCCAGCGTGTGCCGCGCCGTGTCCTCCCGGCAGTCGACGCCGTGGTGACACCGGGTGTCCGGCTCCCTGATTATGCGATACATGTACTTCCCGAAGCAACCATGCCCCGAGAGCACCTGCGTCACCCGAAACGACAGGGAGCCGTGCCTCCTCCCGAGCCAACGCTCGAGCACCGGCCGGACTGCCTCGATGATGTCGAGGCCGGCGGTAGGGCGTGAAAGCCTGTCCCACCATTCCGCCACCAGGACCTTGCGAAGCTGAGAACGATGCAGCTCTATGTGTCACTGCATCGGTTGCTCGCCCTGCACCCTCGCTTCCTTGCGCCACCGATACGATGACACGAGTACTTTCGCCTCGAGGTCCCAGGGCGAGGATCCGGCCAGTGCACAAGCCGCCTCGTAGGAGATCGTGCGATGCCCCTGATGACTCTGATGGCCATCGCTCTCTGCAGGTTGCGCAGGTCTGCAATGCTACCGGCCGTCAGGTCAGCCGCCCAGATCGGGGCCCCATAAAGGGCCATCGATCGCACGGTCCCCACGTAGAGCCGCCTACAGGCGGCGCTCGGGCCCCCCAGATTGGGAAGCAGCGTTGATAGCGCCCCAGCAGCGCCCAGCAACTTGGGCGCCAGCCGTCGGAAGTGGGGCCCGAAGTCCCACCGGCTGTCGAGCACCAATCCCAGGTACTTCATGGTAGACTCGACAGCGATCCGAGCCCCTCCGACCACGTTGTGTGAGCCGGGTGGTGGCGCCCGCCGGGGGCCATGAAACACCATGGCCTCCGACTTGCTGAAGGCCACCTCCAGGCCTAGGCGACGTATGCGGCCTCACAGGACCGCAAGACCGATTTCCACAAAGTGGGAAACTGGCCCCGCTCAAGGCACGCTGTGTAGAGTCCTCTTTGTTGGGGCTCAAGCTCCTTCAGAGCGAGGGCTAATACGCAGCCGTGGATCCCGTCTGGCCCCGGAGCCACGTTCTTGTCCCGGAGCCGCATCACGGCTGCCCTCATCTCTGCCTGTGTCACCTCTGGGGCGCTGATGGCGTTCTCCTCCACTGTAGACTCTGCGGCTGTGGGTAAAACCATCGATGGCGGAGTATGCTCCGCTCTTGCCGGGAAGAGGGCTGCAACCACCTTCTCTAGTAGCACGGGTTGGAGACTCTCCGTAAGTGGGGCCGCGGCTCGAAGTTTCCCTCGGACCGCGCGATAAGGGCGCCCCCACGGATCCCCGTCTAGAGTCTCCAACATCTACTACCTGTCTCGCGTCCTCGACTCGCCGATGGCCAGCCACAGAGTCTCCTTGGCCGCACGGTACACCTCATACAGCGCGGCCTCTTCGTCAGGGACCCGACGACGTCTCCTCCGGTATCGGGTGTACTGGCATCTAACCGCCACGCACGCGACGCGCAGCTGCGCGATCTCGGCGGTCCACCAGTACACCTAGCGCCTTGCGGACTGTGCGTGGACCCGGGGCATGGACGCGTCGCAAATTTGCGTCATCGCCCCACGGAACCACAGTGCCTCCTGCTCGACGTCGACGGGTCCGTTCGTTACCGACTCCCGGCTCCAGGCCTGGACAATAGCGGCCTCCTCGAGAAGCTCCCTGTCGATGCGCTTAGGCGATCAGCGCGGACCGTCCGTTCGCGGGGCGGGTGGTCCGCGGCCGCCGGCGGTCTGGGCGGAGACGTCGAAGCGGATGTAACGGTGATCCGACAATGTCTCAACGTCAGCGTCTGGCATGTCGCCGTGGAGGTGCCACGGCGACACGCCAGTCACGGACACGGCTCGCGACAGCGGAGCTAGCGAACGAGACGTACACTATAGAACCGCCCCGCTGCCGCACGCACGTGTGGTGTCGAGCCCCGATTTAGGACGATTAGGCCAGTCGTGACCGCCCACTTCTCCAGCGCCTCGCCTTTAGCATCGGTCACAGGGGATCCCCACGCCGCAGACTTGGCGTTGAGATCCCCTAGCAACAGCACCGGGCGAGGGTGGAGTCGGCCCACGACGGCACCCAGCTCGACAAGGCTCTAACAGAGTGGTTGATACTGCCCTGGAGGAAATGGTAGAGCGCCGTTATGCGCAATCCATTCCCTCCGTACCATTCCTAGGCCGGGAGTCGGCCGAAGGGCAGCCAGACTGCGGAAGGGGTAAAGAGCCCCCCGCAGCCTTGGCAGCCCCTCTCTTCTTTCTTTTTTTTTTGGTGGTGGCGCGCACGCCCAATGCCTTTCCGCCCGCTCTGTGCCCGGCGGGCCTCCCTGCAGCTATACACAGGCTGCAGTTTGACGCTGCGGAGCACTGGGCCGCCATGTGGCCGGCCTGGCCGCAGCGATAGCTCTGCTCGCTGCGGTCAGTTTCGGCGGTGCACCGTGCCCTGACATGCCCAATGTCCAGGCACCGGTAGCACAGCATGGCCCTAGAATGCAGCAGCTTGACTCTTGCTGCAACCCATCCCACCAACAATCGCCCACCGTCAGCGACTTTATTCGCCGCCGCCACCGGGCACCGCACCCAAATCGTGCCGAGCCCGGAAGCGTCGGCGCGTATCTCGCCCGTCCGGACGTCTTCGGGCGGACATCCACCAACTTTGGCGATGGCTACCACGACCTCAGCCGGGGTCGTCGAGTCGTCCAGGCCATCGACGCGCAACTCAACGGCCTTCATTGGCCTGGACACCCGGACGTCCTCCGGGTTGAGGACCTCCCTCAGCTGAGCGGCCAGGATGTCCGTCTTTTCGCCGCTAGAGGCACCCGACACCTCGAGTAGCCGCGCTCTCGTAACCGCTGGCCTAATTTTGAGGCCAGACGGTGTGCCGAGGTCGGGGAACGCGACATTTGCTTTCGCCGTTGTAAGGACCGCCTTGTAAGTGACGCCCCGTTCGACGGCTCCGGGCTGCAGCGTTATAACCACAGCCGCAGAGCGTGGGGCTCTGACCTAAGGCTGTCCCTTTGCCTTCTTCGGTGCCGGTGCCGGTGCTCTAGCGGGGAGCGCTGTCTTCCTCCCGTAACTGCGGCCTCTTTTGACGACCGTTGCCCAGGCCTCAGCGGTAGGCCCAGGTGCGGCCGACGGCATCGCAGCCGCGCAGGAGGCGGGCACGGACGTACCCTCCGCGGGCTTTTTGGTCCCTCTACCGGACCGGCTCGACTCAGCCGCCGCGCTTGCTGTTGGCTGACCCTCCTTCCTCCGCTTGTCCGCAGCGAGCGGCGGGCGGAGGTTTTGAGCCGGGAGGAGCCTCGCCTCTATCGCCTCCAGTCGGGCACTCACCATCTTCCCACACTGCACCATGCAGATGCGCGCGATCATTACGACCTCCGCATCCGCAGGCGCAGGCGTCGAAGATGGGGCCGGCGATGGCAGCGTCACTGTAGTAGAGGAGCCAGCTGCCGCGGGACTTGCCCTCTGGGCGGCAAACTGCCGCTTGAAGTCCTCCAACTCGGATCGGAGACGGCCATTCTCCTCCCATAGCTTCGCCGTCTCCTCCGTGCTATTGCGGTTAACCGCCGAGACTCCAGCTGGTACTCCCGTAAACCAAAATACATGGTACAAGTACATCCCCGGTAATTCCGCGGTTAAGGAGGACCTCAACCGCCTCCTTTATCCCGTCTGCCGCCTCTTTAAAAGCACGCGAGGCAACCCTCAGGACGACATTCACGCCGCCCAACACTTGGCGACTAAGCGCCACAGCCGATACGCTCCTGCCGTCAGCCATGCGAGCAGAGCGCCGCTCTCGGGCCTGTCGGGCCAACTCGCTGACTTCGTCAGCCGCGACAGTCTTTTGCTACAACCTCTTAGCAGCACTGGCCTCCGCTCTATTCGCTTCCAGCAGGGAGACAGTGGAGCCGCCCCAAGGTCCGCCACCAACAACGGGCTGACTACGACACAATAGGGATGTTAACTTCCAACAAAATTATGTCATTTAAAAAAGCATAGTATATAAGGGATAGTAAAAAAATCTATAAAACCTTCCAAACTATGGTAGTATGGAGAAGTTATACGCATTTAGAAGTTTTTGACAGTTATTTCAGTAATTTGTAGTATTTTCTTTCCATGTTATGCCTACTGTTTAGCATATGCGAAAGTAACGTCTAATTTTTTTTTGCCTATATTTGTCTTTATTCTTCTTACAGGTAAAGATGCTCGGAAACATTATGGTTTAAGTTATCATTCTAAATGCATAGATTACGTTAAAAGTTTTACTTGTATGACTACATGCAAGAGCATTGGTTTTCAAGTATATAGAATGAATTTTCGTTGTAAATGTAGTTGTCATGCGTTAAAGACTACAACAATATTGCCATTCTTTAAATGGCGGACTAATGGTACTACAAGGGCCTTGCCTAGAACTCGAAGTCCACGACTTTATCACATCGCTGGCACCATGTCACCTACAAGTACAAAAAGAACAACCGTAGATAATTCGACTGCACCTGTACACTGTAATATGTCTGCAACTGGAAATACAACTACAACTAAAACTAACACTACAACCACAACTACAACTACAACTACAACTACACCTGAAACTTCAACTACAACTGAATCAAGTACAATGTCTGAAAGCTCTAGTGATTATAGTGGATCAAGTGATTCTTCATCATCAAGTTCTAGTGATGATCCTTCATCAAGTACTGATGGATCAAGTGCTAGTGGCTCAAGTTCTAGTGATGATGTATCAGGTTCTAGTTCAACAGATAGTTCATCTGATTCAACAACAACAACAAGCGCAGCACCAGAGCCAGAGCCAGAAAATGAACCATGATGGTGAAGATAACACCCCCAATATGTATTACTGTATGTAAACAATATGTATAACCGTTTCTTGAGATTCAGTAAATATTCTTATTTTGAGGTATGTTTTATCTTATCTCTTTGGCTAGTTTAGCTATATTTATTATTAAAGCATCGAGAATTCTACTGCTAATAGAATCTTCTGCAAATAAAATGTTGTTTTTCCTCATCCACGCGGCCCGGGCCGCGGGTCCAACTGTAGGTTTGTTCTGTTTTCCGACTTCCAAGCGGGCGTAGTCGCATAGAACCCGAACCAATCCATCCCCTTCAACCAGCTACGCAGATGGCTACAGGAGTTTACCCACACGCGAGCGGGGAGCTGTTGAACCTCCACACCGGGCTACAGGCAGTCCATGGAAGCTATGCGATCCTTGGATAGCAGGTTAACCAGGCGCTTATTACGCCTGGACAGGGCCGGCTTGCGCCTGGTGGCGGGGATAATCACAGGACACGGGTCGCTAAACGAACATTTCCTCACAGTAGAAAGAGAGCAAGAAAAAAATAGGTTTTTACACAGAAACACGTGCATACAATAAGATAACAGTAATCAGCAAAATTAAACAAAATAGATCTAAGTACAAATATGAGATCACGAGTATAAAGATAAATAGTCGGCAGCTGCACGTTATGACTATAACGTCACGACATAACTATAAGTACAACGAATTATATGAATAAATAACATAAAAATTAATCCGCAGGTATCACCGTGATAAATAATGTACCTACCTACCTGTAACATAATTACACGAGCATATCCAGTGTTTTGTCTCGCTACCACCCTTACCTTCGCGTCGTTTGTCGTCGCTCACACTATAAAAAAGTAGGACAGTTGCATTTCTCTATTGAGTCGTTGCTGCGAGCCATCGAATCAGGCGTCCAGGCCCGGCGCGGCGGCGCGGCGAAGCGCGCGGCACAGCACGACCACTGCGCGCGGCTCACGACTACTCACGAGTCCTGTGAGGTCACGTGTCGCGTCATGCGACTTGAGCTACTACCGCCAAACGACACACCGTCCAGTGGGAACTGGCTAGCACTTGCGTTTTAGTCGTAATAGGCTTAACTGACAGTCCTCTGTGCAGAACATGCATAATATGGAGTCTGAGGCAACAGTTGCGCATGTGATCTTTAAACGCAAGGTGTCACCCAAATTAGAACAAAAACTCTCGGGTCACTCAGATCTTTTGTAGATATTCTAAACAGACTAGGAGAGGAGACCGAATCTCTTCTGGAGGTGGGCTGGTTGGAATGACCCGCGGCAGCCGCCATGGCCCACGTACATACAATGGTCCACTTGAAGGACTTATCAAGAGCGGAAACCAATCCAGTAACATAGAACATAATAGATTAAAAAAGAAATACGAGGATACGCGTTTCTAAACTCTTATAGGACAGAAATAGGCGATGGATGTAATGTGGCCCTAGTGAAAAGGGATCTAAGTCCAAAAATGCAACTTTACAGGAGAAGCAAAAAACACTCCGCGCACTTCAAATTGCGTGATTAATCTCGTGTGACATTTAAACCGCTAACAATTGAAATAGATGTGATGTTTTTATAGGTAAACAATTTATGCTTTTTATTATTATTGAGTAATTTTTTATGTAAAGTTATTAGTTTTTAACTTTCTTTCTTTCTTTCTTTCTTTTAGTGACTTGTACTAACCACAAAATGAATTCCCTGAGGGTATAAGTTATACCCCTTCTCCCATATGTCAAATGTTAATTCACACAAGTGAAAATGGATACGCATTTGGAATGGTTGTGTTCATACTAATCTCAACAGAGTGACCGTTTTTCCCTTTATTTTTGTGAAAACGGATTTATGTCTAGTAATATCAAATTAGTCTCTAAACCATTTAAGAACCAGGGTTTGTTGTATTTTGGGGTTTGTAAATTACCCACGTTTTCATTTGGTTGGTGTTTATGAAAACACCAACCAAATGAAAACGTGGGTAATTTATGTTAATTTAGATTAAAAAACATTTTTTTTTTTTTTTTTAATCCGTTTTAAAGAATACAAAAGTGCTTGAAACCGACTTTTGTAGTTGTTTTTGGTGTCAGTTGGACCCTTTTACACAAGGTAACTTCTTTATGTTTAGAGATAGCTTAGATTCGTTTACACCAAACGATAGAGAATTTTTTTATGATCACTTCTGTATACTTAACTCATTTTCCACAAAATCGGACTTAAACCCCTTTTCACTAGGGCCACAGGTATAACGTTCCTATTTTTGACTTATTAAATGGGGTGTTTTTTCTATGAAATCCAAAATCCACGTTGTTAAGTCATAGGTGAAGTGGTGGTCACCATCAACATCGGCCTAGCCTCTTCCCTACTATGTTGCCGTCGGCTTCCAGTCGAATCTAACCGGATGCAGCTGAATACCAGGGCGTTACACGGAGTAACTGCCTATAACATTATTAACAATCCAGTTTCTGGGTAAATACGATACGATACCCCTTCGTTGTCAGACTGTAGGACTTCTGATCCGTAACACCTGTCAAAGATCTACAAATGTTAGCCGGACCAACAGCTTAACGTCCTTGCTGGTACCTATACTTACCAATAATAATAATAGGTATTACTTATTTCTTGTAAATAGGAAATATTAGTCAGTAACTCAATCATTTAATAATAAATACTTATTGGTTTATTTCTTCCCTTTGCCGATTTCTTAATGTAAAAAAACCGGCCAAGTGCGTCTCGAACCACGCACAATGAAGGGTTCCGTAGTTGGGATGAATTTATCCCAAGAACAAACTTAACATAGCAGTTGAAAAACTTCACTGAACGTGTTTTTGCAACTGCAAATGTAAGTTGGTCGATTATTACTCGGTAACTTGTAGAGCCTACTTAGTTGCGATAGTTTTCCTTTTAATTTGGTTATAAATACTACTGCCCTGAATTTTTTCACATATCCAGAACCAACCATTTAGTAGGCAGGGGGGCGGGACACTTGACTCTAACAAAAATTAGCACTTCAAAGCTTAATATTTCGCAAACGAATCCCTGGATCCAAAAATGGTTTTAACGAACTCAATATTTTTAAACGAACTTTCCAACGACACCCCACACCATGTGACTGACCCGAAAAAGAAATCACCAAGTTATGTGTAGGGGAGGACCAATAAAAAAAAAAAACTGATTTTATTTTCGACGTGATTTATATGTATCCCCATACCAAATTACAGCTTTCTAGTATTTAGTCTCTGAGCTAAGCCGCGGACAGACGGACATAGCGAAACTATAAGGGTTCCTCGTTGACTACGGAACCCTAAAAACGATCGTAAACTTTAGTTTTTTATGTGTAAGCGACCAATAAAATAGGCATTGAACAGAGAAAGACGGGCATCGGAGAGTAAAGGTGACAGCTCCCCTCGGCTTACGCCAACTACGGTACAAATTGCGATATTAAGCACAAGACGTGATGAAAAAACACTAGGTGAATATAAATTAGGCAGGAGGAGCTCTATAATCAATATAAACGATGCTAAAGAAGATTAGAAAAATCCTATAAGAAAACAAATTTCACGGGATCGTAAAGACACGTGTAACTGCAATGGTTTACATTTTTTATTTCAACCTCTCTGTAACATTCTTTTCATGACTTACCTTGTGTATTGTATGTTGTTGTGTGTGTACACACGTATCCACTTTAATTATTTTAGTATCAATAAATTCTATATAAAATAACTGTCCGAACAGTGTACGGTTCTTAGTACCTACATAAGCCGAATGCTTACCTTGATAGTTCGTTTGTCTCGTTTTTCGCTACTAACGTAACAATGTCATAATCTCTATTGACATGTACGTAATGTAAGCATGAGTAAAGTATTCTTTCATACCGTCCAAAAGTTTAAGGTATTATTGCAATGTCTCATTACTCTAAAAAATATCTCAAACTTGAATTACCTTCTAGATTCTGTTTCTCTTGCTATCTATCTAAGTACGTACGTTTTACGTTCCTATTTTTATCCGCCCTATAAAATTATTTATATCTACTACATCGTTAGGCTAAAAAGTCAAACCTGCATACTTATTTCAGGAAATACTTAGCAAAGGGTTAATTTTCAAAACACATAGCACGGAGACAGTACGGCGGCCTCTGCTGGGCTGCTAGAAACGGTATTGTCAATCCTTTCCATACAAACCATTTTTTTCTTTTTGCGGGTGGGAAATCCTCGAATGACTTCTCCCGCTCTGGGAGGAGTGGGAGGGCATGTCAGACTTTTACTGACAGACTTCAGTTGCCTGTTGCCAAGGGCCCCGGTATCCCTTTCGGACTTTCCCGCAGCTTCCATGCAAACCAAGCGTGTAACATATATAGACAATGACGGCTCCCGACAATTCTGAGAATTGCTGTGACAGCCTAACTTGCATTCAGCGCTAATTACGAGGGCACGAATATCATTACGACTGGCGTCTCGAGTCGCTGCCGAGGACTATGGGGCCCAGCGATTCCGTGCTCGGTAGTCAAAACACATTCTGCGAGAGTCAGCAATTACCAATCACAGATGTTGTTCAGCTTGTGAGTTATTTTAGCTTAAGAAGAAAATAATCTTATATTTTTGCAGGATGTTCGTGTGTGCTGATCTTTATTCTTTTACAGCTGAGTTATTGGAAGTTTTAGGTTATATGGGTATGAATCATTTTTATTAGGGTTCTGTAGTCTACAAGGAACCCTTATAGTTTTGCTATGTCCGTTTGTCTGTCTGTCTGTCCGAAGCTTAGCTCAGAAACTGTTAGTAGGGTTAATGGAAGCCGACGCCAACATAGTAGGGAAGAGGCTAGGCCGATGTTGAAGATGACTACCCCTTCACCTATGACTTAACCACGTAGTTAGTAACTTAGACGGACAGTACTAGAAACCAGTAATTAGGCATAGGTATACATATAATGTTTTAACATGTAACGTTTTTTTTTTTTCATTTCACTATGGTGTCGGTGGAAAAGTCATTCAAAAATTTTTTTACAATAAAATATCAAGTGACTTCCAAAAAAAAACACTAAATAGTGAAAAATAACGTTAATTTCGTAAGTCGGTGTCTTTGGTTTTCAATTTTCGTTTTTTGGGACCGACCTCCGCTATTACCTAAAGTTAATTTTCACTTTTTAGTTGTGGTACCTACCCCACACAAATTCGAATGCCGGGAACATTAAAACATCGTCCATATAGGCTAATTGAGAAAAATACGTATTATTGAAGCTAACTAAAAAACTACGCAGCATCTCAGCCTCTGAAGCATCCCCTACCAAACAAAACAAGAGTCATCAAAATCAATTCATAACTAGCGGAGTGATCGCGTAACAAACACACAAAAATAGCTTACAGTCGAATTGAGAACCTCCACCATTAGAGTTTTTGAAAACCATTTTTGGATTCAGGCATCCGATTGCGAAATATTAATCTTTAAAGTGCTAATTTTTGTTTGAGTCAATTGTCCCCCCTGCCCGCTAAATGGTTGGTTTTGGATAAGTGAAAAAATTCTACCAGTTAACGAGTAATAATCGGCCAACTTACATTTGCAGTTGCAAAAACATGTTGCATGTTTTTCAACTACAATATTAAGTTCGTTCTTGGGATAAATTCATCCAATCTACGGAACCCTTGATTGTGCGTGGTCCAACACGCACTTGGGCAGTTTTTACACATTTTTTGGAAGATGATACATAACAAAAGATACAGGCTGACATAGTATGAATAATCAAAAAGAGACCCATCTTAAAAAAACCGGCCAAGTGCGAGTCGGACTCGTGCACAAAGGGTTCCGTACCATCCTACTATCCTACTAATATTATAAATGTGAAAGTTTGTGTGTTTGTGAGTTTGTGTGTTTGGATGTTTATTACTCAATCACGCGAAAACGGCTGAATGGATTTGGATGAAATTTGGCAAATAGATAGTTTATAACCTAGATTAACACATAGGATACTTTTTATCCCGATATTCCCACGGGATCGAGACTTACGCGGGTGAACCCGCGGGGCGCAGCTAGTTATCTATAAAAACGGCAAAAAATCATGTCTGCTGTATGGGAGCCCCCTTAAATATTATTTTATTCTGTTTTATAGTATTTATTGTTAGCGAGAACAGAAATACATCATCTGTAAACAATTTAACTGTTTAACTATCACGGTTCATGAGATACAGCTTGGTGACAGACAGACAGACGGACGGACAGCGGAGTCTTAGTAATAGGGTCCCGTTTTACCCTTTGGGTACGGAACCCTAAAAACTATTTATTTACATATTTGGAATATTTGAAATTGAAAACTATTTCTTAAAATTGTTTGAGAATGGTGTAAACGAGGAGATTTTTTATTTTCATTGTTTTGCATTTTGGGTACGGAACCCTAAAAACTATTTATTTACATATTTGGAATATTTGAAATTGAAAACTATTTCTTAAAATTGTTTGAGAATGGTGTAAACGAGGAGATTTTTTATTTTCATTGTTTTGCTAATGTTTTCAGGGTTATGAAATATAACTATTTCTGTGAAGCGATACACGAGCCCAAAACAACCAAAGAAGATGACGATCATGATCATCAACATCATCATATACAGGGTGTCTCAAACGTAGTGGTCCAAAGGCAAGTGGAGTAAAGCGGAGGTGGCCACATATCATATAAAAAAAATTAAGTTGGGATATTCTCAATAGTTCAAACATTTCGCTTATTTAATCATTTTCAAGTAATTTTACACTTTTACTTGGATTTTCCGACCCTGTGAACAAATTTTTGACGTAGCGAGTTCAAATCTGGCTGGAAGATGCTTTGATAGTGTAGGTACAAGATTATGTTCCTATTTACGTTCAGTGTGGCTCTGCAACGCTTCAGATTTTATTTTTACTTGTCTTTTCTAACGGGGGAAATCAATTCCTTACCCGTCATAATATACAACTTTTTAGCGAAACTAGTAGGTAGTACATTTTTTTTAAATCCTGAGCCTAGAAAGTTTTGCTAAAGTTTTTAAATGCGATGTGGCCACCGCTCCTTTATCCCATTTGTATTTGGACCACTACGTTTCTGACTAACGGGGCGAGCACAGGCTTGTGACATGGCTCGAATTACACATTTTTAACCGACTTCTTCAAAAAGGAGGAGGTTCTCAATTCGTCTGTATGTTACGAAAATTGAAAAGCAAAGACACCGACTTCCGAAATTAAAGTTATTTTTCAGTTTTGAGTGTATTTTTTGGAAGTCGGTTTTGTTTTTTTTATCACAGTTTATTCATATATAATAGGCAGTGCTCGCACCCAGGTACTTTTTTTTAAATTGCGTATTTTCGCAATGACTGTACCGAAGGCCGGTTTAATGCAATAAGGCAATAGGTACCTAGAGTCTGTCCAACGAAAGAAGTCCAAGAAAAAAGGCGGCAATTGAAAAAAATCAAGAACTGTCAACCCACTGCTTAAACGGAGTCGATATTATTTATTATTCAAGATATATTATGCGATACTTACATCAGTATTTCATATTTATATAATAATTAGACATGTCATATTGTCTTAAGAAGTGAAATTTATTACCTACCTATCTGTTCAACAGATAGGTAATAAATCCTGGTCAACTTTCGTTGGACAGGCTCTATCTAGTAGACAACTGTTTTAACTGACTTCAAAAAAAGGAATCGGTTCTTTAACCTAAGGGTTGTCAAGAAAGGTGAGACAAATCATCGATCATCAATCAGTTCCAGTGCGAACCTCTGTTGAGATTGATCTTGCCATGTACCTATGGTTACTATTGTAAGCTAGTGCGTCACTTCTAGGATAAAGGCCCGATCACACGTACCACAACCACACCACAACGCAGCGAAAAAATGTAGGCAAGTAGTGGTTACGTGTGAATAGTGTACTGCAGCTTCTTGCAATTGCATTGTGTAACTACAAAATTGTCGTTGTGGTTTGGTTGTGACGTGTGATCGAGACCTAAGGCATACATTGAAATGATGTTGTGTGTGTGATGGAGGTGGTTTTCTGTTGTGTCCACAGATACAAAATAGGAGTCGCATCCTCTTTAATCTTTCACTTCGCACGGTGAAGTAAGGCAGTTCCAACAAAAAAGTGAACAAAATGTAAAGCCGAAATTGAATTTGATTCCGATACATAAATTTTACTTAGCGTTTGTCTCCCTCGGATCAAGCGGGAAAATAAACGAATGTTAATTAAATTTGTTTGTGCGAAACTAAGTTGCCAACAGCCTTTTTTAATTATTTATTTTCGGGAGATTTTCTAAATTTCTGTACATTTTGTTGTGTAAAAACGTCCACCTGAATATTGTCCAGGAATAACTGTTTGAAGCCATCAAATAATAGTATTTGTAAGGATACTAATAAAAGTATCCTTGAACACATTGGCATTTCGTTTAATTTGTGATTGTTTTGTTTGTTTTCATTTGGTAATGACACAACACATTACGCAAGTAAATTGTCTTTGGCCTCTCATCCACAGATAACTTATATTGCTCTCATCAAGCAATAGACAAAAATTGACAAGCTTTTATAATTTCTTGTTTTGAATATGATGCTTTTGGCAAATTTGTACCTGTAGTGAATGTCACTCTTTATTTTGTATTGTGCGTTTAGTTTGTGCAGAATAAACAATTTTTCTTTTCTTTTCTTCACATTTTTCTCCAGAAGGGTTTCAACATTTCAGATGAAAATTATTATTTTCATAGTAATCACAGGTAATAAAAATAAAAAACGATATTTAATTCTATAATCTCATAATCCTAACTAAGCATTTAACAAAAAAAAAACATAAAGAAAATTTTTACGCAATATATGTATTTTAGACTATACTTATAATTTAAATGATAATAAAGATAACATCCTTTCAATGTATGTCATTTCGTTCATTTTTGTTATTCTTTATTGTAACACCAATATTTGTTGATATTTGAGCTTTTCAACTAGCAACATTCTCTATTTAAACCCGTCCAACAAAACTTCTGTCTCCCATTTTGAGAGTTGGTGCTACTGACGAGAAAAGTGTGTTTCTTCCTGTGCAGTATTTTTTCAACAATAAACCTTTCGATTAATGCCCAATTACGTATGACTCCGGATTTTTAATTTGTCTGTCCTTAATCCTACTTTATACCTTTTTAGTTGACTATTTTTACGGAGTGGGGTTTTAGTTTTATAAATTTTATTTTTGCTTAATTTTTTGATGGTTATAATATAATTAAATCATTTTGAAATATGATAATTAAGCCCTTTGCCGTTTTTATAGATAGTGGTACGGAACCCTTCGTGCGCGAGTCCGACTCGCATTTGGCCGGTTTTTTTGTAACGATTTGTACAATCACATCAAAATCTTTACAAAAAATGTTTCACCTGCGTAACAAAAACTAACAGTTTCGTGTCGGGTTGTAACAATAATTAAGTTACTTAATTATTGTTGTATTGTTACATAATTATTATGTAACAATAATTAAGTAACAATAATTAAGTAAACCCGATTTCCTAGGTAGTACATTTTTTTGTTTTAAAATAAATATTGTACCTATTTTTTTAAAGGTGTATATATTTTAAAATGATATTTACACAAATATGTATGTAAATAAGATGAATAAATACCTACACAATTTAGACACTGATTTTGTGACTTACTCATCAGGGTGATTATTAGGACTTCGAATATTGAGAAGCACTGGGTTGCGTAGGGGTTCCTAGTGACGGAGAGTAATAAAATCTTTTAATAGTAACAATACAATCGGACCAATACGATACACGTAATGAATGACTTTCGAAATGAGTTAAAACAACAGATATAACGTTTTTTTATGTTTATTATGTTTACACAAAAATGCTTTGTGTGGGGTGTTTTATGGTTTTTTCTTCAACCGATATGTTTACAAATCAAAATAGATTATAGCCAGTTTTTCCCGTTATTAGTAGCTATAAATCATTGTACATCCGTAGCGACTGATCCTTTAAATAAGATCTAAAGTGAAGAATACTACAAATGCCGATTGTTTTGAAAAAGGTAAGGTATTCACTCTTTTATGTCGTTGTGAGTTTCAAGACTCGTCAGAGGGCCTCGCCTGAGCTGGTCAAGCAAACGTCCTACACATTTTTCTTTATTGTAGGTATAACTTTTGTCTACATGGGCCAATTTTATGCTGCCTATAGTAAAAAGTATCCTACATTCATGAACTACTAAATGGACTCGGTTTCATCAGCCGACGCCATTTGGACCACTTCCGCCCGTTGTCCTTTCATCCACAACTGTTCAGCCGTTTTAGCGTAAAAGCGTCACAAACCAACAAACAAACTCACTTTCGAATTTATAATGTTAGTTAGTATGACTTTTGGTATGTTGATAGAACATAAAGCTTTGTGAACTTATCCAGTAAGTAATCCTACTTTATTTCAACTTTCAATTCCTTTTTAACCTACTTCTTCAAAAAGGAGGAGGTTCTCAATTCGTCTGTATGTTTTTTTTTTTTTTTTTGTATGTTTGTTACGCGATTACTCCGCCCATTATGAATCAATTTGGATGATTCTATTTTTGTATGGTAGGTCATGCTTACGAGGTGGTCCCATATCAATTTTATTGACTTTGCTTGCGTAGTTTTTGAGTTAGCTTCAATATTACGTATTTTTCCCACTTAGTTTACCTAGATGATACATTCATTTACTCCTTCACTGTTATTTACATCAGCTAGTAGAATTCGTATTTGTGTGGGGTAGGTACCACAACTAAACAGTGAAAAATAAAAACTTTTTACAAAAAACAAACCGACTTCCAAAAAAAACACTCAAAACTGAAAAATAACTTTAATTTCGGAAGTCGGTGGCAAAAATCGAAAATTGTAAAGCAAAGACACCGACTTCCGAAATTAAAGTTATTTTTCAGTTTTGAGTGTTTTTTTTGGAAGTCGGTTTTTTTTTTGTAAAAAGTTTTTATGTAATAAAGAAATTATAAAAATACTAGCCGTTGCTCGCGACTTCGTCTTCGAGCCAGGATGAAAAGTATATTTTCTTCTCCGGTCTATTCATGTACCAAATTATCCAAATCCGTTCAGCCGTTTTAGCGTGAAAGCGAAACAAACGAACTCACTTTCGCATTTATAATATTAAAATAAGATGTTCACAACTTAAAGGCAGGGCTCGATATCCGTGATGTGGATAGTAGCAATCATAGATATCCGGTAGCAATAGTTGCTGTAATAATTTAAGTATGCATTGGTGACAGACAGAAATCAGGTTCCCTTTTGTCTACATTTTGCTACGGAATCCGAAAAACCCTGCTGAACACACCAATCTAAGCGAATGCTCCTCGTTCAAATCTTCCGTATCGCATTAATCCGAGCGAGGGTCGGGGCCATAATAAATTCCGTATTATACACATGACACGCGTATTAAAATAAACATATTAACGACACCCTCGCAAGCGAAGAGCTCGTGGCTAAGTAATAACAGCCGCATGGGTCGATCCATCAGGTTAAGCTACGCTTGCCGGGGTTGGTCTGTGGATGGGTGGGTATAATTTTTTCAAGTGATAATCTTAACCAAGCTTATCATTTGAAAAAATTATACCGTAATAAAATTATTACGATTCCTCTACTTTAAATATTTCATCATCATACTATCATCACCAACCAAATATTTAGATAACATTTTTAAAATCTCTAGTATTTACTAACTTTAGTGGCAGTAACATGCCTGAGAGATCTTTTTCGACGGCATGTGAAGCCAAGTCAGAAGCCCATGGGTTGCATAAAAACTCTGATACCAGGTTAGTCCCTAACCACACAACAAAAAAAGAAGACTAACGTTTCATAATTATGAGAAACAAAGCCATTTTTTGGGTCAGTAAACAGATAATACAAACTATTTAATTCATAGGTACTACCTACAGAACCAAAACACCTGTACACTTAACTGCACATCAATGGTTCATTCAATGGATATTATCTACGCCTTTATTCATAGCAGGCCCTAACTGTTAATTTGTAGTCTTTTCTGTTTTTTTAACCGACTTTAAAAAGGAGGAGGTTCTCAATTCCTGTGTGTATTTGTTACGCCATTACTCCGCCAATTTTGAATTGATGTTGATGGTTCTTTTTTGTTTGGTAGGTCATGCTTCAGAGGTGGTCCTCATACATTTTATTAAGTTTGCTTGCGTAGTTTTTGAGTTAGTTCCAATATTACGTAATTTTCTCACTTAGTCTATATGAACTAAGAAGTGAAAAATTGAAACTTTTTACAAATAAGACCTTTAACGTTTTTTGCCACAAACTTCCGAAATTAAAGTAATTTTTGACTTTTTAGTGTTTTTTTTTTGGAAGTTGGTTGATTTTTTTATAACTATTGTTGGAAAATGTTCAATTCATATCTGAAATTCATAATGTTTTTATATTTTTCTTAAGTCTAATGTCCCTCTTACACAGTGATATGGCATTTTATAATAACAATAGACCCGGCAGCTCCCGAACTGTTCCGATGTCCCAACGGAACGGACCACCCCATTCTAGGGTGCAAGTGTATAATTTACATGACACATTGTCGCCAAATACACTCACTTTCATTCACTACATCAATTATCTCGCAAATCTGGTTGTTCCAATACTATGCGTCTCTAACATGAAGTTGGATTACTTACGGCGCGGTGTTTTTCTTCATACACCATTGCAGTTGAGAAAACTGAATTAATGACATTTCAGGTTATGCTGCGGGTTTTTCGTGGTTCTCTCCGATAATTCTTTGATCACTTTTTTTGAAAAGACATAATCAAAAATAACCTTGATTATTTTCTTGTTTCATTTTATATTTAAAATGCTCTTTTAATAATTCATTTTAAATAAACCTGCCTATTGCCAGACGGACACTGACAGTTTCGTACCTTGAAAGAAATATAAGAGTATTTTTCAATTTTTATTCTTTTGGGACCACATAACTAAAGTAAAGGTATTGTTGTATACCGGACAAGTGTTTTATTTGACCTATAATCAAGGCAATAAAGTCGTTCTTTCTCAGTCTGGGGCATCGTCACGTCATCTACTAATGTTTAAATATCGACTATGTAGGGTACAACAAAAACGAATAACGAATGGTTGTTGAACGGGTTCGACATGTTTCTTAACTTATAGGTGGGTTAGGTAGGGGTAGGTTCTTGCAACTTATTGACTCTTCACATACCTACCTACCTAATAAAATCTTCATGAAATGTGATTATCACAGCATACGTAAAAACTGGAATTCCTAAGCCTCATTTGCTTATTATTAATATTAATAACAACATAATTAACCTATTAATAGGCATTAAACAACAAATTTTCTGAATCACCCCGCCTCCTTTTCCAAGAATCGTTTAATTCCAGAGAATTCCCAAATCGCGCTTATAATTTATAATAACAGGGAGGTCCCTTAACGAAGAGACCGTTTTGTAGATAGGTATCTATCAAATTACGCCACCTTCCCCCTTGCAGGCGCCCATTGTTGTCTAACACGGAAAATATTCATTTGAATATTTACTTAACATGGATAATATTTTAATCTTCCCCTTTGAATTATACGCTTTCCAACGGAGACAATTTCACGCCCCTTACGGCGAAACGGTGTAACTGTTAAACTTCGTGCAGTCAATTATACATCCTTTTTCAGAACAAATCTAACGAGTTAAGGTTTATTTTCACTTGGCAAAACAAGCAATATCAATTTAACAAGATATTCCTTTTGTTAATATTCGCACACGCTTTATCAAATTCTCTAGCGGGGGTGACAATAAGCCGCTGTAAGTACTCTTCTGACATATGGATAAAAGCTTTCATTTCAGTCTCAGCTCTTTGGACTGTGATATAAGGAGATAAGTACATTTAATACATTATGTATGTAGATATAGAGGTACGAGAGTTCCTATTTGTTGCAGGCATAAAGGTAACATTAAAATGTATCAAAACGGAAAATATGTTACTTTATTACAATTTTAATTTAAGTACCTAGTAAGCATATGTATAAGGTGTAATTGTGATAACTGAAAACCTCTTAAAGGGTCATTGTACTCATCATTATTAACAACTCTTACTATTGGATTGATCACTCTGTCATAAAAACACCATCTACTGTGTATTTATCTACTTTGTATACAACAAAGAACATAATTGATTTAAAATAAAGCAAAAACTGAAAAGAATTTTCAGTTTTTTTGTTTGTCATCAGCATAAGTAGCAGACATCGGTTATTGTCATCCAGCTGTTACCAGCCATTCTACGAAGATCGTCGTTCCACCTATCCTGAGGGCGTAACCTTACGTTTACGGTGTCCAGTCAAGAACACATTTTTCCCAACGGTCATCGGTTTACGGAACGGGCTTCATCTTTCTGACTCCTTTAACAATTCAAAAGTCCCTGTAAATTGTTAAATTGCAATAAATCCTTTGAGTTTGAAAGACTCACGCACCAGAAACGGCGTCCGGCCTTCCTGAATTCATATGCCTTTCTTCTCGAAGACATTTTTCTTAACTGCCAATCTTTGCAGTTAACTCAAGGTATCTCAACGTTATCTCGAACAATCTGACAATAATTAGTTCCAGACCAATTTGATACAAAACGTCACGTAAGTATACTCGCTCTAAATTATATACTAAATCATCATTTATTATTATTATAGCAATTAATATAAAAAATAATAATAATCAGTATCTACTTCAAAATCTGCAATACATTACAAAGTGTATTTGCCCTTCAGACTTCACTGCACGGCTGTTCGCACCAGTGTTGTCAAATTATATCATAACTCTATTGTGAAAACTGTTTCGAGACAACTGGCTTTGAGACGCCCTCCTCGCAAAAAAATTCGGGCTCGGGGTCCTGCCCTCGTCTGTTTAATAACATAATAGCACAATTCCCTCGCCGCATGATTCAATTTGGATTTCCTCCAGCCTCCCCCGTGTCGTCTAAAAAATGACAACTTCATTATATTGTTCGCGCTCCCGAGGGCGACTTGTTTGCCAGAAGGATTATAATGATTAATTCCGTAAAATATTAATACACATCACACCCGCGCTGCACACTATAGCACTTTATAAACGGCTTATTGAAATTAAGTAAAACACAAGTGCGCTTTTGTTCACGGCTATTTGTTAGCTACGTATATTGCCTTGCATGATTTTGACATAGTGTTTTGGGGTTTTGGTTTGTCTAAGCATTGAAACAACTAATGTACATTAAAAAAAAAAAACTAAACTTTTAGGTATCTATGGGTGAATCTAAAACATGACCTCAGCAATTCTTGACTTTTTAAGTTTTACCTATTTCGTGAATTTTAGTAGGTATTATGTAGTTATTCTGTACAAAATATAGCAAATAAGTATCCCTTATGGCATGGCCAGTTGTCTTCCGGGCTTTTGTCTGCGCTGAATAAAAACTTCATCTCTCTCCCCGAGGAATTTAATTTGGAGTAATGGAAGTGTTATATTGACTTAACAGGCCAGAAGTTCCCCTCGCACAGTTACAGTTATTAAAATGGAGAAATTTATTATTAGCATTTCTACGTCACACTATTTACATTTTAATTTTATTTGTCCTGTGATTTCATTAGTCACGACTTATGTGTTGATTCAATAAAACTTCCTACTAATATAACGATTGCTCGTATTTGAAGCAACGTGCAATATGAACTGCAATTAATCAAATGGAGTTGCTTAGGGCTTTGCAATATGTATGACTTGGCTTTAAATATTGATAACACGTGTTTTAAATATTGATAACGTCTAGGATTTCTTGTACAAGTGGAAGTAGAAGTAGGTAAATCGTTCGTATCCTGATAGAGAATGGTTTTTGTTTTGGGTTATTTCGACGTTTTTAATATTCTTTTACTTTTAGTAGCTCACCTATAGGAATTCAATAATATTGAAAATAAAATCTGTATATACATAGTATAAACATAGTTATATACCTAGTAATACACTTGCCGGTTCCATATGGGATTATCACCCATAATGCATAAAGGGAAGATATTTTTTAAATCGTTTAACGAGATGCGCGACACACTTGCACTGTGACCCTGAGTATATCATTTATAGGCCTTTTGTCGCCGAAATTATATTTACAAAAGTGAGCAGACAATTTCACGGTCTCTTCCCCGCACCCCATACATGTGGACTCTAATCAACGACACAATGATCCTAACGTAGATATGACTAATAAATGTATGCATTATAAGAGAATACTATATCTCTTATAATGCTTACAATTCTTAGTCGTACCTAAATAGTACATCAAAATGTTGAATATAATTAAAATCTATTAAACTAACACGTAATAATTGACTAGTCTGCCCAAAATAAGATAAAATTCTCTCAAACTTAACAGCAAAAATTCTGAAGAGATCAACTTTTCCAGCAAAATAAATCTTTTTTCAGCTGCTCTGAACTTTATAAAAGTAGTATAAACGGAGAAAATTCAATGAATACATCCACACGTTTCTCACAATTTACCCCTCGCCAAAAAAAGGGTGAGCACACATGAGCGTGAAGGATTGTCCACATGTTCGGCGGGACCCCACGGCGAGATGAGGCCAGCATCGCTCCCGATCAGCTTATCTGTAGCTCATCAAATTATTTAATCTTCGCGCCTGTCATTTCACTAACACGCTCAATGTATCACACTGATTTTCCATCGTTATCACGTTCTCTATCGACAATTTTGGATTTTCTCTGCAAAGAAAATCGTGGAAAAAGGTCTTTGTTTGTTATAAACATGATGGAGTAATGAACAGATAATAATCAGATGTCCAGCAAAATGATAACATTAACTCCGCATGAAACCAATCGAGCCTGCTGTCATAAGAGTCACGTGACCTTTTCCTGGTATTGACAAGCAGATAAATTGTGTGATCAAAGCTGGCTGCGTAGAAAATGTTGAAACGAGGGCGGGCCGTAGTTCCTCCATGACTAGAAGACATGATGGAGCGGAAGCGGAAGCAGTGACAGTCGGCGAGAGGAAACGATGCATGGCGCCGGACGTACCCACTTCCGGTGCGTGTTGCCTTCACTTATCCCAGCGGGGCGCGATAATATTGCCCCCGGTTATGTCATAATAAAACATACAATATATTTTCATCTTCCATCTTAATACCCTGGGTAGACTTTATAGGAACATTTCAAGTACAAAAAAGAACACAGCTGGGTCTTTTCTGCAGGTCCAATCATTGTTGTTAGATGTAGTATTTAAAATGATGAAATCATTTCCTAGTAGAATCGAGGAGCTTCACTGTTAGTTCTTTCTGGTTTTCGCCATTGCATTAGTTAAAAAATAACTTTAATTTCGGAAGTCGGTGTCTTTGCTATTCAATTTTCGTTTTTGCCACCGAATTCTGTATTTATTTATTTAGTTTTCGGTCGGTTTTTTTTTGTAAAAAAAAAATATTTTTCACTATTTAGTTTTGGTACCTACCCCACACTTTGAATAACGTTTTTTAAGTTAGAGAATTTAAATATCAGTGACGGATTCAAATAATAATAACGTCTACATAGACAAAGTGGGAAAAAATACGTAATATTGAAGCTAACTCAAAAACTACGCAAGCAAGTTAGTAAAATTTATATGGAATTTATATACCTTTGAAGCATGGCCTACCAAAAAAAAAAGAATCATCAAAATCGATTCATAACTGGCGGAGTAATCGCGTAACTAAAATACAAAAAAAAAACATACAGACGAATTGAGAACCTCCTCCTTTTTGAAGAAGTCGGTTAAAACTAACTTTAATTTCGGAAGTCGGTGGCAAAAAAACGAAAATTCTAAACCAAAGACATCGACTTCCGAAATTAAAGTTTAGTGTTTTTTCTTAACAACTATATTTCATCATTAAAAAAACATACAGCAGACCATAAGAACCTCCTCCTTGTTGGAAGTCGGTAAAAGATTTAAGTAGGTTAGATAGCTACCTAAGTCCGCTATCAGTTACAATTCTATAGCAATTAATGTAGGTAGGTATCACGGATATCTATGGTGGGTAAAAACGCATCAGTACCTACAAAGTTCTTCCACTTATTTTGGATTGATCCAATTTAACGATAACCATCGGAACAATGACTGATAACAGATGTAATAATTGTAACTGACATAAAAACCGCAGAAACGTTCACGTTGGAAATTATTAAGAAAGCAATTTCGAAACCAAATTGTTTGTTTCATCGCGTGTTACCAAAATTAATTTATTTTCGTGTTTATTTATTTTGAAGGGTCGTAACTGCTTTTATATATAAAACGAAATACAACGACTATTGGTACAGTTTAAAATATTATTGATGACATTATGCATCTCATATCCACTCTTTTTTTTAAAGCACAGCATAAGAAACTAAACTTTAGCAAGTTTGAAGTCTTTCTTGGCTGTTTATGTACAAAAAATCACTTGAAGAAAATTAATAGTTAATCTTCCAATTTTCCAAATAGTTTGAAACAGGTACAGGAACACAATTATGCAATGCAATGAGCAGAACTGACGCGACGGATTGACGGACACGGCACTCGGACAGCGCGTCCGACTGACGGCGCCCGAGGGCCCGACGCAAAATAACAGCAATTTTTTACTGAACTTATAACTATTAAGACCCTACGCAACCTTTTATATGTTATGAGATTCAAAATAAAAACAATCTTCTTTAGTTATACGATGGTTTAGCGATTTGAATTTAGTGAATCCCGACCTCATGGTGTCGACATAGCTTACAGAATAAAGCTGAAATGGCAATGTGCCGGCAATATGAGCCGTAGATCCGATGACCGTTGGGGTAGACGTGTGGTATAGTGGAAACCGCGAATCGCCAAACGCAAGGTAGGACGCCTTAAGGTTAGGTGGAGCGACAATCTTCGCAGGGTGGCTGGTAGCAACTGGATGAGAGTTGCCGAGAATCGCTCTGAATGGCGTGCAATTGGATAGGCCTACGTCCAGCAGTGGACTGCTATCGGCTGATGATGATGATGATAATAACCTCATGACAGCATATCCGATTGTTGTACTGCCCCTCAAAAACCATGGGCCGTGTGTAGAAAACTCAGATGCACGTGCGAATTTCCTGCACTTACATTATGTCAGACGATAGATCTACCCACAGCTCTAGCGGGTGGGTCACGACGCAGATAAAATTAGAGGAAACATCATTACAGGCACTATAATTATTGTTTTATTTGCAAAATTGCTTGCTCCACTTAATGCCGGGGTTCGCTATTCACACGGCTTCGCAGCCATTGGCGTGTACCTACTTAACGACGACTCTTTGACGTGACAAGCTCCACTTCTAATGTACGTTGGTACGTAATTGTTCAGTCAATCGTGAATTATATAAATCGTATGTTTTCTATGCGCAACTGTAATAGGAAACACATTTATATCGGGTGTGAAGATTAAATCTATCATGTGAGTGCTCTGAAACATCTTATGGTTCTATAATTATAATTAATTTCCTCGTTCGTCTTGGTCCGTGGTTTGCTTCCAATTTCAAGCAAACTGATTCAGTTTTCCAATCAGGAAATTCTCAGTTATTGGGCTGTTACTGGGATATTAGGTAAACAGCAACACTTTTTTCACATAATTGGTGGTCATAAATGAGGATCCGATCAGGTGGTGGAGGGTGGCAGGGTGCAGGTCTCCGGCACAACACGGCGAGGATAGATAACGTGGTGGACGCGCCACGCAACCCAATGAGATCTGAAACGGGTGAAACATTCAAATTGCAAACCGCCCGCGCCCGCCCGTATCAAATGTTGTTTTATAGCTAATTCCCAAATTCGGTTATGGCCTATAAACGATCCGCCGGAATAATTTAAATGCGAACCCGCCTGTATAATGTGCGTACTTTACCCCGAAATTAGGCATTTGTATGTGAAATGCGTTTTGTAATAGGATTCTCGGACGACTTTTATTTCTTGTTCGCGGTGAATCCACGAGTAGGTGATATTCGTTCCAATATTCCAATATTATCAGCTATTATAGAAAAAAAATATTTTTTGACTGTAAAAAAGATGAACCATTGACCGAAATTGTCATTTCGATAAGTCACCTAATCAGGCATGCCCTCTTTACCTCTCTCTCTTTACACATTGATTATTTAAACTTTATTCAATCAATCATTACTTATCCTAACTATAATAATAACACAATAATCGTCATATTTTGTACGAGTTACACTTGACGCCTCTTTTGGTTAAGAATTACTTTCTAATTTACTGTGCATGGGACCTATTATTATATATAAATGCAAAAGTTAGTTTAGCCAAATGGGCACATGGGTAGACCATTACCTGGAATACTACATGGGATACTTTTTATCCTGCTAGTACGTTCCCGTGGGATAATGTCTGACCTCCACGAGGGCGAAACCGCGGGAAAAAGCTAGTATTCAATAATTTTGGTCTTATTAATTCCCTTTAAAACATTTGCCTAGACCACATTAGCAATAACTTAAAAAAAAAATGCGAAAGCTTTTTATGTAAAGTCACGTCGTACAAGTGACACACATTAGTGCTGGTCCAGTAGCTTTCTTCAATTTAAAACGTTTTAAATATAATAAAGGAGTTGCTTCTAAAGGTTTTCTCTTGTTTCCACGCTAATTTCAAGGCGGACATTTCCGGCCATTCAATATGAACGATTGTAAGTGAAGTGACTCCATTTTGCAACAATAGAACATACTCTTAGAGTATTTGTTTAGTTTGTTGCTCAATTTATTTATAATACTTTCTTTTGTAAACTAAAAATTATAAAGAGCAAGTCACAGATGAAAATAATACAGTATATCTAATAAGTAACGATTAGGTAAATGAAAAGTGGGTCTTTAGCCACTTTTGGATTTACCTAATTTAGAAAGAGCATTGAACCATTCATGTGAATAGCAATCGGAAAAGCTGAGTTTTGTTAACACAAAGTTATGTACCTAGTAAGTTAGTCGGACTACATAACAACAACCTGGAACCGAACAACATTAAATTATTATCACATAACAGCGCGGACGCGTGATATCACTGTCCAAATTCTATTTGCCGGATTATTAGACACATTATCCGAATACATTCTCCGATCAATATAACGGTGTCCTAATGGACGAAATTTAATCACGACAAATCGAATGCCACCTATTTATGAAGTCGAATGACTAAACAGCTTTTTAATACGATTCACACGTTAGCAGTTATAGTTAGTTAAGTTTTTGTATCGACACATTTCACGGTGAGATGTATTGAACTCTTATTATATTAAATGTGATGCCACATACCAGCCACTGATGGGATCTATTATTGTTGATCCACGGATGAATATTCAATCATCACGCTACTTCACTTCCACTTGATGGATTCTGTGTGGTTATAAAAAACACAGCATTAGTTACACTATTTAGCGCTTATAACATTTTTGAAATTGGATCCTACAAACATCGGTAACATAGCAGAATTTCTTTGTGCCTGTTAATCGGCAGTAACGATGTTGACCGTTGTCTCTACCTTCCTTTAAACAAAAGAATACAATGTGATTATACTCACTGAAACAAAAGAAAAGAAACTTAAAGAATAATCACAGAACGAAAGCACCTTAATTACAAGGCGCCTTTGACTAATCTATACAAAACACAGAAAATCAATGTATCGGTAGAGTAGCCGGTACTTTCCTCACAGGGTAGAATGAGTGCAAAGTGCATACAAAATCGTGATGTAGCCTTTTAATCGGTTTCACGTTCCTTCCCGCGTTAGTTTTTGTATTCGAGTTTCACTTCGCCAATCTGCGGGTTTACTGTCCGACCGGGAATCCTCGCATTTCACACATATGAAAATATGCCATCGGTGAATAGCATAGAACTCATTTCCGAAGACAGTTAGGAGGCTCGGTCACGGCAAATGCTGCAGTAATAAGATAAAGAGGCGGACCCATTTTGTTTTGCAGCAAACTCACTCCAATTTACGCGGTCCAGTGGCCATTAGCATAAGTCCGGAGCAAAGCGTGATGTGCGCGATTCGCCGTCGGTCGGCGTGACGCGGCGCAGGCGCAGCGCCGCCGCGCCGCGCCGGTGCAGCGGTGTAATTGCGCCCGCGCGACACATTTGTTTACTATTGTAGGCCGTGAAGATGCCATCGCTTGCGACACTCCCGCCGACTCCTTCAAATTAGCTCGCTAAACGCTTCCACTTACTTTACTTTGTTATGTTCAGTTTTTGCAACATCAGCTAATTCCATTTTATGTATCGAAGCAAATATTTTATGCAAAGCTTTTGGCCGTGTAATTCACATCTACGTAGAGTTGATTTACATAGGAATTCCTTAAGTTGGTTGTCAATATGGCGAGAGACGCATATCAAAATCCATCCACGATTGTAAATAATTACATTTATGCGAACATGGCCGATTCATGTCCTAATAAAATATATTGACAAGTCACAGCTGCCTTATAGATTAATCTAATAAACTCAGTGAGTGACGCAAATCATAAACTGTGAATAGTAGTCGTTCTAGTTATTTTCTTGAATATGGTAGTGGCAGCTCGGGATGTGTGGATGTTGACAGCCTCGAAGTGCGTTTCAATTTTTTATCAATTCACATCTCGGTATATTCTTGACGCAAATGTGCTACTTGTACTTAGCTGGCTGCTTGCATAACTACTTCCCCACAACATTAACTATTCTACTGAGTTTCACCGGATGGGCATCTATCTGGTCAGACTTGCATGGCTCTTAGCAGCATAGAGTAAAAATAAACAAGTAACGATTCATATGTTTCATAGTTTTAAAGTTACTGTTTCTTCTCTTTTTATTAAAATGTGTTGGTTGTGGTTACATTAACTTAATATTTAGTTGTACTTATGATACTTAATCTGTAGACACTGTATCTGAAGTCTGTTACTACATCTGTTTGTTTTCCGAGTAAAGTAAAATAAAATTAATTTTACTAGACTCTATTGCGAATGCATAGTTGAAAAATCGACTCATCGATTCAATGATTCGGTTTCTTCTAGTGCCTCTCCAATAAATGCCATTAACTCCGATGACTTCTCCTGGTCCTTTGAGCGGTAGAACATCGCAGCATCACTCGTGACTCCGGTCCACCTGCGAATGATCCTCAAACAGGACTTTTCTCTTCGGTGACCAATACTCCACTACTTTGCTCATCATTATAGTTTCCAGTAAGTCATAACTCCTGCTGAAAAACATGTCCGAGGCAGGCAGCGTTTTTTATTTGACGGTCAGTATGAACTGAAAAAACATAAGCTAAAGAATTTTGCAAATTACTAAGTAGATGTGTTGTGGGCACAGATCATAAATCCTAATTAATATTATAAATGCAAAAGTGAGTTTTTTTGTTTATTTGTTTGTCACGCTTTCACGCTAAAACGGCAGAATTTCATCCAAATCCGGGATGAAATTTGGCACATGAGTAGAATATGACCAGGAAAAGGTCTTTTTGGATACTTTTTATCCCGATATTCCCACGGGATCGAGACTTACGCGGGTGAAACCGCGGGGCGCAGCTAGTAAATAAGAAATATGTAAAACATTATTTTCACATAAGTACTGTAGACGCAACTTAGTTGCATTAATATTGATTTATACCTCTCCATTCTCGATACCTAGAGTCATTTGTAGTATGTGTTCTATCTGTAAGGTGTGGAGACTTGCCTAGGGTTAACGTGAATTATTAGTGTAAGGCACTTATGAGTTATGACAAGCCTAGGCAGCCATATTTAAACTCTTTATTCAAGGTGGATTTTCCTGTCTGGAATTATAAACTCAATTAGTCTAGTGGTAGTGCTACTGCTGAGCATGAGGTCCTGGATTCGATTCCCAAGTCGGGCAGATGTTATTGGGTTTTTACATCTGTAATTTCTCAGTAGCAGCCCGGAGTCTAGATTTGTGACCGTTGATGGCAATAGGCTCGCCCCCTATTAAATACATGTGAATTAAACATAACTGGTGAAGGAATACTGGCGTGATGTTATGAATTATAAACTCAGTATAAAGACACGGTCATCCGTAATATAGTGGTAAGCCTGAACTGCATAAACCGCTCGTACTGCAACGACATGGCTTAGTTTTCATGAACGTGCATTTGTCTGTACGTCATTCAATATTATCAACAACATAAATAATAACAATCGTGTAACATTGTCTTTGTTTATTCACAAGTCTTTTTTCGTTCTTTAGTCGGTAATCGAGACACATTTTGACATTAGAAAAAAATAACCAAATTATTTAACAAAATCGAGGATTCTATCTATAGGTATGGTTAAGCTTTATCATTTTAAAGTTTGATTTAAATATTTTACTACTAGTATGAAATAAAATTGTAAAGTAAAGACTAACTCATTGGACAACCCTGTGACGACGTGGATAGTACCGGCGCACGCGCTCACTTGGAAGCCATCATTAGAATGTAGCATCTCGAGCGATTTTCCTACTTTAGATACGGTAATGGTCGTAAAAACAACCTCTAAGGAAAAACGCACCGCATAAAAATATTGTATCCTTACGGCCTATAAGCCGTGGCCATTTCTGAAAATCATACGGAGCGAATAGCAAGAGCGAGTCGGTGCACATATTTTGCCATACACAGTCGCTGTTAACGAATGCAAGGAGGATTTTAATGCTTCTAATGTGATTCTCGCAATATACACTTATGTACCGCTTATAATGCTTGCATAAACAACTCGTTTATTTTAATGCTTACTTTGCTGCTGGACGTAGACTGCGTACATTTTTGTATGAAATAATATTAATTATTAAATGTTACGGTAAATAATAACTGATGAATAGTTATATTCATGAGAATAACTGTGTAGTTTTCGTATACTTTCTTCATCACTCAGGCAAAGATGAAGCAATATCCAAACTAAAATACGGAACTTAATGGATGTCAGGATGTCATACGGAGTCGAAAGCTTTTGTCAAAACGTCGCGGTATGCCCCAAGGGTCTATAATAGGCCCTTTAATTTCTATAAAAAAAGATTAAAAATGTACTACTTAGATTAGTAAAAGGCATATTATAAGACCTACAACGTTTTATTATTGTACGCGCTATATAAATAGATGGGTGTATCACGGCATGCCGTAACTAAACAGCTAAAGCTCATTATAACCGCTTGCGTCTCTATAAAGACTTACAAACATCATCCTACTAAAATAGAAAATGAATATGATTTTAACATAGAATACCTGTTATCGCCGTTATATGACGTCCCGTTCGCGGACAGCCACATCGGATGCAAGAAAAACGACAAAAAGTCGTAATTCGAAGTACCGCCAAATCGGGATAGGATCATTAGATCGATACCATAACCGACACATCCTGAATAGGTAGGTGGTGAAGCGTGCCTGCTGTGGCACGTCTCTCACCCGCTATGCGCAACTTTTGTTCATTCATCTTCTGACTTAACTCACTTTATATATTTTTTCGGTCGCATTCAAAAGGTTGCCGCTCTTGTTTCAACGCCAGGACAAGTCCAGACTAAGCACAGATGAGGCACAAAATACATTGAACGTGAAAACTTCCCTTGAATAGATGATAATGGTCTGTAATGGCTTCACCTTATACGACTTACCCAACCACTTTGCTTTTTAATACTGCTTCGAGAAACAACCGCCACAAGTTCAAGAACTTCTTAAAAAAGTTGAACAAATTGCAATAATTATGGCACCGATACAAGAAAGTGTCGAACCTGTTACGTTCATTTTAACACATTAATGAAATATCAATTACATTATTTCCAACATGCTCACATGATTAAATCTCTTTGTATTAAAGTCACGGCAGGCGATTTACAATAAATTGTTAGCAGCGGAACATGTGTCAGTTGTTAAAAACTTAAATAATAATTAGTTTAAATGAAGAAGTGGCGTGAGAACGTGCGGGGTGGGCCACTCGGGCCACTCGGGCCGGTGGTGGTCGGCATACAAATTGAAACTGTCGGATCGGCCGATCGCTGGCCGCCGCACCACCGCCGCCCGCGCTGTCCTTACTCTCACGGAAGCGATTACCCTAGCTAAGACAATGGCCGACAAGACATGCATCCATTACCGCTTTTAAACTGTTTTGTGACATGGTGGTTGCTCTTTGAAACATGCTCGATATCAATGGATTAAAATTCATAGCATTGGTTTCAACGCCACCCACTTTTTCTTTTAAATGGAAATTCATTCATTGTTTCACGGATGTCGGTATGATCTTTACCCCAGAATATCATCCCGTTGAAAACCTGATTCAAATAAGCTGATATTATTGTTCTATCGAAAATTTTATTTCATTCAAAATTTAACTATTAACAGTTGGTAGGTTACCACTTTTTAACAAAAACGTACCTAATTTGTTGATGAAAAACATCTGAAGGTTTCTAACAGTACACAATATTTTACAAATCAAAAAGTAATTTGATATTCTGTCAACAATAAGTGCAATATTTTGGGTGCCGGGCTGCGGTGCGAGCGACCCTGGCGGGCGCGACAAACAAACGACATACACCGAAATGTACTCGCGAGGCGCGCACCCCTGCCACGGTGCGCTAAACCCTATGCAAAATAAAACACTCGATTGACATCTCTTTGAAATTTGTAAAATATTCAGACGGCTTAAACTTTAAATGGGGGGGTTAAACGATCAACTGAAAGGATTACATTACGTTATAAATGCCGTTGACTTTGGCGGGCTTAAGAGAACATTTCAGTTTTTCTTAGCGCAAACAACAAAACAGATAAGGATTATTATTTAGCTTGTTTGATATAGTTCACCTTTGGTTGCATATTCGTCACACCGACATGATTTGAGTTGAAAACTTCGATTAATAATGATTGATCGAAGGTTGAAAATAAAGTTTTTTGACTTAGAATTAGAATATTGTAATCGCGATGGCTTCACTCCAAGCTTATTTCGTTTACCAAGTATGAAGACATTCAGTCTTGTAAAACTCAGGAAACTCTGAAATTGTGATATACCTTCAGCATTCCTTCAGCATGACAATCATTATAATATATAGGTACTCAACAAAAAAACAAAAAAGATACATTCATAGAACCATTAAAATTCTCTACACCTTTAGTTTCAAGCATTATACTTTTCGGAAAAAAATCATCGACATCACAAGAAAATCACATTGTTGAGTTTTATCAAAGATGGCCGGTTATCTGTTTATGATGATTAGGCGGCGGGTGGTTGCCTAGCAACGGGGTGGCAGTGGTCAGTCAGGGAGGGCTCGGTTCCTCATACTCGAATCATTGGTGCGAACACCCCCGACCGGCAATTATTCTCCTCATACTAGACTGTGTTAACTTTAATGTTACTTTACATGTTTCAGCTGCTTCACAACGCTTTACATACATCTGTCCACTTTAATTATGTTCAGTTTCGCAAAACTTGATAAGCTCTAAAGTTTTATTGTTCATAGTACCTGCTTAATTAGTGGTTTTTACTTTTTTATTGCGAGCTAGAGTATTTCATATAAAATGTAATTGGAAATGATACAAATCTTAATTCACATTATAATATCTATTATGTTAGGCATCTTTTGATTTTGGTGTTATACCCACCTGTATAGTTTGCTGTCGCTAAACCAAATTGTCTATTAAAAACACTTTGCATAATTTTAAATGATATTTTAATGAAAGCGTCAATGAATCTGGTTATGAAATCAGATAAATTCCTACATAGTAAATTATAAAACAGCTGATACTATTCGTTGAAGTCTCTTACAAACGGTATACACGAAAATGAACTACATGAATATCATACCTATCCTGAGATGGTTTATTTTAGATAGAACGGATGGAAGAAAAACTGTAAAATGACAGTGAAGTCAAGGATACGTAATATTCTTTCAAACTGAGGTATTTTCTCAAAGAAAGTTCTAACATTAAATTCTCATTATTATCAACTGTCAACTGATCGTCACACTTTACTGTTCCGCATGTTCTATTTAGAAAATTATATACCAATGATCGTATCATTAACTTCATTTCTAACTCAGCTTAAATAAACGACAAATTGTAGGTAATCAAGTGCATACCTATGCATTAGATTGCATTGCATTCAGTTACACTCGAACTCTATTTGTCCCGTGTATAAGTATGCGAGTAACCCAGCACCCGTTTTCTCATTGAGATTTTTCACCAATTCCGACTCATTTATGCTTTAAATGAACGAATTCACTGAGCAGATCCTTATCGGGCTCCACGGTCAAGGGGACTCATCCGATTCTATTCCGACACTAAATAGCCCATGGTTTATTTTGAGGTGGCGAGCTTTTTAAAAATGCCATCCGATTCTCTCGGACATTTTCTCGTTTTAAGGATTTGGAACTTTCATTAAATAGTCCCGATTAACGTTTTCTTATTGTAACAATCTACTGGTTACTGCTTACTGAATAATCTACAGTCTATTTATTAGAATATTATAAATGCAAATTAACTCTCTCTGTCTGTCCATCTGTCTGTAAGCCTGCCTTTCATGCCTGAGCCTCAGAATCGATCCTTATGAAATTTGACAGATAGGTAGCCTGGGACCTGAAGAAAGACTTAGGTAACTTTTGATACTGCCAGCTAGTCATTAATAATTCTTAGCTTTCTGAATATTATAAAACGTATCATCTGTCTGTCTGACTGCTTGCTTATAATTTTACTCGGGTGCTTCTACTGTGGGTATTTATTAAAAAGGATAAAAATATATACACTGGATAAACTTGTTAACTAAATTAACTAACAAACTATTAAAATTAAAATATAAAAGCCTAACCCAACTAAAACTATAAACAAATTAGAATATGGCGTCTTCCTATTTTTTTTAAATCCTCTTATGTAAATCTGATGACTCACTATTTTTATTTATTTATATCAGACACAGTGATCCATATTTATGTTAGTACCTCTCTTAAAACTATGTTAGTAATCAATAATTTAAAGTACAAACAAAATATCCTGAAAGTCAGATGACTGCCTTAATGAGTGACCTCCAAAGCGGGGATGAGATCCAATCAGCTACAGTCTTCAAGATTTCATTGCAGCTGCCACGCAGTCTGAATATCAGAGACACCGTCCTTTTGCGAATGACGGCATGAAAGCCATCAGTGCGAAACAGTACGAACATCCCCGATGCACTACAGAAGCGTGGCAGCCTCAACATCCTGAAGACGTTATTATACTGGATGCGCAGGGCATCCAGCGATCGTTTGGTGTGACAGACCCACAGACTTCCCGTGTAAAAGCTCTGACAATATGCCTTAAAGAGCGTAATCTTAACAAGTTCAGAGCAATGGGAGAATCTGCGGGCCAGCATGTTACCTCTGACCGCCAGAGCCCTACGCTCCCTTTCAATGTCTACATCGTCCTTAAGGTCGTCGGTAAGGAAATGTCCCAGATACTTATACTTCTTGACACGATTTATAAAAAACAATATTGAGCAAAAAGAACTTTAAAAAAAGTTTGGTGCCTACCTTTTTTGGTTCTACCCACCTAGCAACCCGGTTAAAGGGATCAAAAATAGAACTTTATCTAATTAAGCTTATTAAATTAGTTTAGTAAACAACATGAATAAAAATTAAAATTATACTAATTTTATTATTTTAATTAAAGGTATCCTTGACCTGATTTGATTGGCCGTTTATGTAATTAATACGATTGATTAGAAATATTTTTGGAATTGAAATTGTATGAGTGAAGGTATGGCTTTTCAATAAATTGTTTCAATTAAAGAATAACAATACAATTTTCATAGTTTTTACCCTTGAATTAGTCCCATTTTTCTCAAAGGAGTCAGCTCATTGAAAAGGTCATATTAAAATAAAGTTGTCTTCATATTCTACTAGTCTTCAACATTTTACTTATCACATTTCTATCGGTTAGACCATTTTTGCCCAGTCTCCCATAACCATACAACTATTTATTAAATGTTCAAAAAATTCTAATATCACAACGTTTGAAATACAATAAACTATCGCGCTATCAAGAGTGCATTCAACTCTAACTAACGCAGTACTATTATTAAACGGAATTCGATTTAAAGCCGAACCCTCCTCGTCGTTTGTGAAATTGACATTTATTCTTCGTTTTTCATTGTTGCTGCAGTCGGTTTCGATCTATTGTTAATTAGCTTAAACGGCCCATGCGCTGTGCCATGCCAAACAAAACCTGTCGAGCGCCAGTACAACGCCAGATCGTGATACCACCGCTACACAATACTAATTTCTCACTTTAACACATGTAATTCATATCTCACTTACAAATAAAAAAAATTATCAAAATAATTCCATGGAAGTAATACCTTACTATTTTAATAAATAATTCATACTCTCTCAGTTACGAAGTTAGAGTGGAGCCACTGCGCTACGGCGAATCGTAGAACTAAAACTTCGTAGCAATCCGCCGTAGACTATGCTCATAGCGCCACCTGTTATCGAATAGATTAAATAAATTGCTGAAAAGAAACGTTGTTGCGTTTTTAATTGGTTCTCTCGTAATTAATTGAAGTTTTAGATTGGAATATTTTATTATGAATTAAGTATGGCGTTAGTATACATTTTGCGAATAAGTATTCTGTATGTTTGCATAGCAACACAGATAATCTTTACATTTGTTTATGAAAAGCGGCTTTTCTTCTTTCCACTTTCGTAACAGACGAGCGAAACTAGTTACTATAGGTTCTTAGATAGGTAAAAACAAACCTATGCAACTGTAGCTGATTATTCTTGTTAATCTACTTTATAATGAAGTCCTCGGATGGTTTTTGTCTATGTAGAATAGGTAGGTGTTATAACTTAGGCTAGGGCCAAGTAAACTGAGAAAAATATACACAATAATAAAATAACAACAAACAATGCAATAGACGTATCGACATAGGAGGCAACGTTATTACATACGCGAGTTATTCGCTCCCCATCAGGCGCGAGTGCCTCGATTAAAGCAGTAAATACTTTGAGATTAATTATCTCGTAAACAGTCGCAGGCGCGTCGCGACTCAAATCGCTCACCTACGCCGTGAGCGCGATACAAATTCAACTTTTCCAATTAAATTTCGTGAGGCATTAATAATTATTTAGGTACATCAATTTGTTTCGTCGCGCGAGGCGCCGCTCTACTGCTGCCTCACGGAAGTCGCTACACACGACCGACACTGTTGAGATGGGTCTTGAGATATTTGAGATCTGTTTAGGACTACAGTATTTTCATTAAAATGATACAAGTAAGTAGCATTTACCATCTGTGGTACGAAAATCACAAAATTCTGATTTAAACAAAAATGTCTGATTCAGATAATGTTAGTTCATGTAATAGAAGAGACTGGTTAAAAGTCTCTTAAATTGCATTATTTCTAATTCATTAGTCTTACTTACATTTTGCCAACTTGATTTTCTCATTAGACAAAGCATATACCTATCTTATAGGTGGATAATATTTTCACATCCGTTCAAAGAATAAATTAAGTTATACTCGCTATATGAACTACTTCAATCTTTATTTAATTATTAAGGCAGCCTTCATCAACATAAATAAGTCATAAGTATCTTCAGAAATATCACCGAAAGCCATCCACACTGCCGCCATTCCAACGAATCCTAACTTTGGAATTAATTAAATTAAACTTGAAAATGAAATATTAACACTTTAACGTATAAAATTTAATACCGTTAAGTTATAACGTGATTATTCAACTCCTTGGCAATTTCCAAAAACATCTAGAAAATTAAATTCGCGAGCGGAGGCAGCCAGGCTCCTTTGAGCCCAGCTTCCGCTTTTGTGCGAGCGAGGCGCGGCGCGCTCGCCACTTCGCACTGTGAAATTAATTTTCTTCGTCTTTATGTAATTTAATTATAAACATTTCAATATGGCGCTCGGGGAATTTCCGCCCGGGAGAGAAGTTAAATAGAAACGTTTGATACTTATCTCCTAATACACTTCTGGGATGATTGCGCGATTTGAACGAAATTAATTATTTTATTTGTTAAAGAGAATGATTACAGCTATCATTATAGGTATCCGTTAAATGTCTTGTTGAACACGTAGGTACTTAATTCAATTAAATTGCTGTTTTTCTTCTGAGGAATTCAGGTTCAACTATTGGTTTGGTCTTTCTCTTTGATATTTCTTTGTAGTATGTAGTAACAACAGACAAGCATACCTATATTAAAAAGACACGTAAGTAGTCGATGGTTGTACAAAAAGTAAAACTTCACCAACACTGGATAATTTAAAACAATAGTCAGTCGAAGGCGGAACTAAGTCTAAACTACTATCAATAAAATGATCAAACTAACCTCATACGGTCAATGGATAATAATTGTAGGTGTATGATATTGATAACGCTTCTGCCCACTGCTTCGCGATTTATACGTAAGCGATATAGATGGAAAATTATCTGAACTAGTTTATCTGGTCCAGTGGTTTTATCATTGGCTCTCCCTACCTACTCGCGCTTACAGGCAAATTATGTTTAGTCATTTAGTCATTATGTTTAGCCAAAACACTAGCATAAGTACTACTGCAATATGCAGCATGCACCAGGGAAGCGTGGCACAAAAGGTTCTAACTTATGCTCAGCGGTAGGCAGAACAAAGCTGTCAATAAACCTAAAACAAAAATAATTTCCTAAAACAAAAATATTTTCTGTCTATTACATAATTTATTACGACGAAAACGTCGTAGTAGTAATTAAGTAGTTTTATGAGAGTAAATAATATATTAAAAAATACTATAATTGAATTGCCTAATTGTTTTAATATTTTCTGTTTTCTTTTGATTGCATAGGAAATTAAAATATTTCCATCTAGAACATTGTTCTTGATTCTTTGTTCTTGTTCAATACATTTTTTTATTGAATAGCAGTCGTTCAATGACATTCCATCTGCAAAATTAAAAGTATCTATTTGTGCGGAGTGCTCAGTTAACAGATGCCACTAGCGTTCGTGCAATTTTGCTCTTAAACCGTTCACGCTCCGGCGACGAGAGGCGACATCAAACATACGCGGTGCCTGCAAACCTTTTGCCAGCTTATCTCCCATTCACTATCTTCACAAAATATCTACAACCAGTCCCATTGTTCGATGTTTATTAAATTTCATTTTACGTTTATACAACAACACTTTTGTCGGACGCTTTTTGTACCGATTTGGGACATTTTACGGGTGGATTAGCTCGTGACGTCTACTTTTGTCGAGGCCGGCAGCGATGTCTTTTTATGCGTCTCCCGTATTATGGTTTGGTATTGCGCGTATTATGTCATAACAGTGAAGTACTCGACGCACTCGCTCATACTTTTTGTCGCTCTATTTTATTTTAAATTGAATCTCAGTTGACAATAACACTGTAAACATCCTGTCTTTTTGTACAATATTAATAATACGGACGATTTCGGATAAATCCCGATGAAGTATACGCACTTGAAAATAGAGATGAGACGGTAAAACCAGGAACCGTGACATCTTTTTAATTTATTTCGTTTCATTATGTAGAGAAATAACAGAAAATAATACTTTCAGTAATATTATGAAATATATTTTATATCTCTACTTTCCTTAGCTAGTTCTAGGTACGTCAAAAGCTCATCCTTAAAAAATACACTAACCCATCCAAGATCCAACCCCAAAACAACACCTTAGATTAAACAATCGGGCCCTACGCTAGCACTAAAAGCAATAAGACTTACAACTCCGCCCCTACCAAAACAATCCTGTATCTCGGTGTCTTCACTAATGGCGCAAGTTCGACAGTCGAAGTTAGTTGGAGTGTTCTACGGCTGCAATAAAGATAAATCCAGCAATAATATGTTCGGTTGGCCTTACGTGTAGGTTGGCTTGGGCACGAAATTGAATTTGCATGGAGTCTTAAGTCGACACCGATTGAGACGCTGCCTCATCCGGTGGACAATTACGAGTTCTCCAACTGTTAGGGTACGGCGCGATTACGCACCGAAGCCTGTTGAGCCCCACTCTCTAATTGTTTAGGTAGACCTAACAGCACTTCCATACGAACGTGCAGATTTTGGAGTTCAGAGGGCATTCTACCAAACGCCTTGCCTTGGTGCACGAAATATTCTATGTAACTAAAACAGAATAGTAGCAATTTTATGGTGAACTTGTTATATCTTACAGAGACATACAGAGTCACATTCGCGTAAAATGTAATACGTGAGCGGCAATCTTCGTCAGTGGAAGGCGCACTAATCCAGACGCCAGAGGGCCAGTACCGTATGAAAGGACGTTCCTTATCCCTTGATCCCGTTGTTTACCAGACATTAAACAGATAACAAGTCCGCGCCCTGATACCGTCTGAGCAGATTAAAGCCCCGGTGGCCGTAATCCGAACTTCGATTAATTTCATCCAATACTTAGTCAGGGAATGCTTAATTGCTCGTACTGTAAATTGTTATTTATGTAGGTATAATGTACTAAATACCTGAAAAAAAAGATTCGAGTTTGTGCTTCATTTAGTATGAGACGCTTGAACGTCCTGCTGATCTTGAAGCATGTCGCACCTTTTGGATCTCGTTCTAAAGGCCTATTTTGTGTAGTTTAACAACTGATAACCTGTTACTTCGTGGAAATTAGGAAATCATGGAAAATTAGGTACCTACGCATAAATTTATTTATGTATGCATTGACTGTGAAAGATGATATGGCTAGAAAGGGGGCAACTACCGAGATGACGACTAATAGAGAAATATGAAAGAAAAAGAGCGCCGACCACTAATAAATAGGGATACCTAAGGACAGAAGAATGATGACTTACTAATGTAAAGTAGACAGATGAATTTTAAACTTTTTTATGGTATCATCGAATAGATTAATTCATAATTTTCAATGTTTTCATCCCTGAAACCTGAACATTGAACAAAGTCGCGAAGATGTGAGTTTGCTGCAATTGCCTGACTAGGCGCTGGCGATCTTTGATAACGCTGTCGATATCGCTACGACCATTGATAAACATCAACACAAACAACATATTGGCAACAAAAGTGTCGTATTCTGATATAACATTTGTCCCTCTCCTGTGTCGTCTCGTTAAAGGATTTTTTCTCTGAAACAGAACGTCCGGAATGCCTTAGGTACAATTTAGCTAGGTAGGTAATACTTCTCCAAAATCATTAAGATTTTTGGATTTTGATTTTTTGATAAGTAGGTAGATTATTTAATTATATAAGAAAGCATGAATTTCAGAATGACAAGAAAGACATTTAACAACTTTAACTCAAAGGTAGTTTTAGGTAACAGCTGTTTGATACGTATTTAGTTCAATATACCTACTTGTCACCATCATCATCACATTTAAATGAAAATATGTTGTAGGTATAGCAAAGGGCTGCTCATACAGAGAAATCAGTGTAGCAGTAGAGTGCGTTATGCGTTCTACAAACACTGCCAGCCGTGCATGAAATGACGCCGCAATGATACCCCTGCACCCTTGGTGAGTTAAATAAATCATGGACATGTGCTCGGTGTTTTGAACATTGTACACAAACATTGGTTCAAATATTTGATATAGGTACCAATGTGACGTTTTAAATTTCACATACCTACTACGTATCTACATAACTATGTAAGTAGGTATTTTTTTAGCATCTATGATTAAATGTGGAGAAAAACAAACGGTGTCTTCAATCATGCGCAAGCGATGGCAGCTAACACGCTGTAGTCCATGAACATAATAAGTACTTATTTTCCCTCCATATCAAAACATCCTAAAAGCATACCAATAAGATCTGGAAGAACCTCGACTCATAAATCTCATTACAAAGCTTAGCTATCGAAGCTATTTCAAACACCTACTAATTAATAATTAATACTAATTTATTCGAATAAAAATGTATTCGCCTGGGTTTTCGCCCATAACCCCTTAAACAATTTCCTAATACCTACTTACTTGTACCTAATAAAACAATAATTTTCAAATCAGGCAATTTACTTTACCTATCAAATAAATAATTGAACTCTCCATTTAACGAAAAATGCAATATACAGTTAAAACATCGTTGGTTTACTCATAACTAAATAACGCATATTTTTAATTAGTATGTCAATCACGTGCTACGAAAGTTACGATCAAAACTCGCCCTACAGAGAGCAAACATTGAATTAGGTGAGTACATACATCTGATACTGATATGCAATCCTCTCGTCAACTGGGGTTCTATTTAGTTCTTTGTAAATGTGAGTTAGAAATACCCAATGGACATTATTGGAGATAATTATAAAATTGTTCCAATTCGAAATAATTTTCTAATTTAATTTATATCAAATTAGGCTGAGAATCAGCACTTTTTTATCTTCAAAATTACATATGATAGTCTCCCAAAACGCCCTCTCTTCACTACTTCCTAGTAGTGCTTTATCTCGGAAGAAGAAGGAACGCATCAAACTCCCCAGCAGCACAGCTGACTGACGAAAAACATTAAAAAACAATTTGCTTGTTCTTCGACACTTCCTTCGATAAATACAAACAATCGCTGTTTGAACAAGGAAAGAGCATATATGGCTGAATGACAAAAATAAATATCAATTAGTTATGCGTTCTACACTGAACTCCTACAAAAGATTCCATTGATTAATGTATTAGGTGTCTCTCTGAATATTTGAGTTCACCAACAACGTCTAATTGGTATTGGTTCATTAATATTCAGTTTGAATATAGTCCAGGCCTATCTAATTAGTGTGGTACAAACCAACAAGACGTATTCCAATATTTGTGTTGAAGGTCTTAAATCACATTTACGGCAAGTAACAAGACAAGAGGCCAGGTATGTTTGTTGACGGATAAAATGTAGTTTGGTCTCATCGGATTCAAGTCATGCACTCGGCGACAACGGTAACCACGATACTCAGCCGCTCCACATACAAATGTAACACATCCTTTTGCATATTACGTCACTACACTGGGCTTACTGAGATTTTTTATAAACAAGATCCTCGATTCAATTATATGCCAGGCTCGAAAATTTTAAAAATAACAGAATTTATGACATGATGATGACTACAGAAAATATTTAAATTAGGGATACGTTAATTAATCTGTCTACGTTAAATTACCTAAGTATTACATCGCGATCAATGTTTCTCAAACTTAAAAAGTGGAACTCTTACTGTTAATGTATCTTCATACATAATGTACACAATAGAAAGTGGAAATAGAGTTCACAAAACTAAAAACAGTCCTTAAACAAAATCTAATCAGTAAACAAATTATATTCATTTAAAAATGTCAATGAAATAATCAGTTTATTGGTAAACGATCTGCTAGCCGAAAAAAACAAAGTGAAATGTGGAGACCCCGGTTTTTGTCATGCAGCAGTCAGGTATCTAGTTCACTTATGTAGTCAAAATAATGTTAAAGTTACTGTACTCGTAATGCTATGCTGTCCGAGAAAGTTGGCAACCAACCATTTGATCGTCAAATTAAAACATTAAAGAAAATAAACATAAAGTAAATACATCTTTGACAGTATTATTAATAATGTAACTTCTAAACCGCAGTCACCCGAATGACTAACTGAGAGACGAAGTCTCAATCTGCAAACACAAATATAAAGCTAATTAAAAAGTTTCAAACTAAATTATGAGAGGGGTTGCGCCGATGGACTCCGTACCAAGATTGTCCACGAGATTTAATCAAAGGGTGTTATCGTCAGGAATGTGAACTGGTTAGACGAAAACTTGTCGCGCACTCGCGAGGGTACGAGGATACAGTGTCGTGGTACCGGAACGAGTGTTTACTCGACGGCTGAGGCAACAAACATCGGTGTCACACTCCGAGAATTACAAATTTATATTAGATATTCATAACAGGCGCCAAGATTTGTTCATTTCGTAAATCCCAGCACAATAACAGTTACGTAGTACTGGCACTCGAAACAGTTATAAGTAACAAGTAGCCTGGCTACATTGAATGATTTGTCTGATGTCAACCTTACAGAGGTTAGTGGCGGTACATTTTTATTGATCGGTCATATATTTGTGAGTTGAATTGAAGTGGAGCTATAAAAACAAAGAGCATACGGTCCCTTCAGACTATTAATTCAAGTCAAAGCTAAAATGCGACAAAGGCGAGTCAGCTCATAAAATTTATAGGCGATCGAATGAGATAATATGGTCGACGTTAAGAGCAGCTTAGACAGTTTGAAAATTTAAATGTGAAGTAAGTTTTGCGAGATTGCGCGGTATAAATCAGCGCGCGAGCGGGCGGAGCGGCGCGGCGCGGCGAGGCGCGGGCGCTCGTCAGCCCGCTGCGGCGATAAATCCGACACTCCCTCGGGCTTCTTAACCGTTCTCCATCTTCATGTACACACCAACACCGACGCCCCGCATGCCCCGAGTGAAGACCTAATACCTAAGTACACATTTTTTATGCAACGTCCACAGTGCGATTTTATGTCATTGGATTTCGGTAAATAAAGTTTATAACTATATTATTATGTAAGTAATTGATGAAAAAAACTCATCTATTTAGTACATAAGTAAAATGTACATAGCGTCAAGTAGACAAGGATATTCTTGTTTTAAATGGCTCTGCGACATTAATTTAAATTGCAAACAAGTTTTTAACATTTCTCACTTATCCCATCTGTCAGCTTGTAGCGTCCGAAGTATTTTCCGTGAACTTCGCCCTAATTCTTTTTCACGCTACATTTCAAGAATCTTATTTTTGTAATTACAAAAATGTCTAGTACGCCGACGTTATCCTTAATTGCTGGACATAAAAATTCCATTTAAATTTCCCTTTTAACGATCGGGGAGAAGTGTCTAATTGTATAATACACTCGTTTGCGTATTTTTATTGTTGGTACAATAATTAGAACATAACGCGACTTCGCCCTTTTTAAGCAGGTCTGTAATTAAACTTTTCTTAGGAGTTGTAAAAGAATATTGCGAGATGCGAGCGTATCTTTTAGCAGGGGTGCAAGTGCCGGCGAGCGTGGGGGTGGGCCGGTTATTTAAGAAATGGAAAGAAAAGCAATTTACTGCTTATCAGCGGGAGTAGCGACCCGCGGGTCACTCGGATAAAAAAGTACCTGTACCTACTTAATGTCGAGACTGAAACATGGCAACCACTAGTGCGCAGACGCTCCTGCAGCCAACTTCCTAGTTTCACCGACAAGCAATGATGATAATTATAATAGGTGAACAAGCAGTGTCACGTGTGTCCGATGTATTTTCTCATCGAAAAAATTACGAACTTCCATACAAACTCTCATTCCATATTCAACCCCTGTTGGGGGTCAATTTTCGAAAATCCTTCCTTAGTGCTCACTTTCGCTATTTATGGAACTCTAGTGCAACATTTCATGATTCTAGACCCAGCGGTTTCGGCTGTTCGTTGTCTGTCAGTAAGGTTTTTCAGAACTAAAGAACGATAACTTGTAGCCTTACTTAAGATTTCTCAAATTGTTGTACTGTTATGCAGATGAAAAATAGATTAATCTAAAAGTTACTCTATTATAAGTTGTTGGACGAGTTAAAGTAAAATTAGCTTAAGTCGACAAATTCCTCTCGCAGCTTAACGACGCGACTCTCAAGTAACTTCTCCTTGGGTCCGAGACGTACCTACTATGTGTGTGTGATGTTTGTGAGATACAGCAACGTAACTTGCTGATATTTTTAAATGATGAGATACTTAGACGAATATATTTTTGATTTAATTAATTAAAATAAAATACAGAACAACAGCACGGTGCACAGTGGGCCGACGAGGCTACTCTTCAGCTCTCTGTCGGCTTATACCAAGGAAACCATTTTCTTGGTATCGAAGTGGCCCCTGATATAGGCAATGGCTATTACCGATTACTTTTATTTATCTCACCATAAAGTCGCTTTTTGTATTTGTCTGTGTTGTTCTTCTAAACTACGCAACGAATTTTGATGCGGTTTTAGTTAGTGTCATCATTATCTGCCTAGCCTTTTCCCAACTATGTTGAGGTTGGTCCAGTCTAACCAGATGCAGCCGAATACCAGTATGTATAACGTAGGTAAGTACTGTCTGTCTCGTAAGTGTTTTAATTTTATTGACATTGATTTTAAAAGAAATTAATGGGAACTAGGTACTAATTACAAAATACAACCATACTTTATAATATAGGTATACAAAATATGTGTTTATAGTTCAATTAGGTACCAATCAAAGCAATTCAAAAACTACACAGCATTTAAAAATCTTGCCAGCTGTCGAAAAGACATACACACAAAACTAATAAACAAAAACTTTTGTTTCAATTAAATCCACACATTAACGTTAATGTCTGTTGAACAATAGTTCAAACTGTCCCTTTTCTATTCAATACAATAGTGTATTGTAACGGTGCGTCAAAAATTTGCAATGATTAGTTGGGGCGAATCTATTTTTACTTAAGGGTGGGGTGGCAGGGTGGCGGGTCGTGACCCGGACAAATATTTGGCTATCCATGGGACACTCATCCTGTTATTATATTATAATCGATGGACTGTGTTTGCACACATCATATTCATGGGAATTTATCAGATTTTGATTTGCCTGTTAGCTACGTACAGTTTGTTTTTCTGCTTGTTTTTTTTTAATTGTTTAACTGACACACACATGTAGATCTCTTTCTTCTTCTTCTTTATCTGTAAAGCAGTTTTTAGGGTTGCGTACCCGAAGGAGGCCAAGGGGAACCCTATTACTAAGCATCCTCTGTCCATCTGTCTATCAGCGGGCTTATCTCCTAAACCGTAATAGGTAAACAGTTGAAATTTTCACGAATTTTGTATTTCCATTGCCAATAGAACAACAAATCCTAACTTTATACAAGTGACCCGCTCCTGCTTTGCACGGTAGACCATAACTTGGGGCAGGACATAGAATACTTTTTATCCCGATATTCTCACGGGATCAAGAGTTATGCGGGTGAAACCGCAGGGCGCAGCTAGTAAAACAAATAAAGATAGTTAAAAATTAATTCCCCTTTTATTTTAATACAAGAAAAATATTGTAACTAAATATTGTAAGGTGGTACGGAACCCTTCGTGTGCGAGTCCGACTCGCACTTGGCTGGTTTTTTTATAAGTAGCATTTAATTTTTTTATCAAAATGTTTTAGTTATAAAAAGGAACGTGAAAATTAATTATCTAAAGAGTTTTCTTAAAGCTACGAATTGCCGTTAAAGCCATTGATCTATTCAGGGATTCGTTTGCGAAATAATAAGCTATAAAGTGCTAATTTTGCCCCCTGCTAGTTAAATGGTTGTGTATGTGAAAAAAAATCACGGCAGTACACTTTACAAGTTAACGAGTAATAATCGACCAACTAACATTTACAGTTGGAATGTATGAGAGAACATGTTTTTCAACTACATACAATGTTAAGTTTCTTCTTGGGATAAATGCATCCAAACTACGGAACCCTTCATTGCGTAGTCCGACACACACTTGGCCGGTTTTCTTATTTGCAGTAAGGGGTTAATTAGCTTATTAATTTTTCACTCTGCCCCGTTCTTCAACATTAAGTAAAAAAGATGAAAACCAATCTATTCCTGTAAAAAAATATTGGTCCTGAATTCGATTATCAAAGTAACTTATATCTATGTATTACTTAATATCGCACCTAAACAAACTATCCCTTTTTATAATAAATGTAAAATAGAAGCGATATCCTGATCGATTCGATCGGAGGTCTCCGCTAATGTTTATTAACTGTATAAATTATACAAAAGACAAATTTACGCTCAATCACTTATACCCAATATAAATTCCGGCAATGTTCCTTGAAACGCTGTGTCAACCTATCCATCAGTGTAAAAATTCCCTGTTGATCCCCTTAATTTAATCAAAAGATCGCTTTAGCTGGTCATGGACAAGAAAAAACGGGATGACGTAACGTAACGACGACACGGTGATATAAAATTTTCATCGAACGGAAGACGGGAGGGATGAGGCAGGTGGGGGGTGGGGGGAGGGCGGACCTCCTGGTGTAATATCCAAGTCGATCCGGGTAACCAATAAATTACAATTTGACACAAACAAAACCCCACTGCTGCACGGTGCCGCGAATTATTTATTAGATATACACGACGATCAACCGCTCTTGGCGATTAATATAAACAAGAAGTACCTAGGTACCTGTGTTGTATTCCTCGATGGTCATATTATACGTAGATCTAGGTGGGTAGCATCTTTAACTACTTATCTCAATCTTACAGGAAATCAGGAATAACATACAATAACATTCATAATCTTTACACACATTGCATCATTGCATCGAAATACCTACTTATCAAACTGATATGGAAACCTCCTCAAGACATGTAAAATGATTGTCATGCGAGTGATCGCTCCCCGGCGCGTAGAGGTGACCCTCCCCACTCCGTGTAATAAAATTTGCATACTTTTAATCAAGGCTCGTGTTGTGGAGAAGTTTCCCAATAACGGAACGCCGTGATCGATTCGATGCCCAGTCTAGGCATCGTTTTTGCATTTATAATCCCTTTCATTATGTAACGCGGACGTTGCGTTGAGACAACTGTGTGTTTAGAAATGAGATAAGAACGTCTTATTTATTAAAAAGATATACACAATATGAAATTGTAGTAGCTATTATTATTCGATATTTCTATTTCAATATTTGTGAATGTTTACAAATTGATAATTTATTGTTACTCTCGTGTAAAAATAAATTAGATATTCTTATTTTCGTTTCGACGGTACATCTATACTGTTTATATACTAGTCCATTATGTGGCCACATTTATAGCGGCGACAGAGGCGTTGTTGATAAATTAAATAATGAGTTATAACAAAGTGCCATGATCTTGTGAGTTTGATCGAGTTCAAGGGTGCGCGGTACAAAAGAATTTAATGTATTCTTTGGCGTGCACTCTCAATTGGAGCTGTGTAAATAATGTTACTAATACCGACTCGCCTTCAATGTTCTAAGAGGATTCCCGTAGCGCAGTTTGCAATAAATTAGCTGGCTTCTAATATAAAACGACAAAACCCCGACAGAGCGTCACGGTCCCGCCGCCGCCCCGCGGCCGTCCCGCTGCCGACCCGCCGCCGCGCCGCTGCCTCCGCCTGTCCATCTCCGCTCCGCATTAATCGTGTTTAGTTAGCGGATATTGGCGGCGGAAATTCAAATGCAATCAAATGAAAATAGAATTCGTAAAAAAGCAAAGAAAACAAACCGACAGGCGTCAGTCTAGCGGGAGCGCGCCGCCCGCCCTCGCCGCAGCGCACGCTGACCGTACTTACACGATTTTAAATTGTACATATCTGAAATTCCGATCTGTCGCACACCCACCCTGCGCTATGAAATGAAACAAAATAAAAGTGGAACGACACGGCACGCTCGGAAAAAATCAAAATCGAAATTAAAAATAAAAGGTTTTTTCGACGCGGCGAGGGAGGCGGATGCAATGTTTGCGGCCGTCATTCGATGCAGTGCGCAATAAAAACACGCGCTCGACTTCTACATATAAATATGTGTGGCAGGATTGATTGGAATTGAATATGTGTGGGTGGGGGCCCGGGGCCCGGGGCCCGGGTGGTGCAGGAATCGAAGGTGAGCGCCGCTAAGACTGTAATCGGTTTTGCCCGGGGCCGCCAGCGCTCCACCACCGCTCACAATTAAACTTTGTTTGTACATGTGTCGCTCGAGATTAGCCGCAATGCTCTTTTTAAGTGGACCAGCTGCAGTCCCGCATGCAATTTAAGAATCTAGAACACAATTTCGGCAATTAGATGCCTAAACTGTAAGGTTTGTTTTCGCAGTTGCTTTCGTGTAATAGTCATTGAGTGAAGAATACTGGTTGCTATTAATAACGGTCTTCTCCGCTACCGCAACAGAGTACATGTAGCAATCGCGGCAAATGTTCGAAAGATGTAAATGTGAGCGCGGTGCGGCGGCAGTGCGGCGGCGGCGCGGCGGAACATAAATCATCGGGAGGGGCGCTGATTGCCTTCAATTATGGCATTAACTTTCATGCCTAATTCTATATTGCTACTTTGCCAGTTATTACCTTGCTCCCCCGATGAGGTCAAATATTATGCTATTTATTGAGTCACCCACTCATTTCTAACAGGCAATATCGTTGAACTAATTTGTGAATTTATGGTTTAGTATTTTAAGTGTTTCACTCATAGAAGTGCTAAATATTCTTTAAAGTACCCACTTATGTACACTGCGTAAATGCTCAAAATATGTATTGTTTATTCCAAACAACTGGTGGTTTTGGTGTACCTACTACGCACAGCAATTTTTTTTGTTTTTGGGGTTAGTAAACTTATGTACTATTGTAATTCTTTACCATGTTCATATTTAGGGACTATTACCTGAAACATGAATGTTTCACACAATAACTCAAAACCAAGGCTATAAAAATTCTTGCCTGGATTTTCTGTGTATTTTTACCTTTTCATCTACTTTATGATATTTTAAAATAACAAAAATTGCAATACGATCAATCGTAATTATCCTTTTCTATCCATCCATCGTGAGAAATACTCAAAAAAGACTAAAATAAAAAGAAAGTAACCTTTCTTGGAATTTTTGATAAATACCTCATAAACTAACCACAAAATAACGACCGCTCGTTATCACATGCAGTAGGTATAGGTACACAGCTTCATTTTTTCACCCCAAACTGTTCTACTAAGTAGGCTCTAGTACCTTCTACCCGACGCGAGGAGTTTCAATCGATCAATCACTCCCAGCATAACAGTTACAACCGTGCAATCTTCAAGGGCAAGACAAAGATAATTCCCGTTTAACTTCCGTTTCCAACTTATCGAATAATTTAACTGAACATTTATTTTTGCGCGCTCATCAATCAAGCCAACTCGCGCTTCGCCGATAAGCCTCGGCTCGACGCCGAGAAATGACTAGGCATTACATAAATCCCCTCGGATGATGAAAAGTGAAGTGTAACAGATAAGAACCTACAAAAAGTTACGATGAGAAATGAATCGCGATTTATATCCGCCGCGCGCGACGCTCGAAGTCGCGCCCGCGCGCTGCGGTCGGGACCATCCCTTTCAGTGGTTATACAGCTTTGAGTTTCTATGTAATACTTGTATTCTTTACATAAGTAACGATGATTAATTTTAAGAAATTCAATTTCCATATTTTACACCGATGAATCTTTTATCTCATTATCAACCTGTTAATGTTCACTGCTAAAGATGGAACTCTTGTTTCAAGTAGATTTTTTTTTAAGTCTTGCAAGTATTAAAATGACATAATTTCCTTTGATCATATCTAAGGTAAAAGGACAACATAATTTAAACGTCGATTTTAGAAATGTTGTATGTATTAACCGTTTATTTTAGGTATAACTGTTTCATTGTTTACGTTAAAAACACGAGCAAAAAAAAGCTTTGCAAAAAGCCAAAGTTTAATCTAAACTTTTCTCCGGGCAGCCATTATTAAGATAAACAGTACAATACATAAGCCTATCTCGACATTTATTTTATCACGGGTTCACATCACGCGCCGCTATTCGCTGTTATGATACGGCCCGTACCTGAAGGAGCTGAAAGAAAAGCTATAAACCTGTTCGAAGCGTTTCTTCCGACGCGCCGGAGCGTCGCGTACGCGCGCCGACTGGCAAGCAGCGCCCCAGTCACCCCCCGGCTCGCCCGCGATCACCCCCCACATCTGCCGACCATATTTTCCACTTTATGTGTGACAGTTGAGGTAATATCGAGACTCTCGCCGCTCTCTGATTGGACGAAAAATACACATTAAAGGAACCTGCCGGTTGCGAGCGAGCGATTCGAAGCTGTATTCCCGTGGAAAATGTCGGAAAATATTGTATTATGGGGGTGGAAAATTGCCACCCTCCCGCCCGCTCGCTCGACTCCGACAAAAACTGTCGAGTATTTGTTTTTGATGAAAACGATTTATTATTCTACGTGGGTTGGAGGCAATAAAGATAAGCCGGCGAGGTGCCGGAGCCTTATTACGGCTAACCCTCGCCTTTGTTTCCTTATAAAGAATAATAAATGAGGCCGCACGCTTATTTACCAACTTCCTTAATTATTTATTTATGCGGAAACGCTGTTGATATTTGTTAAATGCATAAGTTCATGAAACTCATGATGGCTCGCTGAAATTAAATATATTATAAGTTTGCTATCGAGTTTGAATAAATTATATTTATTTATATTTGTACAGTTTAGTCTATGACATCGATGGTAATAAATCATGAACAGTAAATCCCGGTTGCGACGTGCCGGCAGATACCAATCGCCATAACGCTAAATCCGCAATTTGCATTAACACCCCAATGCGCACACTCTCACGATGTGTGGACAATAGTAGCGATTTTGCGATACAAGATTTATATGACGATAAGACAGATATCTTAAGCGCCTAGAGAAGTAAAAATAGGTAAGAAACACATACCTAACATACAAAAAGAAAGTGAAATAAGTTCAGAATTCATCTTTCGAATTAAAAAACCTAAACACACAAAAATAAAATACCAGTTTGAACATATTAATAAACTGCCAGAAACAAAATTGTCACGCGTAAAATTTATTTATTCAGTGTTATAATCAAACATCCATGTTCAGTGTGAGGCCCCCTGCTGTGCGCACGCGCCGCTAAACAAGCCATTTAGTCAGATTTATTAATTTCATCGTGGACATGTGGCTACCGTGTCAGACTCTTTGCTTGTTTATATCATCTGTCGTGTTTATTAACCAAGCTTTTTAGGGTTATAAAGCAGTAAACTGTTTTTTTATGAGACGTTTTTATGTTTAGTTTCACGCTATTGTCAAAAGATATTTATTTTTATAGGACTTATTACATAGTTGTTTTGTTTAATTAATTGTTTTTTTTTATTGCTTGTACCATCTAATCAAAAAATATCCCATAAAGAAATAAACTTATAAAAGTATGAAAAATGTAGGCAAATAAATTATAAAACGATCATAATAACAGAAATACATTACTGGTCTGACAAATTTGTGTACACAAATTGGTTGTACAGCGCCTCCCGTGTCCCTGTCTGGGCGACGTTTAAAAATTTAAATATCGACAGCGGACCCCTCCTAAATTAAATGAACGCACATCTGAAAAATGCTCCACTGGGCTCGGCTCTAAAACGCACTTTTTCCCTACTTTTTCCTTCCATTTAGGACATTTCGGTTGTGAGACGGTATCTATGAGGATGTTTTATGCTGTAAGTAACAAAAAAAAATGTTTCGATTGTTCAGATGATTTTTTATTATTAACAAAGCTATCGGTCGAGTGTCGGATAAAACGAACTTGAACGAATAAAATAATTTATATAATTATTATAAATAATTTAAAGGGGAAAATATAAATTCAATAAGTTTTATACTTACGTGGATTTAACTTATTCTTTCGAAAAAAAAAGTTACATAATTATATTGTTGCGTAGGCGTAGGTCGTAGCACTCGTAGCAGATTTCGTAGCACGTTTAGGATTTCCAATAACTGTGTACTGTACAAAAACTCATTGCAAAATGACTAGTAACACACAGAGAATTTAAACATACAACTATTTCTCTAAAATATATTATTACTATTTAGCAATTAGCATTAGGACATAAAGCGGTCCACAGCACCCCTAAATGACGCGTAGCGGATGCGGTGTAAGTTAACTCGTACTATTTAACCATCCGTTCATACGGCCGCGATGAAACAACACCCTCGCAGCCCTACGACTCGAAAGAGACAAACATATAGAAGAATTCAAGAAAGAAAGAGATCATCGCATACTCATCGGGGCATAACTCATAAATAAAATACAATATGGTGAGCAAAACATTGAATTATGCCGGTATTATGTCGCATTTGGCCTTTGTGAATTAGTCACTGCATATCAGTAGGGGAGTAGATTGGATGTTTGTCGCTAATGTTAACCGACCGTGCCGATGTATGGATTTATTACTTTTGTATCGAAATTATCATATTTATTGACAGAAAGTGACAAAACTTATAAATAAATCTCATTAAAAAAGTTTTAAAATCAAACATGGTACATGTCGATCTGCATAGATTGCTAAATTAGTATCCATAATCCTGGTATAACTCAAATTATTAAGAAACTAATTACATTATAGTGGCAGCAATCTCTTAGTATTCACATCAAATGAAACTTGTCGCAACACAAATACAGTGAACTTCCCAACGTCGATATTTTGAAGACAGTTGATAGTGATATTGGAAACACTTCAATTTATAAACAAAATGCTCGGCTGCTGAGCTATAAAGGGGAAAACGTCGCGCCCGATTCAGCGAAATCATAGAAAAGCACATAAATTGGTGCGCATTAACATTTCCTTTATCCTACGTGTCGGCGTATGACGGGGGCACCGCGCTGCGCCGCGCCGCGCCGCGTCGGGGCCGCCCAAGACAATAAATTTACATATTTCACCCCTCAAACAGACCTTTTTTGCCATTCCGCAGAATTACGCACATATGGGAATATTCTGTTGAATACATCAGCAGTAAGGAGAGATACTCTCGGAATAAAATTATCTTCCTCGACGCCACATTTGGAGATAAAGAGCCGCTACGTTTTGACGCTTTTGATACAGAGGACTGTTTTTTTTAGCTGCGTGTACCTACGCTACCTGACATTGGTGCGTCAGACTTATATGAGATAATTATATCCAAACCCGTGTAAAGTGCTGGAAAGTTGTCATAAAACACGTAGATCTGAATCCCAAAACACTATTGAATTTTACTATGTAATTAATGTCTTAATTCAATTTACATAGTACTATGGGGTGTCAGGTACATACGCAACTTCACATATGGAAATGTAATTTTGCGGTGGAAGCACCCTTCAAAGGGTCAAATCAAAATCATTTTCACAGTCCAGTGAAGCACCGTACGGTCGCAACGTACCGCTACAAGCGTGTACTTTACTTTACGTTCACACATTTTGATTCTGTTGCACACAAATTGTACCAATATTTAGGTTTTAATTATACTGATTTGCTAAGAGGATTACACTATGGATTTTAATCAACTTTCTTTTCACTTTGAAAAAGTTTTGCATTTTAAAAACTTGTCATGACTTTTCCAAAGAAATGGACGGAAAACTTCGGTCAGTGGGTCGACTTCCCATAACTAATTTCCCAAAGTTATTTATGGAGCCCATGGTGACGAACTAATTTTGACTAAGTATAGTCCTTGTAACTCAAGATAAAGTTATGAAAAGGGCCTGATATGTTAAATATTAAATAACAGCCAACCAATTGGCCTTGTAGGAAAACCCTTAAAAGTTAAATGACTAGCTGTTACAATAACTTCACATTGTCATAACATGGCCACGCTAGTTACAAAGGGATCCGCATTGCTACACCCTTTACATAAATGGGTACTTGAATACGACTACAGTTTGACCCGCACTTAGGTATTATGCACAATCGTATTACCTACCAACGCCGAAATAGGAGGTTGCTTTATAGAATGTAGCCAGAGAGTGGACGGTAGGACGAGGCAGACGGACGACACTAATACTCATTAGAATTACATGGCGGAACGGACCGGCGGTCCGGGCCGGCCGGCCGGTGGCCCTGCCGTGCGCTCGTCGCGTCCGAACCGTGCACCCACACCGACGCACCATCGTTTACATTGTCTCATCAACTGCCTCACGTGTAGCTATAATAATTAATTTTATTGTAACTACGAAGAGTTTCAGAGACGGAATAAAAATATATAGGTACACTTTTGGAGATATAAAACTTTTGTCAGGAAACTTTTCACATATTGAGCATTTGTCTTAAACTGAGCAAAACATAAGAATACTTTAACCTGTTCTCAAGTTTTCTCTTTTCAAGGAGAGAGGGTTTTCCCATTCCCTACATTTTTAAACATAATATTCGATCATTAGTACCGGGAAATCAATTCAACAAACAACAATATTGTTAGTTTTATTTAAACCAATAAGATTTTCCATGAAAATCTGCTAGAAGAAAACTTTTTACAGTAACGGTCTTGTTCGAGTGTTGTATTGGCTCATCTGGTGCTTAAAATTTATTCTAGCTTTACGTTTTTTCAAACAATTTATCAAATGATATAAGAATGTTCCAACTCTTTACGCTTTAACGTAACAAGAAACGCCTGACATCGGCACATTAATTGCAGTTTACAACAATGTGAATATTTGTGTAGGTGCAATGTGCGCGTTTAGCGCCGTAACAGCTTTCTTGCCTTCATTCGACAACTTAAGACGAAAGAGAACATATTTTCTGTTGTGTATTGTGTTACTACCTATATGTATAGATGGTTGGGAAATATCACATTCTGTGCACGAATTCCACCACAATCGATAAGAGAGATGACCGCTGGGCGCGAGGAGGCGCGGGGGCGAGCGTCGATGGGGAGACTGTTATTTGATTAGTCTTACCGAGAATGAGCTCGCCTCTACTTAATGGGGTGAGGGCTTGTAACCGGACGACGTATAATTTTCACTACTCCGCGTTAACACTACGCGAGGAAGACAAAAGCTCAAAACCACTTATCTAGAAACAATAAAACGATTCACGGCGGAACGTAAGAGCAAACCCGAAAGGCGTTCATCCCATCATCGCTTAATAGACACGCATTTCGACATAAATGAGTTTCGCTTTAAATTAATTAGTAGCACATTTTCCATTATAAGGACAAATGTAAAAGCGACCGCTTAATAGCGCGGTGGAAAACTCGCTAGTTTTCGCTCGCGAGAATAGGGCCGGAGAGAAATTGCGGATAGACATAATCAGTCTTCTGGCTTTGAGGCCGCCCCGGCCCCCTAATGTGGCACACACCTCTCCTACTGATGAATACGCTTTACACATACGCCTCACGACTGATTGAATTCAATATCAACATTGTAATTAAAGCTCCCTACTAAGTATTTTGTTTATGACAACGACTACGGCGGATTAATAATAATCTGCTTCTAAAATGTATTCCAAACATTAAGTTTATTTAAACCTCAACCTGTCTCAAGTTAGCAACCAAATGTCTATAGTTAACTACTACAAGAAAAGTTTTGAAGCAAACGGGAGGTCGGTTTGTGAGGACGGTCCGTAATGACCCTGTCCGATCTTACAAAAGGCAATTACAATAAAGTTCCATTCGCACATGGTCGTTAACTGGACGATATATCTTGGATTCCCTCAGTCAAGTCGGCTTTCGCACTCGTTTCATCTTACCGCCTTGACACACGACTTCACATGACAATTTTAATTTTTAATTGTTCTTTAACTATTGTATGTTGATCAAATCTTCAACTGCTTTGACAGCAAATAGTTACAAGTGTGTATTAAAATAGCTTGAGATTCAACGCAATTAGTGACAGAAAATTAAATGTGGTATTCAAATAGAAATTATGAATTATGAAAGGTGTGAACATTAATATGGCGAAGGCTCGCACGGGTGCAGGTAGTGTGAGGCGCCCCGTAGGTGAGGTGCCGCCCGCGCGCGGCGCATGTTACTGCCTCGGAGCGCACACTTTACGAGCGGGGGATTAACCCGTGTAACGAGATTCATTAATTCTTGTCGTTAAAATTTGTCGTTCTCGATTAATAAGGAAGTCCCAAGCGGCGGGACGTTATTATCAGCGGACCGCAGCCGGGTGTCGCCGGCGTCGGCGTCGCCAGGGGCTCGCCGCGAAACTTCCCACTCCGCCCGCTTTATTTACACTATCGAGTAAATTAAACTCGCGCTCGAGTGTCGGAGAAAACTTTAACAGAACTTTGTGTGTAATAAGTGGTGCAACAACACGAGTGGAAGAGCAAACGTCGGACGCGGTCTCCGCTCCGCACTTCTCTCCCACTTAACTCTTTGGGACATATTTATTCGACCCTCCGGCGACCACTGCGGAGCTTACCCTCCCGGGCCCCTCTGAAATTAACCTAACGAATCAAAGCGGCCATTAAATAGTACCTGAACCATTCTTACGTACAATCTGCGCCAATTACGTTATGAATGCTCGCCGCAACCTCGATCGATCGGGTACGTGTGCTTATAAATTTTTGATCGGTCTCGGAAACGAATCGAAACAAAGAAAGTACACAGGTCCGTTATTAGCGTCCGTTTCCTCTATCTGTTTGTATGTAATTTTTAATGCGGGGTCAATCAGGGAGCTATATCGTAGATCTCCGTTGGGCCGAGACCGTAACGATAATGAATCGGCACTGTAAGAGCGCCGGACCGCACTCACGAATTATTAATAGCTGTGTACGCGCACCACAATGTTACTCTTATTATTAAATACCACCTTATGCCGCCATGCTCTTCAGTATAGACCAGTCGGAGGCGAATAGGTAGGTAACGCGTGTTTGTTATTATTAACTGAATGCACTAATAGATGCAATCCTGCCCAAGGATTTAAATTTAAGATTAAGACATGGTCAACGTTGTAAGCGGTTTCAATTACCTGACATTACTAATGCATAAAGAACATGTCCTGTGTTCACACCGGCCGCATTTCCTTGTCCTTTAAGATGACCCTCCCCTTGTGGAGGCAGCGGGCTTGTCCACTATTTGTTTTACCTACCTGCGACCCTCGTACAACTGTCCACTAAGTGTTGATTGCTTGTAAACAGCGTTTGTAAGCATTTAACTATTTACTTTTAGCAAAATCTTACAGTAATGTCATTCTATTCTTGGTGTTATCATGAACCCCATGCTATTTTTAGATAACAAGAGTCAGAAGCTTGCGTCATAAGTTTATTGTGCGATTCGAATCCCATGCGTGGAAGGAATTGATAAGGCGCGCTCGAACCTTTGCGTCTATTGCTTGAAATTTATTGCTGTTTTGGGTTTTTATTGTTCCGTTTTACGGCCTCCTCGTGTATAAATCGTACAGATAGAAGATGAATTCCGCGCTAAAGCGACCGCTACCGACGTTACATACCATATAATATGTTTGGGAGATACCTTACGTCCTCGTATAAATACAAACAGAGAGACGTAAACTAACTATCCAGGTTAGTTTATTTATGCGACACTGCCCATATTGAAGGCGAGCTGTTTGAACAGAGCCTTTATTTTCGTCTAAATGCCCAGTAGTTTCCACGGACGGAGGACGATTTTCATAGAGGTCCATCACGACGACCCAAGCGTGTGCCATATATCACACGAAATTATGCTTGGGCTGCGTTCCTACGGCGAGCGCGACAGAGACGGCGCACGAGACTCGCTGACCCTCAGCTCATAATGTACGGTCCGGTTAGGTACACGACTTACGGGAAGTAGGTATGTATGTAACCCCGAGCCCGCGCCCGCTCCCCGTGCATGAAATGCTTATTATACGCGGCACGTAGGCCGCCACCCCCGCCTGGCTTGCTCGCTCGCGCCACCTGCCGCCAGCAACAGACAGGGACGCACGACCGATATTATAGCAAATCGAGGATTGTTATGTCCGGTCCGCCAGAGGTCGGCGTAATATATGGCCACGGTATTCCGGGCACATATATTAACACAGAACTCGCCTCATACGAAAAGATCTTACGCGATGGAAACAAATGGTAAGGAAAATTTTGGCGGTGAAATTCATTGAGATGGAAGCAGCAATAACAGGAGGAAAAATTACAGTAATTTTTCTGACTGATCTGACTACTGTCTGTTCGCAATTTCGAGATGCAGGCTGGTATATCATGGTACTTATATTCGAATCTCCAATAACACTATGAAAAATTACAAGAAAAGTTGGTATTGGTAGAAAAGCACCCTCACGAAAATTTCCTAGGTAGAGTCGTAAGATAATCTATTAAATAATAATGGGGATGTGTGGTCAAGAGGATGATGGTGCCGGGAGGCCGGGCAAATGAAGAATGATGAGCAGCTGCACTGAGGGGCGGTGCAGCCGCTATGACACGTCGCGCTAAGTGACTGATCACCCTATCGCAACGTACCTTTATACCTTTTAAACTTTTAAACTACAGTTTAGATATTGTTTTACTATTGTTTAGAAAAAAGTTTGGGTCCGTGGCTTAGGCCCCCGTGATCGAGGCACTATTAAGTCTTTTATAAAGCGTCGGTTTTCTCAAATATTTTATATAATTTTTCTATGTTCTACTATTTAATTAATATAATTCAAAATAAATTTTCGTTCAGCTTACATTGTTTGTCCCGGAATACTGTCTGCTTATAAGTACAATCACGCCCTTGCGATAAATGTCTAGGGGCGCAGTCACCCGCACCACCTAAACGAATTTAAATAAAATCGGGTATTAAAATCTCCAGGCGATCTCACAAAAATATACCTATGTCAGGAGAGATTTGAGCGGAATAAAAATTCCTCAAGCTCGTCGCATTATCGAGGGGCGGGTCTCCTGTTTTCTTTTATGGCTGTCGTAAGGTATAATCTTCAAGAAAAATGCGATATTTAAATGAAGTGAATTCCTCGAAGGGGATTTCCTTAATACCCGAATTTTTCAGTTGCAATTTCATTTGTTAATTCAGTGAGGTTGGGTGTAATCGCATTGGGGTGACAGAAAAACATCCGTCATTTTAATTTTCGTTTTTACAATTTGGTTACACAACTGTTCGGATTACACAATTTTGAAAGGATGTAAGAAAAATTTAAGTAACTATTTGGTGTTATCTTTTGATACGACACCCTGGTGTCACCTCTAGTCGCGTATAGTATAAACATTGGGTCGTAATGAGGCGGTGTGGTGTGGCGGAGTGTGCGCGGGATCCGAGCGCGTGCGCAGGAGCTGGAGCCACGTGCGCGCCACGCGTCACACATCTCTAATTGCCCTACTATAGAGATTGTGACAATATTGGACAATCCAGTGAAAATAACACCCGAATATTGTATAGCGTATCGCGTGAGCCGACAATAATCTCTCATTTTAATAGATAAGTGGAGGCGGAGTCATGTGATTTGTTACTGAATACCCTCATAATACCTTCGGCTTTACTTGCGTTTATGTAACCCTCCCAAAAATATTCAAAGCATAATGGGTGTAACTGAAATTGTTTTTACACACAAAAAATGTTATCAGTAGAATTTCAAAGTAAAATAACATGAAAAAATAAAGTCAAGGCGGTCCTCGGTCGGTGGCCATTTCATTAAAATTAAAAGAAGTTAAGTCGCGACACAAGACAAACTGCCGCCTAGAGAAATAAAGAGAGCAAAGCAAATGAGAAGAACTCATTTGGGCGGCCACTGAATTGTGTTCGAGAGGATAATAAAAAGGGAAGCCATCAGTGACACGCACAATAAGCATCAACCTCAAGAATATCATAGATAACGGCGCGGAGCCGCCGCAGGGACCTCATTAGGAGGCCGCAGGGAAATTAAAAAGAAAGCAAGATCTCGGACTCGATTGCGACCCGAGAAAAACGAGCGGCCTTCCTCTCATAACATTACATACAGCCTCTGTCGATTTTCCGGACGATTATTATTTTGTGGTGCGTAAGACTTGGCCGGAAAAGTAGTTAATGACAGAACAGAGGGCGAAGGCACACAGGCGCAGCATAAATCAGTCTGGAGCAGAGATGAATGTAATTACCGTGCCGGACGGGACAAATCGGATCTGCGAGCGAGGCTCGTTTGCCGACTAGCGCCGCATACACACGCGTGGCACGACTAGGCGACTCATACTCAAGCCGCTCGTAGTAATTTATGAAAATGTAACACGTTACTAATTGTGTGTTTCGTCGAAAGTTTCCTTGCACGTTCTTTTATGAGGATCTTTAAATCTCTGTACATTTACCTACAAACAATTAAAACGTATAGAAAAGAAGTTAAAATAACAATTAATTGCCCCTTTCAAGAACGAATTCCAAGTCTTTCGAACTGACTCGATTTGCTAGGAAGAAATCTATAGAAATCTTACATTTATGCAAAACAAAGGCAATCAAGGCCCGGGCGAACAGAAGAAATGAGCTTCATTAAACGACGGAATGAAAACTTTAATAATGTAAGATGCAAAAAAAACTCGACAAAAAATACTTAAGAAAATCTGACGACATAAAGGCTGGTGTAACCGGGGACTCGCCGTAAAATCATTAAGATGCTAATAAAAACTTCCTTTTGTAACACAGAGACGAACTCAGGCAGCGACGAGAAAAAATATTGAATGGGAAGCGGTACCATGATTATTCTTCAAAACATAATGAAGAGAATTAATGTAAATATTCTTTTTGCTTGGAACTTTCCGCCCTCCGGAAAGTTTTATTTTACGGCGCGGCGTTTAACAGCCGTCCCTTATTGACATTCAATTCGGGGGAAATTGATTTATGAAGATTGTCGCCTTAATTGTAGAAAGATTTTTTAGAATCGATTGTAATCTGTAAAATATTTGGGGAGTTGAATAAATCATTGAATGCGGAGTGCAACGGTATAGATTCATGTTGGTATTAGCATGTTTATGTGTAGGCGAGTGTTTTAGTAGAACAATGGGTGTGCATTGTTGCATTATTGAGTAGCTCGTGACAGTTCGGAGCAGGGCCGAGCTGGGCCGAGGTTGAGGGCTGCAGCTGCACTGTCATTACACTGTCATGCCAGTGGCACTCGACAAGCGGAACAAATGTACACCATTTTGTTCATTACCTTTATTAAATATCAATGACATTATGCTTCATTTTTTATTCCGTTTCATGCATATTTTAATTTTTATGTTGAGCTCTTCGCATATATTTTTTTGTGCTCAATTTTACCTCAAGTAGATCAACGATCGGGTCTCAAACATATTGGCCCTACTCAAGCATAAAGTAAGCACATCCCTTTTACTGGACAGTATTTTTCGGGATTTGGAACAAAATATCCGTAAATAATTGGAATCTCTCCAGAGGAGTCGTCGTGGAAGGGTCCACACAAGGTCCGGCACCTTTTTACGGTCGATAAAAATAATAAGTCGGTGCTCCCGCTACCCCCTCCCCCTACCTACCCGCGCCCCCTCCGGACACAGACGTACGGACCCGCTCCGCCCACATTCGGACACCGCTCATTTTTTGTTCGTAGCACTTTTCATTTGTCTCCAAGAACCGAAGTGAACATATATACAAACAATCGTTTTATTTCTGGGACCACAACAATACACATTTATTTATCTGAGTTGTCGAAGCCGCGTCGTAGACACAAGGTACCAACAGACATTAGGCCAAGTTACACACATTAAAAGTTCCCGAATCGACACCTAATATGCAATCACATACTTTATACAAAATTTATCGTACCTATTACAAGATTCGCATTAAACTACCCAGAAAATCTTTAACCTAAGCTTTAAGCTTATAAAAGCTCGGCGCTAATGGCCGGATACCGGAAATTGCGCTCTCATATATCTCCCAACAGATTTATGAAAGTACCCACACATGAGCCGATGTCTCTTGGGCGCACACGCGTCACACAACCAAGAAGTAACGTATCTCCACACACACACTCACACCGACACCGTTAAACTTTGACACTTATTAATTTAAAGGATCGTTAATTCTGGAGGGTACCAAGTATAGTGATATGAAGCTAAACTAAACCAAAGTAATGATAGAAAAACTATTTAATATATACGTTAGTTTTAAATTAGTTGCCTCTAGGGTTCTATTTAAAGTCAATAATAATTTCAGGTTCTGAAATAATACGATTTTTTTTCACAGATTTAGTATTGCAGTCTTCCGTGGGCAACTAATGCTACGCTCGTAGCACAGCGCGCTACGCCGTAGTCGCGTAGCAGATAATCCGAGTCCAGTGGCGTAGTCTCACTCCTCTCGTAGCCGCTGATATGACTCTAGTGGTCTGTCCCCTCTAGACGTATTTGGTGCTTTCCTTGTCATGCTTAATGCATCTGTCAGATCTGCATACATATTTAAAATAATCAGCTTTACACCCTGCCTGTTTTGACACAATGCATTTCACTTCAAAGCTAGAAATGGTTTATTGTTTGGCAATATTTTAGGAATACATTTATTTATTTCGTGCAATACTAAACCTATAACAAAAAAATGGAACGTGATTAACAGTTCAAACAATGAGCAAGAAATACTAAACAGCTATCCCATCAACACCCTAAGTCAATTGTGAAAAGAATATTAGGTATATTCGCAAGTGGGGGCTGTTTTTTTAGGATCGTAATCTTTTCCGCGTATCCCGTCTCAGCCCTTGCCGACACGTACCGGCCATTGTGACGCGGAATACGTCTTCCGCGGCGCTTCTTATATGAGCGTTACAAGTGCTTTCTAAATAATCTAAGTCCAGTCGAAGAGAGCGTATTGTATTGACACAGTGGAGTGGTGGCCGGCCGTATAATGCCTGTTGTGTGTGTGCGTCGTGTGTGTGCAGGGACTGTGTGTGTGCGTCCACGCTTGATAGAATAAGCAAGTCGTCCGGCGCCGAGGGGGGGAGGGACCGACGCCCCCTTAAGTATCTTGAAGACTGGACTCCACCACCCCCAGCCCACTACACGTCTTCTGTAGCACTTCCCGTAGCCACATCGGACTCTAATGGGCATTTATGTTATGTTGTAAACTTACTTTTGTTATAATATATTGATGGTCACTATTTCTTACTATCACTTTGTCATTAAGATTTTATTATTAAATAGAAATAGAAATAGAAATCATTTATTTGCCAATAATGTAGGTATACAGTGGATGTATTTGTGACTTGTTCTTGCGTTTGCTTAAACTCCAACAAAAAGAAGCACATTGGTGAATGATAATCACTATGAAGTTCTAAGTACATTTTGCTGAAGTTATTTGCTGTCTATACACCGTCCTTTACAAGCCTCAGTCGTATTTGTGTCCACACAAGTTGTGAGACGTACGGTTGAGGAAAGGATACCAGTTTCTGCAAACAAAGCAACAATGAATTAGTTTGTATATTCATAATTTGTCCATCAATAGTATTATGCATGACGTAAACCTTCTAAATGAAGTTTAATCTTTAAAAAAGGGATTCTAGACAGCCATAGAAATTGTTAAGCGTTTGTAAAATACAATTCATAATTGTTTTGTAACTAAACTATAAGTATATTACTAAATACAAAAATACAATCCCACCTCACTTTTACTAAATGCAGTAAACTGACTTTAAAATTCGTGCCATAGTCGAGAGAAAATAAGCAGTATGCACGAGTACGAGCACTAGTTTATTAAGTTGCTTAAAATGTCAGCAAGAGCGTGCGAGCGCCGGAGAGCGGCGTAGGAGCAAATCATATTAACTGGCACTGGCTGCGCTGCGGCGCTCGCCTGCACTTCACTATTCCGTCGCTAATCCTCTACAACCTGGACGCACATATTGTTACATTTCCATTTTGATTAGGAACACGTTGCTTTACTGTTGTAGACTTTACTGATATCATCGGGTTATCGGTTAGAACAATTTCCGAAATAAGGACAACGATAAAGATGATAAATTACAGTTTGAACTAAGCCTTATAAGCCATAATCGAGGCTGCCGAATTTTTCCAAAAAATAAACAACATGTAGACAACATATAGGTAGACCGTTCTACCGAAACCTAAGAAAATATCACAAAAAGTTGAGTCTAAAACACGTAAACCGTGTAACAGAAAACAGAAAAATAAAAGCATTAAAACGGAACGTTACCAACAGTAGGTACATAAGGTGCTCGAGCCAAAAGTTATGTCGGAATACTTCTAACGGGCGGGCTGCTATGAGTAGATTTACAATAAATACACCAAACAAAGAAAAAGGAATCTCGCTGCGGGGAAAACTTCGGCTTTGTACTCCACTACACTGTTACGGTGAAGTGCTCGCTTTATAGGTAAAATATGTGGGTATCTGTGTGCTATCTATGCCATCTATTGTTGGAATGCCATTATACACGTATGTTTACAGTACACGTACTTTATAGTAAATAATCCTCTGTGTGCACGACTTTTCATTTACATCTTTGCCGATTGCTGCTTATTTCGTTAAATAAATTAATTTCGTTATTTATGACTTAAGATAAAAATTCAGTTACAAATACAAAAAGTTAAGTTATAAAGTTATTATATAAATTACAAACTTGTACATAATACATTATTATATTTATTTATGATTTGTCAACAAAAAAAAAGTAAGGCAAGCAAAAAGTAAGCAAGTAAAATACAAAATTCGAAACATGTTGTGCTATGAAGAGGAACGTTGTGTATGAACTAAAATCTAGCTATGTACATAATGTATAATAAAATTCTTCAGCTTAGTTTTACTAGATTTTTATATTTCTTTGATTAAATTCAAGCATCTTCTAGAATCTTCTTAGTTCAAAATTATTTATTCATCAATCAACCCCAAAGATTTTCCTTAACTCATCTAATCGATTAATAAGAGCTTAAGCAGAACAGAAGCTGTCGAATCCAGGTGACTATTGACTAATTGTACGCGTTCAAAGAGCATCGCGTCTGCAGTGATTCTTCAGCAAGGGTTGAGTGCCGTCGGCAGAACATGCCTGAGGCTGCCACCTGCCTCCGATATAATTGGACTTCAAAACTCGGCGTGGCAGATCCCCAATACTTCCGCCTGGCTGGATCCCTACCCTCCTATTTATTTTGTCTGCGTTGTCTTTGGCGCTGTCACGGCTCTGCCTTTTGAACGGTTTTCAATCCGACGCATTATATTGACGGTATCAATTCCCTTCACATAATGTACTGATCAGTCACCGACGTATAGCTGTTTTGTAAGAGGTTTCGTTTATTTTTATTGGATTTGGTGCTCTGTAATGATCTTAGTGGTTCACGTTGCTTTTTTATTGTATCGTTTTCCGGTCTAGAGTGCAATTTCGCTTCTTCGATTAATTGAATGAGTGATAATGATCAATGATTAGGTGAAAATCTTTCTGTTTCCATCAATTTACTTACCTGTCAGCCCTCCATATACAAGGGACAAAATATCGGAATGACCAAACCTCTTGATCTCAGGTCAGCGACCTGCGACCGCACGCCAATATTGTTTAGTAAAAACATAAATAGTACTAGTTATTAAGTCGACTAACGTCGATAGAGCATACATTTTATAAGCAATCAATCTCTCTACGACTAAGTACATTTTGAATCATTAATGCAGGTATACTTTTACTGCGACTAATATAAGTACTTATTAGGAATTTGACTACTCAATGGAATAGTACCACTTATATATTGAAAATAAAAACAATGTCTCCCGTAGCCATCCGTAGTATAAGTAGTACAACAACAGAAAAATCTCGAACTACAAATAAGTATTTCTATTTCCCAAACAACACGACCCAATAGAAAGATACCTGAAAGACACGGCATTACGTATTCCCGGTCTTAGCGTCATCTCCTTGATTTAAAACGAAATACCCAAAATCAGCTCATGCAAATAGAAGTGTCGTTTCGGCCACTCGAGTAGCAAATCAAGAAAGAAACCCCGACCGGCGGTCGAGCGTCGTTCACGCCTCAATCAACTGCCAGTTACGAGCCTTTGTACAACGAGTGCCCCTCAACCTTACCACATAAACTTCAGCGTCTCGAAAACATTCAATGTGATAAGACGATTTAACACAATGTTTCATTTTAATTGATGTAAGTTAAAGTAAGGTCGTCAACTACATAACTCAACTAAAGTTGTTAATAGAGAGTTGTGTATTCAATAATGAGAACAAAGCCTTTATGTATATGTGTAAATATGAAACATCTATTACACATATATGAGTCAACATAATATAAATCATCAAGTGGTGGGTATACCCACTCTGAGACTCCAGAGAAGAAACGTCAGACGTGCACGGTGGACTGCAAGCGACTTAAGACCGACATTCCAAATATGAAAATAAAAAGAAAATAAGCTCTCCCTGACCGTTCCTCCAATCGCGCACCTCGCTTTTATTACATCCATAAATTCATCATATCGCAGCGGCGGCGGCGCTCGCCATTGGCCGCGTGAGGGGGATAGAACGTGCTTCTCGCTCGCACCTCCTTCATATTAATATTGAATTTTTCTCGACCCCCGCCCGCCACCCTCGCGGGAGGCTCTACACTCGCTCGCCCCCGTATTGTTGTTATCTTTAATGTTGTGGAAAACGCGTTTTCTTGTGTCGTTAACTTTTATATTGCACGAGTGATACTTTTACGGGTTTGATACATAACTTATACCGGAGCTTTTAGCAGTATACATTACATACCTATGTGGATATTGATATACCGTTATCAAAAGTGATAATAGATTTGCATAACGTTTTATTACAATTTGCAAACCATTAAGTCGCAGCTGGACAATTTAACTTTATTTTAAACGTAGGTATAGTTAATAAATATAACCTAATTATAGTTAATGAAGTTAATTATACATGTCTAACTAACATGATTATGTAATCAAAACATATCAAGTTGGCGTCATGCCACTTTAACATTGTCTTATTGTTTCATGTTACCAAAATCAAAACAGAAACAAAGAACATAATAAATTAATCACTTCGGAAAGGGGTTGGAGTTCTCCCCTTGCCTTTTTCCTTTGGTGCATTGTCTGCCTGCCAAAATTAAAAAAAAGAGGAAACAACAGTCGGTGTATTTAAACGACGACGGTGACCTTTCTCTATTAGTCTGACTTTTTGAACTCATTATTCCCTTGACATCTGTACCTTTAGAATTGCAACAACTAATGTCCTCATTATGCATTAAAGACAGAAAAAAAACCTTTCACAAATAATATGTCAGTATTTCTTGGGCATTAGCTGTGAAAGAAATGTAAAGCATTATAATTTGTAATCACAATTGACAAACAAAGTCAACGTAGCCAAAATACAAAAAATAGTAGGTAATTGTTACAAAGTTATCTTACAATAACAAAATGGATTATTCAATGTTACAAACAAAACTTACGTGGCAACCTTATCTAGTTTTTAAAATATGATTGACGTGTAAAAGTGTTTGTACAAACCTACTTACAGAAATAAAATCATTTATCATTATCATTTAAACAAAACATATCGATACACACACAAGACCATTTAAAAAGTTTTCACATTCACTAAAATCGAAACTACTACCCCTAAGTAACAAATACTCAACTCTATAACTTTTTATTTCTATATAGAAAAGAAAATACATGGAATCTTTTTAAATTCCCTCCCTTATATTTCAAAGCTCAAAAGAAATCGCTAGCAATATCTGTCTGAAAAATATATCGGATTGCTTTGTCGCAGCTTTGGAAATCGAAATCTATTTTCCTTCAAATCTAAGTGAATCCCGTGCGGATTGGAAATGTACCCTTTACCTACCGCCGGGCGAGGCAATTGATATTCCAACAATACAATGTATGAATAAAATATAAACTGAGTTCCTATCAGGCGTGTTCGTAGCGATCGCTGTATGGATTTTGAAGAAATCTCTACATCATTTGCCGTAACCAACCCAGGAGATTTAAATAACATAGTGTTTGTCAATAATTAATACATTTATACAGGTGAGGTCGTATTTTGTCCAGACAAATAATATTACTAGACAGACTATCTATCGGTTCTGTTGGATATCTTTTGCGACAAGGCTTTGAGAAGAATGTTCGGTTCGTGTACTAAACAATGACATTGTTTGCCCAACGAGATTGAAGACGAACTGTAGATATATTGTATTATTTTTGTCTCCCATCCCTTCTTTACGAACGACCTGAATTCTGGATTAGGATTTATAGAGAACGAAATAACACTATAAGAGCTGAATTTAAATTATTTATCTCCTACGAAATTGATTTTTCATAAATAATCCAGAATGTTAATAAAAAAACTGAAGTTTTCAGAAGACTTTACTGGCACTAGTATACGGGGGGGGGGGGGTCTGATAAGTACAGACACGCAATTCAATATTATTGTTGTGGTTGAAACATTATTTTGATGAACCTCCCGCCAGGTGTCTATGTTTCAGGAAAAGCTTCACAGATGGCGCTATACTTTGACGTACAGTCAGCAACGAAAGTACTACACAGTAAGTAAAATTCTTGACTCTATCAGAATCTATACTTAAATCATATTTGTTGGCACAATACTAAAAAAAAAATTAAAAGAGGTAAAATTATTGTCTATAACAAAAAATGCTGAAAAAATCAAATAACTTTGTATCAATTTTCGTGATACGTTATCGGAACAGTGTGTGTTTAGTAACATTGAAAAATCGAACTTTGCGTGAGTATTATGTATCTAAAACACGTACCACTAGTCACTACTTAATAAACAGAAATATGTAAATATATTAAACTACACAAGTACAGACTCTAAAAGTAAGTTTTATAAAGATACGACGTACTAATAAAGGTGGTGTAGGTAGGTCGGTCGGTATCGTAATTTTCTTTATTGTTCCTTACCACGACGGGTAGTAACAAATCCAGCGGGTTATTCTGAGTCCCGACACTATTCTGGTGCCACTTCACGTAATGATAAAAACATGCTTTAATGTATCCTTCATTATTTTACGCTACGGTTTGGGTACATATTTGAACATCGAACATTAAAATACCTACGGGTAAAATGTCACTGTTCAACACATCGAAAATGTAAATATCGAATGACCCTATAACCGAAAATTAAAATAACGTAAGTTTATATTGTCGAATGGTTAGAAAACCTACGTCCAATATATCTAAAATCTAATTATCTACAAAACTGGCATCAAAAGACCTTAATATCGAAAGTACAGATTATCGAATGTCCTAAATATCGATATTTATTTATTATGTATGTCACAGGGTAATTTGATAACATACTTGGTACTTAGGGTAATTTGAAAATGGTGAAAAATATTCTGCGAGCAACTTGGAAGTAGCGGTTGGTCACAGTTCTAACCTAACCTAACCTATAAAAAACCATAAAAATTACCATAAAAACGCGTTCGATATTTTAATGAGTAGGTCTTTTTATCGTAAATATAATGAACTTAAGTGTATTAAATGTTGACATTTTGAACTTAGGTATAATGACTGTCGACATTTTTAATCAGTCGATATTTGAATCACTCGGCATTTTAATCTTAGACATTTTAGCTTAGGTATAACAATTTTCGATATTTCGATACAATCGTTATTTAAATTTTCGATGTTTTGAACAGTGTCATTTTACCCGTAGGTATTTTAATATTCGACATTCAAATATGTACCCGACGGTTTCGCTAGGTATAAACTAAAAATTAGGTTATGAAAACGTTAAAAACTTACAATTCAAACATTATTCAGGTGGTGCTTTAATAGTCTTTTAAAAGTTGGAAGTGATTTTGATTAGGTAAGTACAGTCCCGAGCTCCGAGTACGGTCAGATATTTATACAGCCAGTCGGTGTCAATATTTTTTGCAATATGAGCGGCACTGTTTGCGATACAGAAGAAAACTCGAAATATTATACTGTCAGGTTTTATGCTGCCAAAGTGATGTCTGATATTTTTTATCACAACGAGGTATCACTTTCTTCTGAATTTAATAGGGATGTAGAATGGGTAAAAAAACAAAACCATTTAGTCTGTCCGTCAGATAATAAAAAAATGTAGACACTTTTTTTTTGCTTATCATATTATTAATAAAAAAATATTTGGATAAAACGCTTTAAAGTTGGGGACTGGATGCTCGCTACGTTAATAGTCAGTCGCTCCAGGGCATAAGCTATTATTATGCAAGTATAATATTGCATACACAGTTTTATTCACGTATAAAATAAAAGATATCAATCTAAGTATAGATACCACTATTTAAAACTTAACAGATGCTCACAACATTAAACTTTCGAAATCAATATAAATACCTACATAAAATTAAATACATTAACGATCTACACCTAAAATGTAGTGCAAAAATATATTGAAAACGTTCAGAATAATCCTGCGTGGAGGTTATTCGCGTCCCCTACTCATTTAGCTGTCGGAGAGTTATTTAATACCGCTAGTGACCCCCGCCCGTTCTCGCCTGGACTCTAAATGTATTGAACACATCTGCCGGACACAAGACGCACTGCCGCCAAGATAAATTAAATAATTTGAATTTATTTCCTACCCATTACGTTTTCATGTTGTTATGTTCTGTTATTCGTTACATTCGGTCTATGAAAGTTTACATGATTACGTATTTAAACAGCTTGCTCCGTATCTCTTTTCCACAAAATTTGTGCATATAAGTAGTATACTACTACATCAATTTACGTACCTACTTCGTAAATTGATATACATTATTTTAAAAGTTAGTAACCGTATCGAATGCCTTCCTGTTTATCATGATTATATCTTTTTATATGATGTAAGTTCGTATCAATTACCTACCTACATTTATGTAAAGTCTTAAGACTGAAAAGTGAGATATCAAAGTATAGGTAAGGATTTCCATAACATATTGAATACAACGCCAAACGTCCACCGTTGCATGATTGATCGAGTCAGAAGTTGGTCGAGGGTACTGCTTAGAATAAGCACGCATCCGTATCCGTAATCTTTCAACATCTTAAATAAAATAGTCCGGAGTAGTGTTGTATGGCCGGTATCTTATGAATTAAATATGAGCGCTTTATTCGATTCCCGAGTCCCTCGATATCTGATAATAAAAAAGAAATTTATCGCACACATACGAGAAGCAGAGGCCGAGTCTCATCGGCCGCTATTTTTTACGGCACCGGCGTCCTTCCATCGACAATCACTTCATAGCGACCCCTGTCCGAACGTTCGATGACAGAATTATTTATCAGTTTGAAAAATGACGGGAAATTGAATGTAGTCGCAATGTTTACAACGCATTTTCTGTCCAGTGTCCTCGGGGGCTCCTTCCCTCGCGTTCCGATGTCCACTTTTCAAAGAGACCGCTCGGACGAGGGTCGAAAAAGTGTCCCCAGAGTAAAAAATAAAAAAATATATATTGTATCTTCGTTCAACAAATGTTACATTACCCGTATACAGCAAATTACAAAGAAAACGTCGTTGAGATGAAACGAGAGCAAGCTGTGGAGGTGGACGCGATACTTTATTCATTTCGTGTCTATAATTGTTTTGCGCTCGGGGACGACATTACGCTATAACGCAATCTATTTGAGTGAGTCGCGCCATATGTCTATCGCTACCCGTGGGCCGTGCCCCGTGCATGGTGCACCCAGCGCGAGCTTCCGACTTCTAATATAATTCGAACAGTTTATTATAGGGCTAGTAACAGAGTGCTCTTCCCTAATTTCCATAAGAAGAAACGATCGATGAAGAGATCCGCAGTGTGGTTAGCAGTGGCCATCTTGACCCGTTGCGGGGGTGGATGCAGAACCCTGACATTAAAAGTGGTTTCTATTTCAATAACTGAAAGTCTTTGCATTTATTGTTCATGAAATGAAAAATTATGTTAGTTCAACTAATAACGTAATTACATCTGTTCTCTTGCAGAGAGTTGCATTAGGTACCTACTACCTACATCATCAGATAACAACGCCCCAAATAAACTAAACCGCAATTAATATTTTAAACCTACCACTTACCACAAGCCAGCATAAGCATAATCAGCCTTTAATATTCCCACTGCTGGGACACAGGCCTCCTCTCTTCGAGGAGTATACTGCGCGGGCCAAGTACGGGTTGATAGATGTTACCTACTTGTCTTCGATTTTTTTATTTTAGGACATGCCGGCAGTGCCTTCTTAGGGCAGGCCCTTGGACGCACAAGAATTTGAAGCCTTGAAATGAAATGAAATGAAATGAAATAAATTTATTTGCTTTGCTTGGAAATAAAAAAAGAAGTGAACGACAAAAAACTATATTTTAGTTATGATTTTATATTTACTATGGGTAATTGGTACGAATACATGTTCTAAACATTTTTAAGAAATGATTTCCATTGAGTAGGTACAATTTGTAATCATAAAGCAGGAATTTTTTTGGAGCGACTTCAACATTTGGAAAAGTTTCTTCTTATTTGTCAGACTTTATAAGGTTATTTAAGGTTGAGATTCTCAAATCTGCTGACTCCTTTGCTTTTTTTTAAGTACTGCCTCAATTATTTATTAATATCTTCATAACAAAATTTTGCAAATTCTTTGCATTTTTTTTTAAACTGGTTAGAATCGATTGTCTGAGAAAGATCGAACTGAAAAGAAGAAAAAGGTCAAGAGATGTTGCTTGTAATTATTTGTGAGTATCTACCTAAAAATAGAAAAAAAATACGCACACAAAATATAAATACCCCAAGAGATGAATGAGCCCACAATACGTATGAAGGTACTTTCAAGTACCTACCATTGTCTTGTTATAATGAAGTTTTATATCGGCGTTACATCTCGACACATAAGGGACAGGTACAAATGTATATTGAGTTTATACTTTATTACCTGTATGTACCTAGCCATGTGTGTGCGTGTATGTATTATAGCAGCCATGGCCGCTCGTAAAAATGTTTTATTCACCCCATACGGCGTCGTAAAAGGCGTAATAACGCGAGGAGGTATCGTGGAAGCAATTACCGATCTGTTATAGTTTGTTACAAAGGCGCTTGTTTATTATCGTTTTATTATCAACTCATTTGCTGAACAAGGACGCTGTTTAATTCAATACGCTTTTATTACAACGAATTCTAAACAATTAGGAAGTAAGACTTTATTATAAACAGTATGATTTTATAGAGAACTAGATTTGAGATCTATTGTGAAACTGTTCGGTACTGTGGGAGAAAACAATAAAAGAAAAATTCTGAGCCAGACTCCTTGACTACGTTTGTACTAAGAAGGTTGAATGGTATTAAATCAGAATTATCGCTAGGCTCGACAAAGTCGCAGATGAAAGTTGCGCAACAAATCCTTATCTACGTTTCAGGTCACGATTCTGCAAAATCGACGAAAATAAAATCAAACGTTCCTCCGCTCACAGTCGAAATGGAGAATGTGATATTGGATAGAGAGCGTCGCTGAAATGTCATCATAAGACTGAGGCTGACGACCAGCGCTGCGGGGCTCGTGGTGTTGTGTAAACTCAGCTTTATTATTGTATTATGAAACTCGAACTATAAGTTTCAGTAAACAAGAGATTCAGTTAGGGTCAATAAAGCGCCATGAAGTCGTAGTAGACAGTAACTGCTTAGAAGTAGCTATCTTGATTGTAAGTTAAACTCACGGAGTATAATACTAAACATTAGTTATATGTCATATACAATAATTTCAATTAAAGTTAATATTAAAAACATTTCATTTTTATAATTTTTGGAAATCTTTATCTTTTAACATGTATTTAGAATAATTATGAAACACACGCTTTCCCTACGTATTACAGAAATATGTGTAAAATTGATCTCAAGGCAACACAAACATCGAAGCATATGTACTTTGATCCCCTGGGTATAATACCTACCTACCCTCCGACTCTGTTATAGAGGTTACTTTTCAATCATACAAACTTGTTGGTTTGCGGGAAATCTTTAGACATTTAGTAAAAGGTTTTCTTGATACTAAATGATCGGTTTGATACCTAATGTAGTATTACAGGTGTAGATTACTGTTGTCTCCTCGATACTTCATTTATAAGTTAGAAAACTATTCGCCTCAATGTAAGTACGTAATTTTATGTAGGTACTTACTTTGCGAATGACCATTAATTGTAAAACCTGAAAGTTTTTTAATATCAACAAACGAATAAAGTATTTAGGTACTACTTAGCAAAAACTACTATTCGTATACATTGTAAGTAGGTAACTTTACTTTCTATTTACCTAACACCTTAGGTAATGCATCTTCTTAGTTACCGTAATTAATCATCTAAGAAAACAAATATCTACTTCAACATGAAATCAAGCTATGTATCTTGTCCATAAATAAGTCCCTATATAAAACTGGCTGGTACCTGATAGGTACAAACCAGATGCGCACCCCATTATATTCATAACTGTACATCATAAAACCGCCCGCCCTACGCGGAAAACTGTCGGCTGCACTTCCCTGCCCGCCTACAATATCATAACGAGCAGGGATTGGCCGATATGAGTTGATATAATATCATAACGCGTTAGGATTGGGTGAGGAGCCACGGCACTCGCCCCTCCACCCTCGTGGCGCCCTACGCCTCTGATTAAAGGTTAGTGCACTGGAGACCGGAGTAGATGGTCTGCGTCGTTATAATAAGTTTTACGTCGTGTGCCGTCCCGCGCGCCTCAATAAATATGCCGGGCGGCGGCTCCCCGCCCGCCGAGTATGAGCGGTAGGAAATGCCGACCGCCGACCGCCCGAGCCGGATCAATAATAATACTCGCCCATATCTGCAGTGGACTGGATCTGCTTGAGAAAGCGTCCCCCCGCGCCCCCCGCGCCCCCCGCGCTACCGCTACACAAACAATATAAATCATTTTCTGAGCTGAAGCCGCGGCCACACGCAACCCGCATCCGGCCCGCTCCGGCCGCCGCGCGCCGCTCCGGCCGCACGCCCGCCGAACACTTCCCGCTACAATACACATTTGTTTTTCCTTTTCTACCAACTATACTGTCTTCGTTATAATGACTAATAACGACACACATATATTAATTTGTAGGATCCTTAAAATCAATTGATTCAATCTAAGTCCCAAAACTCTATTAAGGCTATAAAAACAAATAAGTAATAAATCTTAATTTATCAATTTGTAGTTCCATCAAGGAAAACGGACTGTATTTGATATTGGCATTGCTCAATTAGACGACAATGTTTTTTTTAAACCTGTTGTCAAGAGAGAAATACTTTGATCCATAAAAATTGGGTCCCAAAGAAACATAAATCAATTTAAACTTTGATCTGTTTACATGCACAAGTGAATGTCAATACAAAAACTTCTTTATGGTGGCACTTTTTAACATAGAGCAGCGGCGGGTTAAAGTTTGTAGCAGTTCGTGAATGGTAACAGGTGGTTAAGCCATCACTTTCCAATACCATTAAGTAGCTTCGAGTGATTTTCTTTGAACTACTGATGTGCAGTAATCTAGGTATTCAGTAACGGTTTATGCTCGAAAGAGCCCAATCTGTTTGTTAGAGCCTATAGATTGTCTCCTTGGCAAGCCTTAAGATTACTATAGTAAACCTGGGTATATGTAATCTGTACCTATTTATTTAATTAACTATTAATCTAGTTTATTTTGGATTAGGATACTTTTTCCCCAAAAAGTGCTGTACATTTTAGGCTCCTACAAAATTTCCTACTTTTGTGTTCGATCTAACACACAGTATCACATTCACAGCATCCTCTTTAAGTATTTCGTCTTCAATAAAATAGATTTTAAATTCTCCTCTGATTACAACTTTTCTGTGCAAGTCTAAAATAAAAAATGACCAGATAAAACAAAAACATTAAAGCTTGTTGTAGAGCGCCGCGTGCTCGTAAAGACACAATTTTGTGGTGGACGCTTCACACATAACTTGCGCCCGGTGTCGCCCGGCCCGATATTGTCGGCCTCCTGTATACTGCTGGCTTATTTTTTATGTACAAAAAATTACAGGCTGGAACTTCAATGGAAGTAGGTAGAATGTAGGTACATACCTACATGATATTCTATGTAGTATACGATACGTTATACCTTATGAATTCCATGAAACATTTTTGAGCTCAAATCCTAAACATACAATTCAATCAAAGTTCATTCGTATGAGCATACGTATCTTATCTTTCCAAACTCGTGTTAGATATCATGTGTGTTACATTATGGGTGCGGCAATATGTCGATCTAGTTGATGGCAATACAGAGCAAGCGAACTTTGTACAATTTATCAAATTGAGTTACCGAGGGGCAATATCGCAGAGCGAACGCAATATTGCAGCGCGTGACCGCGTCTGCAATACGCGCTCAATACATCGGCCGGCGCCGGGCCGGCACGTCCGCCGCCCGCCACCCCTCCCCCCCGCCCGTCTTCAGGCACCCCAGCCCCCGCCCGCCCAACTGACCACCTAGATATTTAGCTAACAATGCCTCGCCGCGAGCGACGGCCACCTCCGGCGCGCGCCGTCCCGCTCCGGCGCCGGCCGCGCGCGCCCGCACGACAGGGACCTCGCCTCCGGTCATCGCTATATTTATTGGCGACGCTCATAAGTACGCGGGTCAGGTTATAAGTTTCTACGAAATGAATGGCCGAAGCACGTAGGAGGCGAGCGCCCGCCGCCGCGCTTAACAAGAAAGCACCTCCACCAGAAACTTGGCAGGGGGGCATCACCCCACGGACGCTGGCGTTATAATTAAAAAACAAAAGAATACAGAGCCACTCAGCCTCTTGCCCGCCGACGCTGCTCGTTCGACTTTCATGCGAAAAATGCAACGACTGACAATTAAATACTAAAGAAGAATGGAGAATTCTACAAAATTAGGAACTTTCTTTATCGGAGACGCTTCAACTGTAATTGGGTTTTATGAATTCCTGGAGACTTTGTTTTAAGTGGCACACAAATAGAATGCACTCGTTAGCATATTTAAAAGAAAGACATGGCACTTAGAGTCCTTGGCTATAAAATCTTACTTATAAAGTTGGACTGAGTATCTACTTAGTACGTACCATAATCTGGCTTTGATGAAAAGGTATTCAGGTATCTAATACCTACACTCTTGATGTTGGAGGCTGCATTAGTTTACTATAAACATGACTTTTCCGTATTTTAACCGTCCACCTTTCACCGCTCGAAAAACGCAATTACAATCATTTTCTCGAGTGGTTTACATATTCATTCACCTAAGAGCGGGACCGTACCGCAAGCATCGGACACGGAGCACATTAATCTTATAAATAAAGCATCAGACCCATGTGTTGTGAGGCGGTCATCACAGCTCATGCGGACCGCTCCTATTACAAATACCATTACGGAGTTCGCAGATGACCGCACGGTTTTATAATGCGAAGGCACCGTCGTCCTGCCCCCCGCACCGCGCCCTCCACCCCGCGCCCCTCACTCGCTCCCTTGACCATCGACCGACAATTGTAAATGGCACATAAAATAAATGAATGTGCAGCGGGACTCGCCTCTGCAGCAGACAATATAAATTACGACCGGACGATTATATTCCGGCGGGAATGAAACGTTTTCCTTCAGATATACACTTTACATTGCGCGCCGGGAAGCCTCTCCGAATAAATTCACGGCTGCCCAACGCCCGCTCTCGTTAGCCGTGCGTGTAATTACCTACTACTACTGTTTTTAGGAACTACTTTGATTAGACTTATTACTGTACACAAATGGGTTCTGTCTCGCTTTCCGTATTTATCTTGAGACCGACTGAAGTTATTTCAGCAAGATGCAGAAAAGAAATTGAAAAGTTTGGAAAATTCATCAACCATCCTACCATCCAATCAGACACACAACAGGAACAATGAACATTATTATGTTATGAAAAAAATAGGTAGTTACATAAAGACATGTCTAGCTCCTCCTAGAGTTTACGAGTATTTACAGTTCCCCAGGTTCCCCAATGGTTTTGAAATCCAATAACACAAGAAAGCAGTTAATGGAAAACATCGATCTGTTGTTGCTATTGCCGCTAATTTTAATTTATGGTATTAGGGCGTCGATCGCGAGGCAGCAATCGCTTTCGTTAATTACAATTTATCTTATCAGATGTTTACAAACTAATTTAATACTCGCTGATCATGAACAGCATGCACTGACAATAATCATGGGGTTAATGAATTTGTAATCTTGACAATCATGTAATAGCCTGCAGTCTTATGAGAAAGTCATAGTTTGCGCTTGTAATAGCTTATACCAAAAACATCAAATACAACAGGTAAAACCGTAACCAGAACTGGAAATTACCTTTCTACAGACATTGATAAAACTAAATAGACTAATCACGAACGGAATGAGTCATCCGATATCGCAGACCAGTCATTTGGTCAGTGTCGCAAAACTAATGACACATAATGACGGCGGCTGTGGGCCGAGGGTGGCGCACCGGCAACCCGACGCTGCCACCACGTCGGACCATTGTAGCCCGTAATACAGGAGGTAGAAAGCCTCGACGACTGTCCCCGGCACAGTCAAGGTCTGTTAGTTGTCTCCCCGGGAGGTCTTGTCGTCCGTGCACTCGCGACCAACGATGACCACCTGACCACCCCTGGCGCAGCTAATTGGGGTCGTCTACCAACCGCGCACCCATCATTTTGATATTTTAAACTTGGTATCTACACAGAAACGAATGGTGACTGCTACAAGTTACGGTTTCAGGACTAATCAAACTGACGCGTTAAAATCTTTCAGTCATTAAGAGTCTGGTTAACGATTAGTTTATCTGTGGTACGGGTAATTTTTTAACATCTTTCATTCCCCAAAAATTTTAAAAAACAAAACAATTCTTTGGAAATCATATTTTATTAGACCTATGGGTATACAAAACATCCACGTTATTCAATTAATCTTTAATTAATCTACGAACTGATATTTTAGGCCAAGAAGCACTAGACCGTGGCTGCCCAACCAATTTTGACGGCGGGCCATAATTTTGATTCCGTGTTAGCCGGCGAGCTATCTACAAAAACTTGCTTACCGATACGGCAGATACCTATTAATTTATCAATATTTGGCGACAAATCTGAGGCAGATAATAAAATCAAGTCAACATTTTTTTAGACCGGGTTTGATGACCTGAAATCTATTCTCAAAAGACAGCAATTCAAATGTGTTGGCCTGGGGTTGAGCAGCCTTGCACTAGACATTCGTAACGTAAACCCATCAACATACATTCTTATCCGGGTCTGTGGGTGCACAAACCCAGTTTACTGCATGGTGGACCCACTGCACCGATTACATTCAGAATTATACATGTGCAGGCGCACGTACGCAGAAAATAACACTTAATAGCAGCTTATTGTGCGACCCGTTACGGCTACCACTTACATCCACGTGAAATAGAACTACACTTACTAGCATCGATCACTGCATTACTAATGTATGACAGTGGTCGTAACTTGGACTTAAGTAAATTCCTGACAGAATTACTTGTGCCTGCTTTAATCAATTTCTTTAATCGGCTTATCCTAAATTATTAATTAATTGATAAGCAAAAGCATAATCGGCCCATAATGTTCCCACTGCTGGAACACAGGCCTCCTCTCTGTGAGAGGGAGTGGGCCGTAATCCACCACGCGGACCAAGTGCGGGTTGGTATATGTCACATGTCTTCGAATTTTTGGTTCTAGGACATGCCGGTTTCCTCACGATGTTTTCCTTCACGGTTTTGAGAGCAGTGGTGATGAAATTATTTACACAAAGTAAAGCGCCTGGCAGGGTTCGAACCTACGACCTACAACTCGTAAGTCGCGGCTGTTACCACTGGGCCACCACTGCTTTCCATTAATTGATAAAATAAATAATAATTCATTAATTATTGTTAATTTCCTAAAGCATGCACTATAGGACCTAGGTTGTAAAAGAATAATTATCTATTTATCTTTTCTTATCAAGTTTTAATATAATGAACAAATACCGGATTATTTTAATTACACAATTTATTGGCACGAATGCGTAGCGCAATATAATTATGTGTGGGGAATACTTATAATTAATTAGTGCAATAATACGTTTATAACTTGCTCATAATTTTATTACTAGCATCATCAATAAATTCATATTTGCTGGAAAATTAGAAAGTCACAGTTTACTGAGCAATTTCAAATGCACTTAGATTTCAATAATTCCATTAACAATTGGACGCGTGCGCGAGCACTTACTTTCACTTCAGTAGATTTTCCACACAACACATATATTTCACTCTCCTATCGTGTACAACCAATATAATTAATGTTTTAATCTAGTAGTCATTTCATATTTTGCAACATGTCATGATTTTTCAATAGACTTTTCTTAAATTCGAAAAAATACCTACTTACTACGATGTTATGTCGTAAAAAGTTATCCTAGAATTACATACATACATAACCTAACATAACGCCTGTTTTCCCCGAAGGGTTAGGCAGGGTTGTACCTATAGAACACCCACATTTACAATCAATCGGGCACAAATCCAGACTCCGAGCTGTTACTGAGAAATTCCAACACTTTGCCCGACCCGGGAATCGAACCCGGTACCTCATTCTCAGCAGTAGCACTTGCGGCCACTAGAAAAACGAGGCACTATATTGTTAATATATAAGGAACTCGCAGTTAAGAACATAAACTAAATAAATACATTATGTACTTAATAAAAAAGAACATCGATATCAGTTAGGTATGAGGTACGGGCTCGGATCACGCTCCGTACGTGCATGGGGCCAGAAATGAAATTGATGAACTTTTCTCACAGCAATAATGGCTTTGGCACGTACCAACATAATTCCCAGCAAAACTTCCTCACATAACCCCCGCCCACCGCCAGGGCTGTTCAACACACGTCTAATCAAGCCACCTTCAATTGAAATTCAATCAGAATTTCTATAGAAGCCAATCACAAGAAAATTTCAATTCTGTGCCGATATAAGATAGTAAACTAACGAAAGTAATGCAGGTGTACGAAGTGGTAATCGATATCAGCACATAGTATCAGGGGTAACACGAGTCGAACAAACCGTAACACGGTGAAAGTGTCTTCTGTAATGTGCTCGGATTAGACCAGCTCGTTGATGGGAACATGTGTTGCACCGGCTGCACCCCTGACACGCGTCACAACCACACAACAACACAGTTTTGCTGGTAACTTTTGCTGCTATTCAAAATATCCTGAGCCGAGATCCTCGTAGTGGAAAAAACCGTAGCAATCTATACCCCATTTGAAATAAGATTAGACTTTAAAACAAACCCTTTTAAAGTCCGTTCAACCGATTTTGACTTCTATACCGTAGGCATAAGGATAGTATTAAAAGCAAAAAAAGTTACACAATACCAACTATCTACTGCGGCTGCCATTTGTCATGACACTAACGCAATAGAATTCAAAATCGGTTGAACGGAATGTAAAAAAGGCTTATCTTACGTATTTTTTTACTAGAGGTTTTCTATTCTGTGTAAAATCGGAAAATGTTTCATTTTTCATCATCCTTTCTTTGAGCAATTATGTGAGTAGGTCAAGTAATAGTAATATGGTAAGTGGTACTTAAACTAATAACAAAACTATTTTAATTTCTAATAGGTCCATTACTTTTCTTTTCACTTGGTTTTCAATTCTAGTAAGAAATAAAAATATATAATAAAACACCTCTTTTGTAATTCCCGAGTGCTCGCACAATAGAAGATAGGTGATTGCTCTTAATTTTTTTCATATTTCTTTACTTAATGCCGTTTTTCATAAAAGTTGTGAATTCAATATTTTCCAATTTAGGACAACCCTAGAGCAGTGGACAGCGGCAGCGGGTGAAGGCGAAGAAGGGAGCGCACATCCAATATAAGAAGAGAACTAAATAGGTTTATGTCGAATACTTTGACCATTCGCCCGTAAAGTAAGTTCGCTGTGCGAGTGACGCCCGCAGCCTCGCGTCCTGTAGTTACTACACAAACCTATGAACATTGACAAAATGCATTACTCACGTAGATTGTTATACGCTCCGAAATGTTACAACTTCAGCTACGACATTCAATTATTAATTCTGTTTATAAATAACTTAGAGGCTAGTGTGTTTGTATGTATATGTCTGCATTACCTAGCTTCCATTTAGCACACAATTTGCATTAGCACCTAAATCAGTAATCTATGGAGACATCGCTTGAATTGTTAGCCTAATTCGAGATGTAGACAGCCATCAAGTATTGAGGGGTGGGCAGATGGGTGGTGGACAGCGACACCTGAACCGGCTGCTAAGGTAAGTAATCCGGTAATATTAGCTCAGGCGGCGGCTGCTGGCGGAGCGACGTCCCCGGAGCATGTCCTCACCTGACAGCTGTTACATTGATCATGCATGACGTGCAATACAAACTTATCGGCTCCATTTGTTTTGATAAAGCTATTTAAAGTACCATTGGCATTTTTGTATATTCACAAACCTAAACAAAACATACCCATTTCATATGTATGAAAACGTTCCATGTATTAAATCAGTTCATCCTATGACAGCATAGTTATCGTACGACGAGCTTAGTTTGTCAAATAAACATACAAGCTAAAACCTAATCAAGTGAGGCTCACAATTCCTGATACAGAAATGAAGCCAGCGCTACCGCCGCTGCACCGCTTAATCAGCGTTGGTCCGCCCGCCCTATATTTGCGTATGCAAAGAGACGCCAGCCGCATTAACGATGCCATATAGCCAGCGTAGCGTGCAGCGATTGGGCAAACACATATCTGCATTATAAACAGCGTCCGGGCTCACAAACGTGCGCTGTGGTCGGCCTTTACCGGCGCACGGCTAATCAACGGGCTGACCTTCCGCAGCCGAACAAACGCTACACCACACTCCGCTGTTCCTCTGCCTGTAAAATGTTCCACTATCTAGCTAGTTAGTTCCATGCACACACGGCTTCGTCATTCATTAACACATTATTTATTCGGCTCTAATGAACTAATCGATCGTGTAAGTAGCGCACGCAAGCCCAATAAATACATGCTACGATACAGAGATGATAATAAAATAGCTATGCACTGTAACAGTATTCGTGCATGTGCAGTGAATCGATTAAAACTTTCTACTTTCCACGTTCATAGCCGTAGCGCCCACATTAACGGAAAATCTAGACACATTTCTCGGACTCCTCTCCACTAGAGCGTGTAAAGAAAGCGGCATTTAGCAATTATTAAAACACAATATAAGTATGAAAAAAGTGATTTATATGCATGTTAATTTGTGCACACCATATCAAAATCGTTCATTAAATCAAACATGCACCTTGTACATTAGTAGCACACCGTAGAGTTTAGAATGCATTTGTAAAACAAATCACATCTGACCGAAATATTTTTTTATTTGGATTATAGTTCATCTTTCAGAAGGCCTCTCGTACTTCAAAAACGTTCACATTCAAGTCGCAAACTGTCAAACTTGTAGAAAATGTTGGTAAATTGATTTGAAGAAATTGAAGAAATATTGGTAGATTGGTTTTTTTGACAGATTGCGAATGAGATACAAATGTGAACGTTCTTAAAAATAAAGGAATTGCCCCGCAGGCGCAGGTTACTGATGATCAAGATGAACTTTGAATATGTATCTACTTATTTATATCTAAAATGAAACCAAACTGAGTGTAATTTTTTTTTATTATTACCTCTTACATCACTTTAATAAATTAATTAACATTAAACATACAACTGTGGTCACAAATAAATAAATTACATTAAATAATTTACTGACATAGATTTGAAATTGAGATGATTGACCGTTTGGTTTCGGAAGGGTGTCCGCAGAGGACGGTACTTTGGTTTGAGGTTATTTTGTGTGTTGGCGCGGTGGAGACGCCGGCGTGGTGATCTGGGGCCGGCGGACTGGTGGGCCAGCGGGAATGGTGGGGCCAGCGGGACCCACGGCGCTGGGCTCCCGACGTGGAGACGAAGGCTATACGCTCGCCGTCGTCTGCTCGCCGTAGAAGTACGGATCCACCGCGCCTGCTTTCGCTGGCCTCACCACATACAGGTTCCGCCTTCGAATTAAATACTAGAATTAAAATATTTTGAATTAAAATATGAAGCAGAAGCCATAAACAAAAACATGTAAACATAAAACCATCAAATTTTGGCTTTTCAGTAAATTGTTTTACAATTTTAATAAACCTTCAATGACACCAAATGACATTCTGTATCATATTATAAATGGGGCAAAGCTAGGAAAGCTAATAATTAGGTTCTAAAGTAAGTTTACTCATAACAACATTGACCACATCAACAACCCTGCATTGTATTCCTCACCTATGGTGTCCATCTGCATGCACTTGGAACGTAGTTTCAGCGGGAGCTCCGTCGTGGCTGAACAATTTCTTCAGGGCGATGATACCAGCAATAGTCAAAGCAACCTTACTGGCGATGAGTGCTTTGCCGGCAATCGCTGCTAGAGTCTTTAGGGCCATACCTCCCACGATCGTTACAGTGGTGAAAATACCGAGTAACAGGTAAGGTAGTACCTTCTTACCTAAAATCACAATATTTAAAAACATGTTAAAAGGCACTCAGATGAACTTTTATAACATACAGTTAATGCTAAGTTACAAAATATTTACCTCTACCCCTGCCTTCCGTGACCAAATCCATTGAAATTGTATGTGTACTCATCAATTGCTCGAACCTTGTGCGCAACAGGGTATCCAGCTTGTCTTCTGTGGACATACCAGGGAAGAAGCGCGGCTCCGCAACCGCGGAGGGTGCGTCAGCTTGCTTCACCAACGTCAGCCCATCGGCGAGCTGAACGCTCTCCTGTACGGCACAAACAGAAACATCATTACACTATTGAAATCACTCAAAACATAAGATACAACGAACACTAAACACACGACTGCATCACCTGTTCCACTGCTCTTGTGAGTGCCATTAAGGCCTTGCCCTTCAAACACATTGACATGTGCTTTTGCGCACTGCAATCGTCGTAAAGTTTCTGTAAAACATTGAGCTCGCCTGTCCACCACCACGAACTGTCTTCAGCTCGTCCACTGTCAATTTCGTTCTGTGCCGAATCGTCGACCTCCATCCTTCGAGATCTTCGAGGCCCGTGCACATTGCCCGTGGCGACGACCACACAGATAACTGATACAACGTATATCCGGAAAGCGGTACACATGTTCGTTTTTGTCACACACAGCACTATAACTATAACTGAACGCGTATGAGGGTGGTCCAGCAGCGACTGCCAGGCGGTGGCGCGGGTGAGAGCTTATAACCGTGCGCCACTTCGCCGTCGAGCACCACCAAACATCCGCTATTCCGCACTAATTCTCCGCACGCGCACTTATGTAACTGAACTTGAAAATGATCGAGAACCATTTTCCAAGCCAATTTCTCCGATAAAATGCACGGTAAAAAGCAAGACACATATCTGTTACCAATTGCAACGAGTGCTGTACCTACCTACTTCACGTTCACGTGTGTGAAAAAGCGTAATTACGAGGCACTTGCGTGCGGTGTGAACACCATTCAGTCCCACATTTCATTCGCAAGAGACCGATTTCAGTTGATTAGTTGCCGTCGAATCAGAGCCGGTGGAAAATATTTCAGTCTTTATGAACGCGTACGCAGGGTGCAAGGTGGCATTGTGCTTGCGTCGGGTGAACTGTATCGGCCCTGCACTCAGGCGCTGAGGTATTGTAAACTAACGTTAAAGCAACTTCAGTTATAAGGAACCGCGACTATATACGATTTACAGGAAAGTAAAAGCGGTGCCGAGCCGTGTCGGTGAAGGTGTGATTTATAGTTTTCATAATATTATATTATATTAGCCACATAATATATAATTAACATTTATTCAATCTGAACGTGAATGACCTCATGTGCATAGACATATTGATGAAAGGTGTTGATTATCCAAAGGATGATGGTAGACTTACTTATCATAAAGTAGATACATATCTAAACTAATCTATGCATATAATAAAAACTGAGCATTGGACATTTTTGAAAAAATTAAGAAATTGCTACGAGGTGTGGGAACGATCCTGGTGCCGAAAATATAGTTTTTCGACTCTGTCTGTCTGTTTGTCATAAGCTCCGGATTTTCACAAAAAAAGGCTGAAAGGATATGGATGAAAGGCACACAAATAGTTTATCCGCTTTTAACTGTCATTTGCATGGTTACTGAAATGAAAATGAAAATTTTAGATGATAATTAATTTGAATTGTATGTGACTATGCTGAGTTGGTGTCTTATGATAAATAAATATCCCACCAAAAACATTTTCATGCAAAATGTTGCCAAGACGAGACAAAAAGTTATCAGATCTCATGTAGAGCCAAGCTTCTAACTCTACACGCCCTAACTCTACAAGCCTTAACGTCACAAACTCTACCACCGTTTCGCTACCGTCACAGGGCGTAAGGTGAAAAATGTATTTACTGTTCAGTACTTTCCTATTAGACAATAGTTAATTATTCATTCATTTAGTTAATTATTTCTCATTTAGATGCGATCGGGCCGGAAACGGCCAACCCACATATTTTGCCTAAGGTGTAGAGTTTGTGACGTTAAGGCTTGTAGAGTTAGGGCGTGTAGAGTTAGAAGGTTGGCTTCTAACAGTGTATAAATATTTAAGGGGGCTCCCATACAACAAACGTACGGAACCCTTCGTGCGCGAGTCGGACTCGCACTTGGCCGGTTTTTTTTATTGTTACTCGGTCATTTATTTTTATATTTAAGTCAACTACCCATGGTTTGAGTGACAACGGTGTTTACCCTTAGGTACTACCTGTATGTAGATATCTAAGACACTACACTTGGGTTCACATCGCCATACCCTATAGGTACCCTATTTGCGTAACGCGCTTTCAATCACAAATTGAGGAACCGGTGTGTTTTGAAAGATATTCCTAATCCATTGCTTCATAGGTTGAAAAATTCGTCTGCTCAATAACTTAAGTAACGCAATGAACGTAACTGAGCTGTCAAAATGAAAGACATTGCGATCAATTGTCATATTATGTGTGTTATGCAATTACCCAGCGGGGTAATTGCGTAACACACCAAGGTGTATCCTTTTGGTCACAAATGCAATAACTAGGAACATGGGACATAATTGCACCAGCACGCCTCATAATGTCACAGGACTAATTGTATAAGATTAATTTGCGAGTTTTTTCAGCGCGGTGTAATAGCTAATAATACCTACAATCGATTATCAAGTGCTAAGACAAATCGTCTTGTGAGCCTAAGCCGGATATATGAATAAATACAGAACGGTAACTACCTAATATGTGCTGCGGGTAATTGCGTATCACACTCACATTCCCAATGCCATTCATTTTGACAATTCAACAATATTGATTGCTTTATTTACGTTGTAGAGCAGACGTATTTTTCAAACAAATGAAGCAATGTGTTTTGAATTTCATTCGTATTGTGTTTACATTTCAAAGGACCAGTACTTCCGTTGTTACATTAATAAGCAAAAGAAAGCTCTAGCGCGTGCACGCAGTTTGTATTTGACACGAATAGGCAGAACAAACTGTTTTACGGTACTTACTTCCAATGTTGCGTTCTTGATTACGATTGGGTAGGTACTATAACTTACGATGTTTTTGATGTACAGTAGGTAGCATCTTTCGTCTTGCTTTCCTGCAATCCATGTGGGTGTTTTCATGAAAAGATACGGAAGTGTGTAACAGGAAACCAGGGAAACGCGTGCTATTCCACAAAATCAAATGTCCTATTATAATATGATTGAGAACAGGTGCACTTGCCCAGGCGCGGTCCGAGGGGGGGGGGGGCGGGTCCCGGGGTGTCATGACCCCCCCCCCATAATCATTCAAGCTGTCGAAAGACTGAATGATTTACGTACTTATCAATTAACCATTTCCCTAAAAATATTCCTCGGCACCAATAGTGACCCCCCCCCCCCCCCCAAAATCTTAGGCTGCGATCGCGCCTGCACTTGCCATGAGCACTTGCCATAAAGCCCGTGTGAAGATAGTATCATAATCTACTGCTTTGGTATCAATTAATGAAAAAATATTTTATTAAGTTTAACGATTTCTTGCTCCGTGAACGATCTGAGAAAAATCTAATAACGGTTATCTGAGTTTGAGTCTGTCGTTATTTATTTGGAACATTTGAGTTGTGAATTTGTGATCATTGGCAATATAATTTTTTCCGGAAAGTGTTTGTGTATAATACGTTAATATTAAAGTTAAGCCCTAGTTAGGTAGGGTAGGTAGGTAGGGTGGTAGGGTAGGTGAGGTAGGTAGGGTAGGTAGGTAGGTTATGTAGGGTAGGCAAGGTAGGTAGGTATCCTATCCGTGCGAAGCCGGAGCTAATTATCTTTATACAACATTAGTATTTGTTTATGCTAAGCCAGAAAAGGGGTCGTTGTACCCATCATTTTGAACAAGTTTTCTACGGAACCAAATTTGAAATCGCGAAAAAAAAATCAGCTGTTCCATACATTTTGTCGATTTAAGTGAACACAGTGCCTATAATATTTGAAGAGTTCCCTCGATTTCTCCAATATCCCAAGATCAGATCCTGACTTGATGACAATGATGGGATAATAAAACGTACTGTCACTGTCATTGAAAGGACGTTTTTATTTTGACAGTAATTGAGTGACAGACGTCAACAGTTCAGCCCAGTTCAGCCAGCTGTGCAACCAAAACACCGTGAAAACACCACGTTTTAAAAGTTTCAAGACATATCTAACTTCATTCGTTTCCTGTAAAATTTAAAATGAAAGGTGAAAGTGTAATAGATCCTAACGATCTCAAATTTTACGGCAGTGACCCAGGCGCTGTAAAATTTGGAAACTTTATAAACTATTACTCATTCCACGATGTGAGCGAAAGGATTAATAATCTCCATCCTCAAATGTTTCCAGCACCAGTAGACAATCAGCTCGTGTGCCTAGACGTCGGTTGCAACACAGGAGAACTGTCCAAGGCTATTTATGTGTACTTACAAACTGTTTACCCAAACTGTGATATCCATATGTTAGCCATAGACATTGATTCGACATTAATAGAAAGGGCCAACGAGTCCAATGAATACCCTAATATTAAGTTTATAACTTGTAACATTATGGATCTAAATGACCAACTTCATATCCACAATTATTTGGACTCTTGTAAACACATAGCTTTTGATTTAACATTTTGTTTTTCAGTAACTATGTGGATTCATCTGAACAATGGAGATGAAGGATTACTAAAATTTTTAAAGCTTATAAAATCTATCTCTAGAACAATCATAATTGAGCCACAACCATGGAAATGCTATAGAAATGCCCAAAGAAGGGTCAAGAAATCTGGCAATTCTTTTGATCTATATGAATCATTGAAAATAAAAAGTAATGTAGACTCCATTATTGAAAAAACTTTATCAGAAGGCTCTCACTTCAAAACTTATGAATCTCAACATTCTGCTTGGAACAGGAGGGTTCAAAGCTTCCATTCTTTAAACCCATCAGTTTGTTCATAAGTTTTATTATTTTTTTAGACAATTACAGCTATAAAATAACATTATTTACACAATAATAACTTGAGCAACAATAGATTTTTTTTTAATTCTATGGTTCAGTAGGTATAAATACAGTACCTAAAACACTATTTGTGTAATCCTTATAATAGTAACTACTATTAGGATTACACACACATAAAAAAATACTATTTAAATAGTTATTATATTAACTATTAAGTATGACTAATTCTTAGAAATACCATTGATACTCTACCTATGCTGTAATAGATGTTCGCACATACAATTCTCATCAGAAAAATTGAAACACTTCCGTTTTTATGGTTCCGAGTTTCTAAATATACACATTTTTCTGATAATCCTTACAAAACATAAACTTGCAAGGTGTTTCAATTTTTCCGATGAGAAGTATATATATAAAACTTTATTATCAAGCTTCAAGGCCCATAGGGTGTTAGTATTACAAATTAATTAAAATCTATGTAAATTAGTACAACAGTTAGGCATACACAATCATGTGGGTTCTAAACACGTTTCTTTAAAAAAAAATAGCTGTTTAAATACAGTGCATGCACAAAGTTCACTGAACTCTTGACTATATAATTCTTCTGTACGTGTGTTTGTCACCTTTCCTCCTAAATGGCTGGACCAATTTGGAAGAAATTTTGGGTGTATATTTGAATGGGTCCCTGAATGCTTTGAAAATACAATTGGACCTCGTAGGTGGCGCCGTTTGGACAGGACATCTGTCAGGTCTTTTCAAAGTGTGATATGCCTGAATGATTACTAAAAGTATACAAAATAGGTGACATTTATAAATAAAAGTTTTTTAATATTTTTAATGTTTTATTCTAAGTTGTGACTTCCTCTGTGCTTGATTCAAACTCCAGCTTTACATCTCCACCTAGTCCATCTGTGTCCATCTCTGTTTCTTGAGCATTTAACATGTTAAGTGTCACCTGAAAATAAAAATAAAATGACTGGATTTATTTAGGACATAAAAGAGTATTCAATCCATATTATTATACTAACACATACTATTATAAATTAATGCAGTAACTTATTACTTTTCACCCTATTAATAATTTCTTATTCATACAAGGTCTTAACCTGATTTTGGGTTACTTTAGGGGTACAAAATGATAAGGGTGTACAAAAAAAAACCCACACATGTCTTCCTGGAGGGAGAGGTGTGTAGTACAGCCACATTTTTTCAGTTGTTGTATGTAAGACAGAGTGGCATATTTAATTATTATTCAATATTATTATAAAAGCTAGTGTACTAAAGTGAAACGATACCTGTTGAGATAGAGGTGCCGTGTGGATATTATGCTGGGTGTGGGCTGGTATACTGCTTGATAAAATCCTTTCTTCTGGCAATTTTTTCTTCACAGGAGTTTTGGGCTGCTGGCTGAAATAGTGTAAGATTAATAATTTAATCACCGGCACTGAACAATCTACACTGCCATTTAATATACTGAGCGCAACCAAAATATCTAAAGCTAGGTCAACATCTTGACGATTTAGTGACCAGATTAGCGTCAGGTGGAGTAGAATTTGTACCATCCAATTAAATAAATGCTTTTAACTTACCCAAGGGCTGGCTCTCCCATTGGATGTAATGTCATAGCTAAATCTGCTAACTTATTAAACGCAGCTCCGGCCTCAGTAAATATTTCTCCGACCTGAAATCATAAGTAATACGAATACGAATAATGTTTTACGAATTTTATTGATATTAAAATGTTTGTAATCGCTGGTTACCTTCGCTGCTGAATTTGCTGCAGAATTATTCATAGTTTTATTTCATGAATAAGTTTACTGTGACCCTAAAGCAAGATTTGATAATATTATTATTTTGTAAACAGACAAGACATTCCATGCTTCAAATCAAACTTGATGGCAGACAGAGACATACCTACATGACTGCTGAAGTTGTCAAAATCAGTCAAAACTATTGTTTTTTTTTTTATGGCAAGCATGCCGCTTTTTAACACAAGCAGCGACATTAGTCGCGGATTTGAGTTTTCAAATCCGACGTTCACCTACATAGATTTGAAGTGGGTGATAGACGTGCGTACTTTTTAAGTTCGCGACCTTACTTGGCTCGACGTGACGTCGGTGACACACGTGAAGCTTGCTCAAAATTTCATTGTCATTTGTCAAATTGACTCGCGGCTCGCGGCTTGCGGCGGTGATAGACGACGAGCCAAGGCAGGCTACGAGCAAAATTTCAAACCTGTTGGATTGTCGACGAACTTACTCGGCGGTTTTAAAGTCCGCGTATTTAGCACGACACACGGGTGAAAAAGCTCGCCGAGCCATAAGTACGCGGACATACTCGCACGTCTATAATCCCTTTTACAGTCGTTAGCGTAAGCGTAGGTAGTCGCTAGAAATAAATCTGCTGTAAAAATCTGTATTTGTAGATGAGAGATTTTGGAAATACCAGCCGTCGCTTCGTCTAGCATTAGTTTATTTTAGTTACACTTTGCATTAGTCTGTGGTTATTGTATTATTTTTATTTTGTGACATTTCATTTCACTTTCAGATTCAGACATTTGTATTTTGTTTTGTGACATGTTTTTGGGAAGGTTAGACTTTGAGGTTTGAGGTTATCAAGAACTATAAAATTTGTATAAATCACACTTAGAAACTCATGTGTACCATAGATGTTGTTACCAAATAATCATACCATAATCAGCATAAATCAAATCAAAAAATCTACATACTTACATATATACCTATATCGCATATTTCTCTGTATCCGTTTTAATTCATACAAAATGTAATTTCTCCAAGTTTTCTACGTGATATTTTGAAAACCTAAGAACGTACACATCAAACCTACTGAACTCAAAAATGAATAGACCTCCCCGGCCACGTATGATGAACAACTTTCATCGCAGCCCAATGCCGCACAACCATCAATGGCGACCAAACCAGGGTCCATTACCTCGATTTTTATGGAACAATCCAAATTTTGGAGCACCTGTTATGAGAACTGCATGTAGTGAAGAGCACTGGTGTGAGACCTGTGATAGAGGATTCCCTACAGCAGATCTTCTTCATAAACATAAGCAACAGCACCAGGTAAACCAATATCAATAAAATAAAATCATAACCCTCCCTTTTTCTTCGCCGCAGTCGGGTAAAAATAACAATATTACTTTGCTAGAGTAGTCTTGTTTGCTTATTTCATGTTTTAGTACTTTGCTGTAGACATGACTGTATTTTCTATTTAAAATACTTGAGGTTAACAGACATTTGCATAGTTAATAAACATTTGCAAGCAAGTCCCTGATCTGGTAAACTTGAAACTATCCACAACATTTCTTTAAAAACAAAGTAGGTACATTTTGTACATGAAATGGTTAATCAATAAAGTAACTATTACAGTAAGTATGAAAAAAAGTGTTTCAACATTTTGTTATTGTTTCAGAAATGCAATATAGATGGTTGTCAGTTTATTGCGCATCCAAAAGTAATTACAAAGCACATACAAATGCAACATTCAACAGGCTTGTATAAAAAAATTGCAAATATAAACAATCCAGAAGACATACAGAAATGGCGAGATGAAAGGAAAAAGAAATACCCCACCAAGTCTAACATTGAGAAAAAAGCTGCTGAATGTAAGGAAAAAATTGAAAGGGGTGAAAAAATGGCCTTGAAGCGTGATTATAGGAATGACAAACATGGATCAACAGGTAATGTATTCAATTAAAAAATAATAAACTAAAATAGTACTTTCTATAATCAACAGTATTAATTTTATCTTTTAATTTTCTCATTCACAGCTCAAGGACCCAATTTAAAGAGAAAACATAGTTTTGATAAAAGGAATCAGAATCAAAGGATGACCCGACAGAACTTCAAAAGTAATTCTTCAGTTTCAACAAATAGCCAACCAGCAAAGAAAATACCAAGAATTATACCTAATGCACCTACTACTGCTGAAAAGAATAAGCTAAAACCATTTACTGGTATAGTCAATATAGAGATGGATCAAAATGCAGAAGATACTGCTGAACCAATAGAATGTAGTAATGGTTTATTTGAGGATGATGAAGAATCACTTGTAAATCCTAAAGAAACAACTAATGCTAAACCAGTGCTTTGTGGAGCGTTAACATCACTAATGTGTGATTATGGAACATCAGATGAAGAAACTGAGGAAAAAGAAAATGAAGTGCTCAATAAATTATCAGAAACACAAAGTCAAAATCCGATTCAACCTCCAAGAAGTGATATCAATAAGATAGACACTCCAGTTGAGGATAAACCTAACATTATAAAAAATAATGAAAGTGAGGATGAAGGTCCAGAAGAAGTGAAAAATGTGAAAACTAATGTAGAACATGAAACTGCTCCCGCAGCAATTACAAAACCTAAACAAAAGCCTGTAAAAAATGCAATGTGGCCAAGAAATCCAGAAAGACAAAATTATAAATTAAAACGGAAAATACCATCAACACTACTCCAAAAATTATTACATCAAGAAATCAGAAAAGAACGTAATATAGTACTTCAATGTATAAGGTATATAAAAAAATGCAATTATTTTGAAAAGCCCAACCAATAAAATGAAGTAACAGTTCCTTACTGAAATAACTTTTACCTTGTACTACTGATACTGTATGAGTCGGGCTAAAGTAGAACCACAAATGTAAAGCCAACTATGCATACATGGACATGTATACATGGGACAGCCCCATTTACACAGTGCACATTGCCTGTAGCATACCTACCATGAAATTGAAGCAACAATTGACTACTGGCACCATCTAAACAAAAGCACTAATTAGGTACTCTTTTACAACACTTACTTGCGAAAGGTGTATGAACACTCTGCCTTAGCCCTTTGAAGGCGTGACGTCATTTAGTTAAGAAAATATGATTGTCGTGTACTCTGCCGACCAAACCCTTTGGGGGTTACAAGCGTGACGTTGGTGGGTACTGACCGGTGTTACGGGCCGTAATGTACCATTCGCAGCGAGCATGTTACGTTACGCCGTGTCCTGAAATCCGTGTGGTATGCTCGTTTCGAACACTTTGCTCGCCCGTGCTTCAGATACGCAAGACACTGTGCGCTCGTGACGGCTTGTCGCGGCTTACAACACTCAAAGGGATTCGCCAAAAGCGACAGCGGTCGGAGCACTTCAAACGAACAACGAGCGGCTCGTTCCTCGCGTGTTCGTGCTCGTTTCCACGTACTGACTGCACGAATGCTCTACACCCCGTACACTGTTCAGTACCTACCTTTATGTTTATTTTAATTTCTATAGGAGTGTTGGCGGAGGCTGACTTGTAACATTTGTTTGTAATGTATCATTCGAGGTGAGCTTGGTTTCAAAGGAATTCACGAAACAGCCGACAGTATCCGGCGCTCGCATCGAGCCTCAATCGCTGCACTGACTACTGTAAGGCCGTGCGCACTTTAGACCAGTTTGCGTACGTATCGTGCGATCACGTACGAATGATCCCGGCGTTCGTACCAAGGAGCGCGCAGACTGAGTGTGCGAGTTAGGGAATACTCACACTTATTCAGCTTCTAAAGCAGCTAGAAAATAACTTTTTTTTAAGAAGACGCGTACGCATCCGTTTAGCTTTCCACGTCTATTCAGCTTTCGCGGCAAACAAGTATAAAATTAGGACAAATGTGTTATCATACGAGTGCTATAGATAGAGTTCAGCGCTGTTCTGCCGCGTTCAGCGGTGTTCCGCCCCATTCAGCGTCGAACGTGGAGGAACAGCGCTGTACACGGATGGTTCTCGACAACAAGGTGCAAGCGTTTCAGCGCAGATAACACGCTATAACGGGTTTTCTCATTCGAAGTGTGACCAAAATCGTTCAGCGAGACGCGAATGAGCTGAATAATTGTGAGTAGTCCATATTCGTGCGTTTGCTCTGGCGAAACATTCACGACAAAACATGTTGAAATCTCTATTTTCTGTTAATGTTCCATATAATTTTTGAAAACTTTTAATGAGATAAATAAAATCTGAGATCGGTTCTTTCTTAGGTGCGTTTTGTGCGTGGATTGCAAATTTTATGATAAAAACTTGTAAAAGTGGGGGGAAAGGGGGGTTTTGCGGTGGGAAATAATTTCCCTTTGTTCGTAACGGCATTACAAAATATCACCATGAGGGAAATTATTTCCCATTATTCAGTGTAGATACCGATTTTCACAAGAATTTTACTACTATTTTATACTAGTAAAATAAAATAAATGTAACATGCAATTCTAAAATTAAACAATAATGTCAGGGTTACAATAGTTTATTTACAAAATCAATTAAATGCAAAATTATTTTTTTTTTTTTCGTTACAAAATTACAGTAATATGATTGAAAAGGGATTGGCATGAAAGGATTTGAAGCAATTCTTGAAAAATGTTGTTCGTTTTTCTACGCAAGTCAAATAGCGTCTTTATTTTGTCGTCTTTTTCTTTGCGCACTTTTATACAGGGTGTTACCGTTATACTTGAAACTAGCGGTTTGGTGTCATCTAGACATGGGTAACTCAGGAGAGATAGATAAAAAAGATATGTATCAATCCGTTTCCATCAATCACTCTTTATATCCGTTCACATCCGAATGTATCACTGTATCAGTGTATCTTTACAACTCATTCAGTCACTTTGGGCCAGTTCGGGGCCCGAACTTCGGGCCGGGACAGCCACGACGACGTTGCGGCGACGGAAAGTCCAGACTCCAGACGTCTCTTTCGCACCTCCCTATTTAGAATGTTCTGTCGCGCTTTCTTCGCAAGACGGAGAGAGTGAGTTGTTTGACCATTTTATACTGACATACGTTGGCACAAAAAGGTAAATTGTTATCTCTATTACTGGTGCGTAGGGCTTAAAGTCGTTAAGCGGAACGTGAATATTTAAGTAATAAATTGGTTTTTGTCTTTAAAAATTTTTAGTAAAATGTGCTTAAAGTTCATTTTTCGAGTGTCTATTTAAAATTTATCAATCATACATAACAAATAGATATCTAGAAAAAAACAGCAGCCCAATAAATCAGGACGATACCTAATGTAACGTCGTAACCAAGCAAAGTGCAAACAGAACAGCTCTATCTACGTATCTATCACTCTTTCTTACTGATTTATTGGATTGAATTGAGCGAAGCGAGTCACGCTGACCAGCGCAGTGCGTGTGAGCTACTGATACATAAGGATATAAAGATATAAAAGAGTGATACATATCCCAGTGATCGAAAGATACATTTCAATCTTTTCTTTTTAGTGATACATTTTGCCCATCTCTAGTGTCATCTATAATATACTTTTTCTGTGGGACCAACTTTGAAATCGCAAAAAAAAAAACAGCTTTTCCATACATTTTGTCGATTTAAGGGAACACAAATGTATGGAACAAACTTTCAAAAAGATTGACAATAACGGGTATTTTTTGAAAAAAATCACAACTTGTGAGTTTGACTTTGACATACGACGTCATGTGTCAACTTCTAGACTAATGTTGCCATATATCAGTAAAAACATATTTCCAAGATTATTCATCTCTATGGTTGTCATTGCTAGGTGTTGTAATAAAAAAATAAAAAAAGATTTTGTTCATCCGGACCAAGTGGGAAATTATTTCCCTGCATTTTATTAAGGGTTAACCATGTTTTGTTGGAAGACTATCCGTGACGCACTTTTTAGTCTGTGAAAATAGAACCTAAGCAATGATATATGCACTGGTGTGACCACGAGTCCGCACCCGCAGTAAGGGTCAACTCACACCGAAAGAGCGGCGAAGGGCAGCGAAGCGCCGCGACCCGCTCGGTAGAGAAAGCGCGCGGATTGAATTCCCGCGGCGCAGCGCGACTCGTTCGAGTTTCTCATGCGATAATAAGTATTATAGTAATGAAAATAAAGTTACAAAATTCATATGACACTGAAACTGCGCTCCGCTTCGACGCTCTTTTGGTGTGAGTTGAGCCTAACGCTTACGAGGAAAGATAATGACGCGCAAAAAGTCAGGCGCACAAAATCCGTGTCATTCTGGCAGATCGCGCCGCAGTGCGCGGAAAAAATAGAAATTAGCGCTAACGTACACGTAGTATGCAATTGCATTTCCATAACGTCTACGTCCCTACAGTTCTGCTGAAGAATGATCGAAGAGTGCGTAGTCTGCGTAAAATCCGTGACGGACCTTTTGCATGCCATGCAGACATTTTGTGCGCCAGACTCGAGTCGGTCTCCGCGGTTTACCTATTCAGGACGATGGGGGTCAGTGAACTTTTCGCCTCAGTTGGGTAAATAAAATACATAGTATGATTTATCTTATTTTTATTAGTCCACTAAGATGTTTAGGACTGGGCAGGAGCCGCAGGTGCCGTAGTAGCCGCAGCCTCTTCACGGATACGATCCTTCTTGAGTGTTCCCATGAACGCAGCCTTGTCAGCCGGCGTCTGGAAGCGACCATGACCAAACTTGGAGGCCGTATCAATGAACTTAAGGTTGATCTTCTCAAGAGCTGCCCTCTTCGTGTGCGTGCGCAGGGACTGGAATAATAAAAACAAAATTATTAAAATGAACTCTAAAGAATACAGTAATTGAGTTTAGGTTCTAAATAAGACATTGCTTTACATACCTTTCTCAGAGTAATGACACGCTTTTTGGGTCCCATGCAACATCCCTTGATCATTACAAAGTCATTGTTGACTTCTCCATAGTGGGGGAAACCACCCATGGGGGTGATGGACTTCTCAGATAAGTCGTATTCTGTAGAAGCATTGTTCTTGATGACCTTGCCATCCTTGGTGTGGATTCCTGAAAGCAAAAACAAATAATTAAATAAAATATTAACCTAGTGCAATAATGCAAAAAAAAAATATCTCCTTATTAAAAGAAATATACAAGTAATAATAATAGTAGGAACTGACCTTGTCCAAGACGGTAGATCTTCTTGTTCATCTCTGTACGATGGTGGTAGCCCTTTTGACCAGCACGGGCAACAGTGAATGAAACTCTTGAAGGATGCCATGCTCCAATACAAGCAACCTTACGCAGACCCTTGTGCGTCTTGCGAGGAAGCTTCTTTGTGTGCCAACGTGAGGTCACACCTGAAAATTATTATTACAGTTAGATATTTATTTGAATTGTTTAATGCATAATGCGGACCATAGACGTTAAAGTAATGTTATCAAACAGGCTGTTTTATCAAATTGGCATGGATGTGTGTGGGAAAATTTGATCAAAAATCAATGAGTTGTTAAATGGCATGAAGAAATATATTTCTACTGTTTGATCAAATTACTTGGACGTCTAAATCAAATCAAATTGTTTATTGCAATCCATAATGTAGAAAATATAGGTGGTAAATAAAAAATAATAGAAGCAAATGGACCCTGTCGGGCCCAGCAAATTTTTAAATAGGTAGAGAGCAGCTCTTTACAATTATGGCCCACATAAGTGAAATAATGTCTATGGTCTATGGCCCACATAAGTGAAATAATCAAAATAGAATGTAGATACATACCCTTGTATCCTTTACCCTTGGTGACACCAATGCAGTCAATCATCTCATCTTGAGCAAACACTGAGTCAATAGGAATGGGCTTCTCCAGATGTTCTCTTGCCCATTTGACTTTGTCTTCAATGGTTCCACCATTGACTTGAATTTCCATAATGTGAGCTTTCTTTTGACGCTGTTTCAGCAGCTTCATCTGAGTGTGGGCAATAACCCTTACTACACTGCAGTAACGGATCATTTTCTTGAAATCCTTCTCAATAGACTTGCGTCCAAGCTCATCCTGCCATTTCTTGCTGGACTTAGTGAATGCCTTCTTCTTGCATTTGTACCTGATTGATTAAATCATAAGTGCCCGCTGTAAGAAAAACCAAATGGCCTCATCGTTGAGCGGAGACCAATTGGTAGCAATATGCACCAGGCATATTTGACTTCAAACTCTCATTAGTAAGAGGAGAGCTATTGGAAGTGATTAGTAACATGGAATAATAAAAAATACCTAGTTGACATAATTTGTGAATTACTAAAGGACCAAAACAAGGAAATCAAATTGTTCATAATTGCAAATGGACAGAACACAATGTTTACCAGTTCTTGTAGAAGCGACGGCGGCAGTCCTCTGACATGTGCTCGGCCCAGACGGTGAGCAGAGCACGGAGACCATGTGGGGTTTCGATGTAACCAACCACGCCGACGGCCACCATGGGTGGAGTTTCAATGATGGTCACAGCCTCCACAATCTCCTTCTTGTTGATCTCTGGAGAGTTACAACATCATTAGAGTTACACAAGTACGTATGTATAAACTGTTTGACCATGATGGCATTGAACATTAAAGAACACGAAAAACTTACTTGATCCAGGACGGTCGGGTTCACGAACCACGTGGGTCATACCCGCCTTATAACCAATGAAGGCGGTAAGGTGGACAGGCTTGCTGGGGTCATCTCTGGGGAATGCCTTCACCTTTCCACGATGACGGCGGGACCTCTTCTTGGGGTAGAATCCCATCGACCCATGGCGGGGCGCCGAAAACTTTCTATGCGACTGAAAACAAACTCAAGTTTACTTACTCTGCTTATTTTGGGGTATTTCCTAGATATTTAGATATAAACATCAGTCCGCCCTAGAAAAATCTTCACATAGAACTCAGGTTCTAACCGTATAATATAAAGATAGGATATCATCATTTGTATGTTAACCCTAATTCCCTAAACCACGACACAAGCTATCACAAGTAGATTAAAAAAAAGAATATTCACAAGAATAACAAGCCAACGTTACCATCGATAATAATCAGTGTATTCAAAATCACAAAAAGACGAGATTCAAGAAATATACTTGGATTATGAATAATACTAACCATGTTCGAAGACAGTCGCGACAAAAATGGCCGATTGAAAAGGACTCTCTCGATGACCTGTCATCAGTTAGGGGTGCCATCATCATAATTCAAAACACCCACAAAAACTTTATTCTTCGACTCTGCGCTTCGCACAAAGGACAGAATCGCCGCGCCACACTGTGCGTTAACAATTTTCTTAATAAACTTTATTGTTTTTTTTACTGCAGTAGCTTTCCCAACCTTTTGCAACTCCCCTATAGATCGCGACCTATAAAGACCGATAAAGAGGCTTCGTGACCCCCCAGGGGTCGCGACCCCCAGGTTGAAAAACACTGTTTTATCGGAATAAAAAGTGCGCGTCGCGTCACGTCTCGGTTTGATCTGACCCTTAGGAGATTAAATTTGAAAGTGTCGGTTTTTTGCTTGAAATCGCTTCGAATAGCTAATATCATGCTTAATAATAACATAGGATACAATGTGGTAGGCAAAGCGGCAGCTTATTTTTATTTTTTTATGTATGAACCTACTGCTTATATCTTCAGAACGGAGAGAATAACAAGAATGTCCTTGCACACGGTTATGTAACTATTTATTTATGTTTTTTTGACATATATATACATACATTTTCAAAACAATCAATCTGCCTAGCCTTTTTCCAACTACGCTAGGGTCAGCTTCCAATTTAACCGAATGTAGCTGAATAAAAGTATTTTACTTGGAGCGAATGCCTATCTGATCTCCACAACCCAGTAACTGGGTAATACAATCCCCCTTGGTAAGACTGGTTGTCAGATTTTCGGGCTTTTGACCACCCGTAACGACTGTCAAAGATCCACGTTTGGTATGTAAAGAGGGTCACCCATCCACGGACCAACCCCGGCAAGCGTAGCTTATAGCGGATCGACCCGTTCAGCTGTTATTACTGAGCTACGAGCTCCTCGGTATTTGCTAGAACTAGAAAAGTTAATTTAAATTTAAAAAATGAATATTGTAAATATATATTTTTTTAATAAATAATTCACCTTAAATTAGACTTTTCCCGTAAACAAGGGAGTTAAACAACCGGTAACACTGATTTCTACAGATTAAAATCTTAACTAGGATCTGTGGAAATACGTAAAATCGATTTAAGGTGGATGCGCTAGGGTAGCCCGCGAAATTCAAATTTTCTTAGGTTTTTTTGCAATTTGCAGGTCAGTATCAGGTTGTATATTGATCTAAATATTATTAGCGGCCGTATCAAATATGGATTTACAGAATTATAAACATTAGAATCAGCAATACAACTCTCTAAGTTCATGTAAGTGTATTGACTGACTATTCATAAAATTTTCATTCAATGCACTTACATGAATAATATTACATGGTTATTAATATATTTAATATTTTAGTTAAGACTTCGCATAATCATGTTTTTCTCTTCTTGTTCTCACACACTATTGTCTACATTTCTTTCTCATTTCTCCTTTCGCAGGTCTGCTGGAAGAAATAAGCAGTAGGTACCTTTGTACTCATATCATAATTATTTCGTAGCTCTTTGTATTTTACTGTGTGTACAATGTACATAAATAAATAAATAAATTATTTTATAATTTTATAGTATTTCAAACTTCGCGCAGAAAGTAGTTTCGGGCTGCTTTTTAGGAACCAAATGGTAACATGAGGCGAGTGTGAGTGAGAGAACATACGCATTCGAGGAAAGTTCGCAGAACGTGATGTTGAGACTTTTGAAATCTGCCAATATAGGCAATGTAGGTCTGCAGCAGTCTCTGATATAAATTAATCTGTGGCACAGATTAGGATTATTATTAATTTATGTCGGAGTCGGAGACAGCCTGCTACACAGATTCAGCGTTCTACTTAGGCTGTGGATTCAGCATAGTAATGTTCTGTGCAAGCAGTAGATAGTTATCTGTGGTGCAAGCAAGCACACAGCACATGTCAACATGTGTCAATCAGTCTAGTGTCATCGAAAATTATAAAATCAATAGATTTTATATATTTTTTATTTATTTGTGAATCACCTCTGACACGTAAACATTTACTATTGAAAATGACTGCTCCTATGGAGAGAATACAAATTCTTGATGATATTGAAAAAGATATTATAACATGTCTCCAATGTGCAGGTAAGAAGTTATGAACTTTTAAAATAGTGCCCTTCAGAGTATTCTATAAAATGCACGAGCACAGGAACACTTTATTTCTTCAAGAATAAGAAGCTGAAATGGCCTACAAGCAAAAATTCGTTTCCCATCCTATTTGTACCAACATTTTATGCTATGGCAAAAGCGTCAAGGTAGCCCGCGAAATTCAATGTCTTACGTCGCGAATCATATTTTGATCAATACACAACCTGATACTGGTCTGCAAATTGTAAAAAACAGTAAAAAAATAATTTCGCTGGCTACAGTGGTGCTTTCGCCTCAATTAACTTGTTTTTAAATCAGAAACAGTTCACCTTAGATTCAGAGATTTTAATAATACAATCTTCATTTCAGCTCAAGCACTCCTGGAATTAAGTAAAGAAAAGTCTGGTCAGAAACAAGCAGAAACAAACACATCTCAATTTCTGAGAACATTAAGTCAAGTGGAATCAAAACTCAGTGATCAGATTAACTATCTGACTCAAGTATCTACTGGCCAACCGCATGAAGGATCTGGTTATGCATCACAGAAAGTATTGCAGATGGCATGGCACCGATTAGAGCATGTCCGTTCCTGGGTGAATGAATTGGACCGTCTGAAAGCTTCTCACCTGTCTGCTACAAGATCAGTAACAGGAGCAAATGTTCAGAATGGCAGCATGACATCTTCAGGCACCAGCACTTGATACTAACTTTGATTCAGTTTGTGTGTGTTACTGGAAAAACTTTTTAATATTACAGTAAACATTTTGCATTCTTATTTAAAAATATCTGTACGGTAGCCATGAAGCAATCCTGTAAAATTGTTACTGCAAGATGTGTTTGGTTTATCATGTAAGATGCAATTATATATAAGTGATATAAGTGCTCCATTGCAATCAGATTTAGTGTAAAATGTTAGGTTACATTATTCTAATAACATATTCATTTCATACAGTTAGTTTTTTTTTGTATGAAAATAGTTGAAATATATAAAATAATTACATAATTATGCCACCTATTTAATGAGTTGATAGGATTTCATAGTATAGGTATTGTCTGAATGAAGGCATTCAGTCAGTGTCAGTGTCTAGGATAAAAGTAGTAATTAATATTTTCTGCGATCTGGTGACTCAACTACACTCCCATCAGTTGGCATGTAAATAGGAATGTTCAGCTAATATTTATGTGCCAATTCGTTGAGATTGTTTCACTTGGACAATTTCTCCATCAATATATGTTCAGGCATCATAATGGATTCTCCATAATGCTTTTTTACATAAAGTTGCTATACCATTCTTTCATATCCTAAGCCTTAATTTTATGATCATTGGATGAGTTGAAAGATTTTGAATAGATATAATCAAGAAATATATTTATTTTCTTTTAATGTGTGATTAAGCTAATAAATATTCCATTTTAGTACAGCTATAGAAGCAAGAGTAAACATTTTACCAATAATAAAATATACTAGACTATACCATTGTTGTTTTTACCCGACTGCGGCAAAACCAAGGGATGGTTATGGTTTTAACAGGCTATGTATCTATTCCCTCACAATGGCTCATTTTCATTAATCGATAACTCGGTCGATATAAAGCATGCGGGGACTTCCTGCAGTAATGACTAAATAAGTTGACAACACAGGAAATTCTGTAAAAAGCGTGCGGAGAGTCGCACCGAATGAAATTACAAATGAGCCTTCAAAGCAACTGCCAAACGTGCGATGCAGGTTCTCCGTATATTTTTTAGTTTAATTTCCCTTTAACGAAACGAGTAATGAAAACGGCATGCGTTGCAGAAATCTCGGGCACTTCGCATACGAGCCCTATCGACCAATGAAAATCATCCTTTACTCCAAAACTACTCGTCGACAAATGAGGTGTCGTTGGAAGCGTCATGTTGTTCCGCTGCAGTTATAGGTGGCATCACATAAAATTAATGTGTATATCCGGAATCACACATTTACATGACATGTACGTGTAACTTCGGATATACCGTGGAGCTCATGGCTAAGTAACAACAGCCGCACGGGTCGATCCATCAGGTTAAGCTACGCTTGCCCGGGTTGGCCCGTGGATGGGTGACTATCTTTTTATACCGAGATTCCTGCGTGCCTCGGAAAGCACGTTAAGCCATTAATTAGTACCGGCTGGGCGGCTCTCATTCGTGGATCATTGAAAGTCATTACGGCTCGCCAGTATTCGTCAGACAGAAGCCCGAAAGTCTGCCTTCGGATATAGTTACATACTTACTTACGAAAAATTCGATGTTATTTCATTACCTATGTCTTTCTTAGATGCACTCTTACAAAATGGATGTTTTTAGAGTGAGGTATAATCACATTAGAATCAATTTCTAACTTTAATTGTAGTTCCTGTCACCTAGAATTGGCTTCAAATGTCCTGTTTTCATGAAATAGTCATTCAATCAAGTAACTTACAGGGTTGTAGGTATTGATGATTTTAACGACTACCTACAAAAATAACATGACGCCTGTAATTCCCAGAAGGGTTAGGCAGAGGTAGATAGATAGATTCATTTATTTGCCTGAAATATGGTATTTTACAGATTTTATAACATATACACAAATAGTTCTACATATTCCGCCTACTAAATTAGGCATGCAAATTTTTTGACAATATTAACGATTCTAATTAAACCTACCTACACCTTAGAATGCATGTATCTTACCCACATTTCGCCAGTTATGTTTAAGTCCCTTGATAAGGGGGCCGGGCTAGGCCTATTGCTATCAACCGGACACAGATCCAGACTTCGACCTGCTATGAAAAGTTCCTGATAGAAAAACCCAATAACACTGCCCGGCCGACCTGGGAATCGAACCAGGACTTGATGCTCAGCAGTAGCTCAGTAAATAGGTAGGTACTTACATATTCGTTGTCATACAACTTATAGCGATTGTATTGTACATATTTCGTTTCGCGGGCTACATCGGCAATCACCCATAAAGCGTCATGACTGCGGCGCGAGTTGAGTACGGTCAGTACAATCCGTTTGAATACCATGACTTCTTATAGGTTTTCCTGTAATTTTATTACGAGTAAAGAACCATTTTCGGTATTTTTTTTCAAAATTGTTGGCTCTGTATTGTCGGAGTTAACGGTCAATTTTCATCTAAGTATTAATTAAGTAGTAACTTGCCTATAAGTAAGTAAGTAAGTAAATTTTATTTGTTTAAACATGGTGTACATGATACATTGCATGCAGGATAATAATGGCATACAGAAAAGTTCTAACATGTTCAGCCGCATATCGTGGCGTACAAATTGGTAGGAAGAGATGGTGTATAAACCGTGATAATATTCATCAAAATTACATTTCATCATTATTCATTAAAGATTATATTATATTTTAATTCTAAAATATTTAAAAAAAAATTGAGATCCTCACAAGCCCTTTCATTTGATACGTCACACACTCACGCGGTAGTAGGTAGGTAAAGTAGGGTTAAGTAAAAGTGGTAAAGTGAAAAAAAAAAAAAAAAATTACCCCCAAAGTGACCCTTATATTTAGAATTAATTTATTTACGTTGCACGACTTGCACGTTTGGTTCACAGAAATACATTTATGTATACCAAACATTAGATTTGGGGCAAATTAACTGTGAAAGACGGACAGACAGACAGATCCTTCACGTTTCTTCCTTATGAGGAATGGAACCCTAAAATATTAATAATAGTCAGTCATGGACAAATTAGAATAAAATTGCTGATACTTCATCAAAAATTTATTGCAAATAATATGAAATTCAAAAAACACTGATTGCTGAAAAAATTCTTTTAATTAATTCAATACCTACCAAGAGTTCCTGGAGTCATGTTTGGAATACAAAGGTAACTATGTGATTTTTTAATTACTTAAAGCTAATTTAAAATGGGATTTCTTTACATTTTAATCCATTGAGTAGCACTAGTTCAAATACCTTGGAATTGAGCAGGTCTTTAATGATAGTGCCACTTTTATATGGACATATAAAAAGTGGGATTTGAGGAAAAATATATATAATTATTTTAAAACACAATAATAAATTCAGCTTTTATTCCTTTTGGGCATCAGTGTGGGCAAGTATTAACTCATCACAAAAAACGACATTAACTTGGAATGCTTTTGCCATTAACATAATGACAGCCAATAGGGAATGGTTGTTCAATAGCTGAGTTTTGCACATGTTTTGCATTATACAATGTTACATCAATGTCTGTAAGAGTATAAAATGAAGACGCCTGGCCGCAAGTCTGTGTATTCAGATACAGCTCTGATACTACTGGTGTGTTTTGGTGTGATTTCACCATCAATCAGATCATTTTTCGAGAATACTTTGAAACTATTGTATATTCAATCGTTCGTTTGAAGCCAGGGCGATAGTAAACTTGTAAAGTGATCAGTCTTCACTGCACTGGTAAATCTTGGCATTGATTTGAAATTGAAAGCAAATAAACATTGGCAGATTGATTTGACTTTTGCATAAATTACCTTTTATCACAAAGTTTATTAATATTCTAATGTGTAAAAACGTAATTTTGTACCCACTTAATACATCCAATAAAGCTACATTTATACATTCTTGTTAATCTACAATACTTCAATCATTATACTTTTATCTACATTTTCATTTGCCCTCATTAAGTTTGAACTTGAACTACACAACATATGCTTTGAGATGTAAATAATGATAAATTTGTAATATGAGGTAATTTATTGCTTTCCAAAAACAAGATTTCCTAATCGAAATTCAAATACTCAATGCAGGTCATACATCACTTATATAAAGCTAGTTGTCAGTTTCCAGTTATGTTATCAATCCTCAATAAAGCTGATAACATAATCAGTTTTCTTTTACATGCAAAAACTAACTTTAGATAACTGTGCCTTTATCTGAATTCACTTTAGTAAGCATGTTATCAAGCAAAGTTTTGCTAATAAATTTTCTATTAAGACTATTAGAAAATAAATAATTTACAATATTACAACAATACATAAATTAACTAATAGTTATAATTAGACATTTAGTGCAGGTCATGAGTTGTGTGGCACAACAATTCAATCACTCCTCTTTTCAGCTCCTTTGATTAGCATTAGCTTTTGTGAATTTTTCTATATCATCTAATGACCTCTTAGCCTTTGTTGATATATCATCCATTGATCTTCTAGCTGTGGAAGTTATGTCGTCGAGAGATTTCTTTGTCTGTGATAATAGTTCATCTGTACTTTTACATGCAGTGCTTGCAAGTTCTTTTATTTCCGCATCTATTTTTCCAATGACCCATTCAATAGCTTGACGACCTTTACCAGCATTCAATGATATTTTGTTGGCTAATAAATCCTCCATGTAGCTACTGAGTGGTACGCCCTGAAAATATAAATGAAATGTTAATACTAATTATATTTCATTTACAACAAAACTGCTCCTGCTTGGTAGAGTGGAGATTGGCAAAAACAAAGATAGGCCTATGTACAAACCCCAGCCGTTACAATGGGTGTGCCAAGTTGTAGATGATGATAATACATCAATTCAATGGTATAGCTATAAGGTATTTTTTTTTTTTTGTTATTAGATTTTTATATTTAGAATCCTTGAATTAAAAAACAAAAAGTTAACTAAAAGGTATGTGCCTATCAAGGCTGCAAGACATGTATGGAAATTACAAAACAACATAATAATAAGACAAGCAATGGTTCTACTTACTTGTACTGTGACTACGGCTTCTTGTGTCAGCAGAGTTTTAGAAGGGTCAGAGGGATGTGGATTATACCGAACAGTCTCATCAACAGCTATGTAACGGCAAAATGTCAGGTTCGATGTTTTCAAAGTCATCTCTCGTTCATTCGGGTTAACCTCTGACTTTTCACTCGCATAGCAAATTTTTGCTGTTCCAATAAGCTATAAAAAAATAAATATTTATTTTATGCAGGTATTTTTTTTTGTGAACTATAAATTATTCAAGTAGGTAATTAAATTACGAAACTTACTGCTTGTGCCCATCTCGGAAAAAACCACTTGGAACTGACAAGTCTGTGTGTGATTAAAATTCCATCGACTACCTGCCTTTCGATGACATCTGTTCCAATAACTGCTGGATTCATAGGATTGGGATATTTTCGCCATGCTGCTTGAGCAACCGTCTCCCACGGATGGCTGTAAATTGACGAACAAAGACAAAGATTAATTTACCGATATTATTGTCTTGAAATTCAAGGTTGCGTCATAATACCAATCGTCATTACTTACTTGAAAGTGTGTTCTGAGGTCCAAATCTTCATTTTATATTATAAATATCTACGAAATAAATCAATTATTTTGAGATAATACTAAAATTATCTCATTAGGAGCCTGGTTTTTTCCTTGAACTTCCGTTACATAGTAGTTGGTAGTCACATTTACACACAGACGACCTTTATCCTCTCACTGGAGGTTTGAAGTGACCATTTTCTTATCAGCGATTCTACTAAATGACTAAATGCAAAGCTAAAAATCTACTGTAAACTGAAAAAATATCATGTTACATTTTAACTAGGTAATTTCTCATATATATGTATATATATATATATATATACAGGGTGTGGCGTAAATAATGGATAACTCTGAAACTGTCGATTGGCCAGATTATCATCTATCATTTACCCCACTTATATCGCCATATTGTATTTTCTTCATATATTTTTTTTTCGTGATTTTTTCCGATATTATATTTCCGCTATTCTATATATTGCGGAGACAAATCCAACAAATCAAAGATCATCAAAATCGGTCCAGCAGTTCTCGAGTCATAAGTAAGTACTTGAACAAACCCGACTTTGATTTATAAGATCCCCAGAAATTTTCACAGAATACATGAAACAATGGTGGCTTCTTAAAAGGTAGGAATATGGACTGGTGTCTGCAACTCCACGTCAGAGCGTGTAATTTGCGTACGGGTAGGAAAATCGCTTAATCAATCCACATCAGCTCCTTAGGAAGGCCAGTAACGCTTGGTTTTACTGACAATTGTGGTTACCGAAGTACTTTGCCCTGTATATGGCAACCACTCGGCAGTTTAGAATAGTTAAGAAGCACAACTACACACACTAGTCGTCCTTCATACAGGCCTTTGTCCCAGATAGGCCCAGTGGACTGTCTGCAGTCAAAGCAACAAATTTTATAAAGCGCATTTTATCTTACTTCCCTGGCAGGTATTGCCCGGTAGTTACCGGGCTGATGTTCAGGCAGACACCGTTCCATTTTGCGGCCTTCATCTTACAAACGTAAGTCTTCTTGAGAGGCGCACGCGGAACTCTTCACGCCACCTCAGTGGTCCGCCGTTTGTTTCCGGCGAAAGACTCCTCAAGTCCGTCACCTACAGGCCACACACGGAGGTCATTCAACGATATCCGGCCGCCACCCTAAGGCGGCCAAATATCGTTGAATGCCCTCTGGCGTCTGGTGTATCTGTTGCGGATAGGGATAGAGGTTGTAGCCTCCCGCTATCAAACAGTGTTTCAAAAACTACTAAAATATTTTAGTTTTCAAGTATGGCAAGTTTTGTAACGTGCGACGATGTCGTAATGAGTAAGAAAAAGGAAAGAGCAGAAAGAGGACTCAGAGAGAATAGAATTTCTAAATAAGATTTTCACCACCTATGGGTAAAGAAGGTTTTAAAATATAAAATTTTATTTTGAAACAGCTGACAAAAAAATTATGCTGGCATCATAAATATTGGGTAGACCTGGCTCTAAGTTCATTTGAAGGTTGACCGGTTGACGTTTTATTGTTGACAGCTCATTTCTATTCTATGAGTTTGACAGATACGAGATAGTTGATTTTCGCAAGTGTTTTGGTTTGAGATTGTTTTTAAATAATTAAAGCTGAAGAACTGTTATCTTTTAGTCGAAAAGCTGATTATGCTGTTGCTGCATTGCTGAGTCGGAAATTATAAGGGTAATAAATTCTTTACTGTTGTTGATAAGTTAGAATGATGACCTACCGCTGCTGATAAAATAAACTTCTATACATAATCTTTACCATACCAATTGTCAGTAATTAATATGTACCTGTACTCCTGCTGCCAGCTGGTAATTGCTCTTAATGTTTTATACCTACCGCCCCTAAGACGACCCAATGACGACTGTATTAGTTATAGACGTAAAACGTTGTGTCATATCTCTTAAGTAATTTAAGTTTTCATTATTTATAATATTTTACTAACTACCCACAATTTAACTTAAAAGGATTTTGTCAACACACGCACTGTAGAACTAGAAATAAGGGCAATGACTACGGAATCTGAAGAAAAAGCACTTCGCTATAGGCGAGCGCAAAGTGTTTCAAAAGCTGAGGAAATAACAGAACAGGAGAAGAAAGTTAGAAAATTACAATTGGATAAGCCGTAAGTGTCATTCTCATACCAATATTGTCTTCTATGGAAGATTTGAGTAAGATCCATCTATGACTTTGATAATCAGAAAATCCAGATATTATCTTATAATATGATCCATAATTTTTCTGGATGCTAAGAGGAGTCATGGTTTTCTTATATACTAATCTTATGTCCACTCAGAGGTTGTATACAAATCTTGTTCCAGTGTACACACACCAAGAGATTCTCTGTTCTCATGGAGCTCAGAGTTCAACAACTTTACGGGACTGGTGAACTGGGGCTTCTTGATGCTGTCTATTGGTGGCGTCCGTTTAGGTCTTGAGAATTTCTTGAAGTGAGTATTTTTGTAAAATACAGTTATATGGAATGAGATTAGGTATAAGTATGTAACTAAATAATCTTGAAAATAGAAAAAAAAAAATACAACATGTTTGATATAAATAAATTTTCAATTTTCACTGTTCTGGACAAGGGAGCAGCTATGATAAACATACTATTTTATACCATAACTAGTTTTTAAATTTTGATTTTTTTTCTGTTTGTTCAGAATGATAAATAAAACAGGTATGTATAGTATCATGATTTAGTTTTATAATGCTTTGTGTTATTTTTGCTCATTTGATAACCTAATAATTTAATACCAAAGGACAATGATGATTCAGGTTATGGCTTCTTGTGTTACATTTATCATTTAAATACCTCAAGGAAATGGACTTTGTATCTATTGCGTTTCTTAGCATTGACCAATGTCCAATGGTAATTATTGTACATTAGACAAGGCTAGCAAGATTTGAAATAAGCTTTCTGACCAAATGAGTCAAAACAAGTATGTATTGTCACAGATTTTAATATTATGGCCTTTTTTGAATGAGTGTTTACATTTTGCTAAGATTTGTAACTAAATGATCTTCTAAAATGTATATTTTATTGTAGGCATGCAAGTAAGTATGGTTTTATTGTTATGTTATAGATTCCCAATCATGTATTTCCCAATGTGAAAACTTGGAATTTTGTCAAAAAACTTCTCAATGATAGTCTACATGTACACATGTCACAGATTGCCAGATCAGCCACTACTTATCAATAAGTGTGTAGTACTCTGTCTATCCCTTTTGAATTGATATCCATCAAACAGTCACCTATGGGTGCTCTAACTGGTCATGGTAATGCCACCAATGTTTGTGTTTTTATTCTAATAATCTTAATTTTCAGATATGGATTACGTGTTAACCCATTTGAATGGATCATAGTGTTGACAGGTTACAATGAAGGCGACAGAAGCCAATATCCATCAGTTATTCTGATAATTTGTGAGTATTTCAATTTTATTATTTTGATAGCTGACCGACACTAAATTATTCTCCTAAGCCTGTGTGACTTAAATATTTTTGTTTTTTCAGTCAGCATTGTTCCTATTGTTGTCAGCCTACTAGTGGAAAAGGGAATAGCTGTTGTAAGTTGGAAAACTCAAACATCTATATCTACAGTCCGGCGTCGAGAGAATGCGTTCTTAACACTTTTTTTTTAAATGGTTTTAAATCATCAAATGACTTCGCCCGCTCTGGGCGGAGCGGAAGGGCGTGTCAGGCTTTTACTGAATAAAACCCACCCATGTTCCTTCAGTTGCCTGTTGCCAAGGGGTATCCCTTTCGGAATTTCCCGCAACCCTGGCAGGGCGTTCTTGACACCTGTCAATTTCTTTACATTAATTTCAGTCCAAGTGACGGGTGTCAGAAACGCATTCTCTCGACGGCCGCACTGTAGTTTCTGATGTCCTAACCAAGATACGCATTCAAGAATGATAATATTGATGTCTGTTTTTATTTTTAGGATTTAATACCAGAGAAGTTTGGCGTCATATTACAGCTGTGTAACATGTTTTTTATGGTGTTATTGCCTATTGCAGTTCTACATGTTAAGGGCAACGATTTTAGTTTCGGTAATTATTTATATCTTGGAAACTTCACTACTTGATGGGTATCAATATTCTAATGCTACACTACAATACCAGCGGCTTCTAATCCCGTAATTTGTAGTTACTCGTAGAGAGATATCAGTATCACGTCTGGGAACATTTGCTATATATATTTTTTTTTTATTCTTCGTTTCGACCCAAGTTTGCTAAGTATGAACCTTTTTTGCAGTTGGAATAACAACAGTCTGTATGCTCTATTTAATTATTTTCTTAAAACTTTGGAGTTATGTACAAACCAATCATTGGTGTCGTCTTGGTTTGAAGAAAAAGTTTTTGGATAATAAACTTAGGAGACAGAGTTTATCAGCACCTAATTGGAGTAAGTGTTACATTTTTTTGTGATAAGTGAGAAATAGTATAGGTCCGGTATCACACCATGTAAACAGAGTATAAATAATCTATGTTATGTTATTATTATCTATGTCATAGATAAATGCTTGCTTCCAATTACGACCGCCATAGGCAGCGGTGCGCGCACCGTTGTGTTGATGTTAAGATGTGCCAATCAAGAATTTACTTATGTGGTCGATATTCGTAGAATAACGCAATTTATAGCACTAATCATAAAGTGTATTATTCACTGTCACCATAAAATCCTCTGCTGTGTGCTCATCTTTGATGAGCGCGGAGCCTTCAGGTGAACTGGCATTGATCTGATACCATACAAGATTTAAAATACCTGTACTGGTATCTCGCGATCCTGGTTATCAACTCCTTATTAAGCTCACGCCATTTCTACAAAGTCAGAAAGATCAACTTTGTGAAATAACCAGTAACTCTCATAACGGCCTTATATATTTGACCTAATTGAAAAAGGGAATACAGAGTTTAAAGGTTACTGTTAAATTATTACAGATAAACTAATAACGGCCGAACATGAGCGTAAGTTTAATACATGTTACTGCGTGCCTTCCTTACATCCTGTTTGTTTTCTTGCTTTTTGAGTTACATGTTTTTATGTGTGTGACAATCTTTTTTTGGCTTTTGCAATATAAGCATTGGTATGCCTTCTTTAGAAATGCTTTGGTTGCAGTATTATAGAAATACAGGATTTTATGTTTTTTTTCTGTTTGAGTTAGCCTAGCCTTCTGTTAGAGTTTGTAAAGTTTTATACTTGTTGTAATGTTGCGTTCTATTTTTCATAATTATCGTAGCGTTACGTAACGTTATCGATTTGGACGCTTATGTTTATCGCATCCTTGTATAATCTATATTTGTTTATCTGCTAATCTGAGTGTTGCGTTAACTAATTGCATCGTATATAAATGTAGATACTAAATCAACCAAATACTAACGATCCTTTTCCTACAGAGAGTAAAGAAGACCTTATAAATGATACTCCGGCTGCAGCGAGGCTGACGAAGTATCCCGACAATCTGAATCTAAAAGATTTATCCTACTTTATGTTGGCCCCTACTCTTTGTTATGAGTTGAATTACCCCCGTACTGGACGGTTAGTTTTGATTGCATCTGTTTGTTTTTTTGTGTAATTTTTAATTATTTGTCTTTTTTTTTTTTTTGCTAACCCTTTGTCATGAGTTGAATTACCCCGTACTGCACGGTTTGTTCTGATGCATCTGTTATTTTTTGTGTGTAATTTTTCATTATCTTTATTAAGCGTGCTATGTTTAGTACATACGACAGTAATAAGGTATTCTATTTAAAAAACCATAATAGATTCACGCAGTGCCGTAACTACGTGCGGTGCCAGCGGTGCCCAGGCACAGGGCGCAGACCCTGGAGGGGCGCAGAAATGACCAGACTAGGGCCACTAACAATACCTATTATTTATTTATTTATACGTGTGGAGTCGCGTCGTCCGCGTACATTCTTCTTACAAATAAATAATATTATCAATATTAAAGACGTTTTTTCACCTAATTTATAATCGCAATTTATTTGAACTTCCTTATTCAAAACTTTACCAAGTACTTATAATTAAGTTTACAAAAACTTAGTTTTTGGATGATAGATTTATTTTTATAGACAATCCATTTTATTGTCAGAACCGGTTATGATTAGAAAATATTTCTAGGGCGCGGTTATAGCAGCTCGCACCGGGCGCATAAAAGGCTAGGTAATTACGGCACTGGATTCACGTTACTTTAAATTTGGTACCAACTCTTGACTGTTAAATGAAATAAGTACCTACCTACTTAAAAACCATTTTATATCGAATAATTTCGTAAAAATAATAGTGTCAATCGACTTTTCTTCCCAACCGTACATAAAATATTAAGTGACATGTGTGAAACAAGGGCAATAAACTCACGTTTCCTTCGAAGAAAACGTGAACGAGTTCACGTGTACTGTAATCGTGATATTATCTTGAACAATATCAGTGCTTAAGTCTCGAAATTCATTAATCACGTGTGCTTGTTGGTTTGCGCATGTCAAAATTTGACTGATCGTTGCAAATAATGTGCAATTTCATATCTTTGAAATTAAAGTCAAAGTCATCTCCGGTATAGGATAAGCTGATTGGCCACAGCTTTTATTCGCCTGGAAGGATGTTGTAAAAGACAACTAATAAATAAAATGGATTACGCCGAGATCTTGCGCAATTATACATTCTGGACTAAAGGTTAACAGACGATAATTTACAATCCAATATTCAATATTTTGTATATTGTGCGCATGCAGGTAGTTACTATGTTAGGTTCGAATAGTAGGTACCTACCTATTTTTTATTTTCCTTCCTAACGTATAAAATAAATAAGTATCACTAACTAAACTTTTATATGGTATGTGTTTCAGCATCCGGAAGAGGTTTGTGATCAAAAGAGTGTTGGAGTTGTTCTTCGGTATAAACCTTGCTCTCGCTTTGTTCCAACAATGGATGATACCCACCATCACCAATTCCGTGGAGACTTTCACGACGATGGACCCCATAAGGATCACAGAAAGATTACTCAAGTTAGCTGTAAGTTGTTCATAATTTAAAAAATCACTTTTTCATTTCTCATACTTGGAAAGTACCTACGCTGATCAGAGGGATGGAAACAACTTTTCGTGTATGGGAAAAGATTGACCTTTTTAGATTGAAATTTTTTTGACCACAGGCAAACTGTCAAAAAAATTAAAAAACTATGCAAGCCATGTACCAACTTTTTATCTTTTTAAATAAAAAGTAAAGTTTTTAAATAAAAAGTTAAAACGTACCTAATTAAAAAATATTATCAACAATTTTGTAACATGACTTTATAAGTGCCTACTTCTATTTTACTTTTCACTCAATTATTATTCAATTTGTTTGATTTGAGCTAAATATTTACCATCATCAATGATAAAATACTGGCTGGTAAAATGCCAATAAACATAAAAACCGGCCAAGTGCATGTCGAACCATGCACAATGAAGGGTTCCGTAGTTGGGATGAATTTTTAAAACAAACTTAACATTGTAGTTGAAAAACTTTTTGGAGAACATGTTTTTACAACTGCAAATTTAAGTTGGTCGATTATTACTCGGTAACTGGCGGAGCTTACTTGGCGGTGATAGTTTTCCTTTTAATTTCGTTATATATACTACTGCCGTAAATATTTTCACATATCCAAACCCAACCATTTAGCTGGCAGGGGGGGAGGACACCTGGCTCTAACAAAAATTAGCACTTTAAAGTTTAATATTCCGCAAACGGATCCCTGAATCTAAAAATGGTTTTCACAAACTCACATTATTTTTAAACGACCTTTCCAACGATACCCCACACCATGGGATTGACGAGAAAAAAAAAACCGTCCACACTTTACGAGTAGGGGAGGTACCCTAAAAAAATATTTGCCACCACTTTGTCGGCGTCCATTGTATAACCACTTTGTCGGCGTCGTTTATATGTATATCCATAGCAAATTACAGCTTTCTAGTACCAACGGTCTCTGAGCTACGCCGCGGACAGACGGACATGGCGAAACTATAAGGGTTCCTTGTTGACAGTGGCGTATTTACCCTAGGGCCAAAAGGGCGGCAATGCCCCGGGGCGGTAGGCTGCGAGGGGCGGCACAAGCCGCACGTCACGCTCAGCTTTGTTAGCCTTTCATTTTGAAGAAATTAAAAATAAGCGTACTTAGCAAAAATTAAAACTCATTTGGTTGTAAGTTTGATAGACATCAAGATACAGGACTATCGTAAGCTCAAAAGACACACAGGGCGGGTGCATGTCGGGAGCGGGACGGGCGCGAGTACGGCGGGCATAATAAATTGTAATTCAAGGAATTATATGGATGCCAGCACACAGAACGCGTGGGCTGCTCGGGCGCGGAGCTGGACGGGAACGGGAGCCTCCCCCGCCGCTCGCCACCACAGGCAGCGCGGGACGGGAGCGGGTCGGGCGCGGGAGTATGGCTGGCATAATAAATTGCAATTCAAGGAATTATAATAATATGGATGTCAACACACAGAACGCGGGCGCGGGTCGTAAGCGGAGCGTGTCGTATTGGTTTGCCGCCGACTGGCTAGGTACGTCCGCGCCCGACCCGCTGCCGTCCCGCGCCCGCGCTGTGTGTGAACACGATGACAGCGCGGCCCCCGCGAAGAAAACGACCCGACCCGCTCCCGACACGCACCCGCCTTGTGTGGGTTTTGAGTTTTAGTGACCGGCGCGGCGGTGGCGGCGCGGCGGCCGGCGGCGCGGCTTGTCGGTCGGTCGGACTCCGTCGCGACTCGGGGCTGGTTTCGTTGCTTTTTTTTTCCTTTAATTCATGGGGCGGCAAACCTTACAGGCCCAGGGCGCTGAATCTTAAAATACGCCACTGCTTGTTGACTACGGAACCCTAAAAAGCTTGTAAAAAAGGCGGCAATTTGATCTTCAGTTTCTTCAGTTTTTTTGTCGAGTGCTAATTATTTACAAAAACCATGCGAAGCAGGAGCGGTTCGTAGATATCCGTATAGAATGAGTTCATCCGATTCAGATAATGGATTTAACGCCTGATTTAATTAGAGACTTAAAAAGTATTCCAAAGCCTCTCTTTGGAATACTTTTTAAGTAGGTACCACCAAAAGCAAATAAAGTTATGTATCTATTATTAATACGATGTTTTTATGAAATGGCACGCTGAAAAAAGAGTCAAGTCTTTTCTGGAAAACGTATTAAGTACTAACATATAACCTATTTTAAAATGATCTAAGCATGGTTTGTTCGAAATAAAAAGCAATGTTTATCTCGGGTGAAAGACCACACGAGTGTAGCGAGGGTGCCAATCGTTCCCTTTCATCCCTTGTATAACAATCTACTATTAAGCAATTGCGTCTTTAATGCGATTCAGGGATTTCGAGACATAATAATACCTTCCAATTTTATTCCAACCTGAGGGCAATTCGCGTAATTTTAAGAAATTTCTCATTCTAGTATCACTCGCAATCCGTCAAAAATACCTGTAATTTACCTACATTTTTGACAAATTTGACATGTTTTTGACTTTGGTTGTCGTCGAGATGGGATTTGAATTGGCTTTCTGTTGACAGTTTATTGTATCGGTCATTGTTGCAAGGCCATCTTCAGATGTGGAAATGCAAAGTAGCATGAGGGAATGTCATAAAAGTTAGTTCAGTAGAGAGTACGGTAATACGCTTTCGTCAGCGCATGCACCCGGGGCCAGCAGTCATCCGCGCTTCCAACTTTTATGTAGCGTATTAGAGAAGAAGTTGTTGTGTTGTGTCTGCATAATGATCCATCTGGCAACTGATCGCTTCTGGATATAGACCAGTCCGAAACAGAATAGCCTTGGTCGCGAACACTGCACGAGATTCGCTGATAGACATTCTGGCAAGTCGACAAAAGAGAATGACGGATATTAGTTAGAATTTTATCTTTTGGCGCTGTTTACTAATTACAAGTACTTCACACATCATAATCATTAAACGAATAAATCGCTCGCCGTCATAAAATCATGGCTCGTGATCCCCAGGAGCAAGATAACAGTACACATTTAGAACATTTTACAGTTCAAAGATGAATATAGTTTGTATAAGAGCTTTGGGATTAGCCAAATTATGAATTAGGTTGAGTTCGGACCCTTAAAATTCTTAACGCTTAATAACCAATCACCGTAAAACTATTATACAGACGTTATTTTGCATTACGCATTCCATGTGGCTTAAAGCTGAAAAACAGCCCCGTCGATAGCATTTATCTGAATAACCATAATCTGTATTGCTATTAGTAAAGCAGTACTAAGCTAGTAGCGTTTGCAACAGCTATTTGCTGAATAACGTATCACCTTCTGTATAATATTGTTACATAATTCTATTATACAGCTTGATACTGAATAATTGTTTTTATTTTGTCCTTATACTGGATAAGATTCTATGTTATACTAATTATTTAGCTGCTGAATAAACAATAATAATAAAAAAAAATGTTTTTATTAAGCTTTTTTCAGTATAATAGAGAGTTTCAAACTAACTTATTCAAATTAAAGACCATATTTGTATCGTTATAGCGCCTATAGCTTAATACCAGCTTAATTAAAATATTATTGTACTTATTTATTTTCAGACTACTCTTTTTCAAGTTATAGCTTAGTAACAAGACATGTGTGCACCTTTATTCAGCATTATAAAGCAAATCAATCTATCGCCATTAATAGTTATTTGTTATGCAAGGCTGCAAAGTTGTTTTTTCGCGCGAGTACCTGTATTGAAACCGGAGCAAGCGAAGGATTCTAGGATTGAACCATGAGCGAAGTGAATGGTTCAAATATAGAATTCTGAGCGTTGCGAGGGTTTCAAAGATACGAGACCCAGAAAAACTTTGCTGCCGAGCGAAAAACACAACTTTTTACCTCACTACAGCGAGGAAAATGCTAGGTATCTCCATGCATTGAACAAAAATATTGTACCTAAGCTTTTATGTACTTTTCATTTACTTTTCGGGCAATTTTGTTCGGAAGAAAGCTCAATTCGGTATTGTGTACCGCTTGTACTAACTGCACTGCTAAACAAACCCAAATGGTGGAAATTGAATTGAATATACAGAAGAAAATTATATAAAGTTTTTTTATGTGAAAACTTCTTTAGGCGCGTTGAGCGATTTTTTTTCGTGCTGGCCAGTGCGATTATTAAAAAAATGAGGTTGGCGCTCTGACATAAAATAAGTATATGCATTATCAGTCGACCCGGCGGTATAGAAAGGTTTAAGGACTCTTTCCACGCTTGCGGGGAAAATGCACTTTTCCACGCAGATTTCGAATGACAAACAGAATCTTTCCGATCTTGTGGGGTGAAAAAATCTTTGTAAGTTATACTTACAAGGAATTTACGAGATCACCAAAATGCTTAATCTTACAACTACAACATTTTCAACTCGATTCATGTTATTTTGTTGGATTAAAATTGCTAGTATTAGCTCTTTCGTCACAAGTACTTTTGTCAGACCTAGTATGTATGTATGAAAATACTATTTACAATCTGTTATCTTGATTATTCACGCGGCGCGTTTTAATGAAAAAAAACATACTATTCACGACAAAATTACTTGCGCACTAACAATTAACATATAGCAGACCTCTAACTTGTAAATTAAAATTCACATATACCGAATTTAAAAGTTCACCATGTCAAATCAACATTTAAATTCGACATCGACATTAAAATATTTAATCCAATTGAATTCTTTTCACAATGTATATGAATATTGTTTGCAAAAATGTGAACAATAATTTAAATGCTTAATACATTCTGAATACAATAACCAATTCGACTAAGCTGAATAACTCAGTTGTAAGAGCTTAATGAAATCTGAGCTGTTATTCAAAAGTTATTTAGCTAATTGAAACGTTATTAAGCTCCTACTCAGATGTTATTCAGCGTTAAGCATTCAAAATTGGGACCCTTTTTGCTTGAATAACAGCTGAATAGACGGTACTCAGACGTTATTCAGCTTATGCTCTTGATGATTGCTCTAACTCAATCTTTATTCAGCACGTCTGTGTTACTTGGGGCATCTTGGTCATGAGCTCAATCGGCACATACATATGGGCTTCCTTAGCACTTCAATATTCTCCCAATTTCGATACCTACAACTGAGCCTTACATTTCAGGTGCCGAACCATCTCATATGGCTGTGCTTCTTCTACTTAACCTTCCACTCGTTCCTGAACCTGATGGCTGAGCTGCTGCAGTTTGCAGACCGCAAGTTTTATGCTGACTGGTGGAACGCCAACAATATATCCATATTCTGGAGCACTTGGAACATGCCAGTGCACATGTGGGCCGTCAGACACGTGTACAAACCCATCACCGAAAAAGGATTCAGTAAATTTAACGCCGGAATCGTTGTGTTCGCAATATCTGCGCTGTTTCATGAGTATTTGGTGTGTTTTTTTTTAAATTCATCTTTTAGTACTTATTAGACAAAGGTCATAGAAAGATTGTCTAGATTTTGCATCAGTAGTGCTTAGCCGGCATGCTGCTCCCCTGTCTTAGATACCGACAACAATAGAGCACGTAAAGCGGAGCAGAGACACAGAACGGCAATCGTTGCCTGAAAATATAGCTGTTCTGGGAACAGGCTCATAAAGCTTTTGTGTTCAGTTTTTACGTCTTTTTCCACTGGTGGAAAAATACGGAATATCAGCCTATGTTCAAGAAACTGTTTTGTATAGTCGACATTTAAAACTTTTGCCCATCATGTGGGCCACTTGCTACTCCCACGCAATATTTGACCTCGGTGTAATTGAATATTTTTTTGTCGCCACATTAATTAATGGCAACTCAAAACTGTTACAGGTGAGTGTGCCACTGCAAATGTTCAGAATTTGGGCGTTCTTGGGTATGATGGCCCAACCACCGCTCGCAATCATCTCTCAACACGCCGAGATTAGGCTTGGGCCACGCTGGGGCAACATTATGGTGTGGAGCTCCCTGATCCTTGGCCAGCCACTTGCCATCATGATGTACTACCATGACTACGCCATGCAGCATTTTAAACCAGCACAAGCAGTGCTTTAATTCCTTAAATTTACAGGGATTAACACAGTCACGAACAAAAGAATTGTGCCATTTTTAAATAATATGAAACATATTATTATCTGGAATGATATGATACTATTATAATTTCTATGGTATCAAATAAGCTACCTTAGAATCAGGCTAAAAATGTTTAAACGTGCTATTCTTTTATTTACTGAGCCATATTTAGAAGTGCCACAATACTTTTTTCGTTACGTGTACTTTTGGGTTGTTTAGGAATTTACAAATATATTTGGATAAGGATAAAATAATAATTACAATTGGTTTAATGACACAGAATTTTACTAATTTTTATTAAATATGAAAATGCAAACTTAGTCATTAAGAATATTTTTTTTAATAATTATAATAAGCATGAAATGTTTTTATTTAAAATCATGTGGTGCGTTTTATGTATACCGAATTAAGTTTAAAATGATCAATTTTCTTATTTGTGGCATAGGTGGTCACCTCATTAGTGTGTAGAACTTGGGGCTATTAAATTAGGTATATTTGTAGGATATAATATACCTGCATCTATTCAGTGAATTTATAATAGCATTTGAATGAAGACTGAATGCGCCTTATCGGTGCGACAAGTTACATTGTGATATGAAGGCCATGTCTCGTAAAATAATATATCAATTGAATTTCTTGTATTTTGATTCCTAGTTAACGGTTTTTTATATTAAATAAATACACTGATAGTTTACAGTTTGACAATAAAAAATAAAAAAAAACATTACCCTCCTTCTGGGGCAGTCGGGTAATAAGAACCCCTTTTTGGTACAAGAATTTCGTGTGGTTTAAATAAAAGAATTTTGAGAGAATGTTTTACAAATATAATTTATTTCTGTTATTGTACAGCGATACCTGTGCGTAGTTTAGGTTTAGTTATAAAAATCACATTTATGAAATATAAGCATTTAAATGAATTTGTTATGATTGGGTTTATAAAATACGATATTTAGTATTACTATACCTACATATATATTTTAATATTTTCTATTTTTATAATAATAAAGTCATTTTGATTGTTATACAGCATTTTATTTTAAACGTTTAAGAAAACGGTTGAAGAGATTCAAGCGCCGAAACATTTGTTGAAATTAACAATTGGCACATTATTCGTGTCTAGACGCTAGTAATAACAGTTACAAAAATACTGCTACGGAAAAACCTGATGATTCCTATGATTCCTGTTTTCTTATTTGTGGCATAGGTGGTCACCTCATTAGTGTGTAGAACTTGGGGCTATTAAATTAGGTATATTTGTAGGATATAATATACCTGCATCTATTCAGTGAATTTATAATAGCATTTGAATGAAGACTGAATGCGCCTTATCGGTGCGACAAGTTACATTGTGATATGAAGGCCATGTCTCGTAAAATAATATATCAATTGAATTTCTTGTATTTTGATTCCTAGTTAACGGTTTTTTATATTAAATAAATACACTGATAGTTTACAGTTTGACAATAAAAAATAAAAAAAAACATTACCCTCCTTCTGGGGCAGTCGGGTAATAAGAACCCCTTTTTGGTACAAGAATTTCGTGTGGTTTAAATAAAAGAATTTTGAGAGAATGTTTTACAAATATAATTTATTTCTGTTATTGTACAGCGATACCTGTGCGTAGTTTAGGTTTAGTTATAAAAATCACATTTATGAAATATAAGCATTTAAATGAATTTGTTATGATTGGGTTTATAAAATACGATATTTAGTATTACTATACCTACATATATATTTTAATATTTTCTATTTTTATAATAATAAAGTCATTTTGATTGTTATACAGCATTTTATTTTAAACGTTTAAGAGAACGGTTGAAGAGATTCAAGCGCCGAAACATTTGTTGAAATTAACAATTGGCACATTATTCGTGTCTAGACGCTAGTAGTAACAGTTACAAAAATACTGCTACGGAAAAACCTGATGATTCTTAAAATAGCTAACATGTGCATCATAAGCACGTGAGTAGTGTTTACACGCTCCCCAAGAAATATAAATATTTGTGACTTGACCTTGATTATGTCCGGGCATAGATAATGCTCGGGCAGAGGTACGGTGATTATAATTTATTATAGATAACGAATTAGCTCCGACCGCGACGTGCGTTCACACTTCAACCTTTGACGCGACGTGGGCATGTGCAGAGGCTGATGAACCGTTATCAGATTGCCTTGAACGCCAATACGTAGAATAATCTAAACACGACATATTTTCATGACGGCGCTACTTTGTCTAGCATAGGTAGGAAATACAGCGAAACATACTATTAACGCCAATTTAACTTACTGGTAAATATTAAGGCGGATAGAATCTACTTAATCGAATCTACTTTCATAACGCCTCGTGGTAGGTAATTCTGTATTTTCGGTTTATTTTAAAAGGAGTATGGGGTTATCCGAATCAGTAAACACAAAAATAACACGAGCAGAGCCACCTGTTGTGTTGAGCTTGAACTAGAACCAAGCGCCATCGCTACATGTAAAATGGCGTAGCAACCGCCCTCGTGTTGGCCGCTTTTTCTTGAAGAGCTGTAAAAGAGCGCTCTGTAATACATTGACTTTTTATTTCGTCGGTAGGTGTCACTGTAGTCGCAAGATTGGCTTGTAAAAAAAATGTTGCTACACTATTTTGGTACACATTATTTTTTTCATGAAAATTACTAAGTATTATTTAGTGAAACAAGCTATGTATGTAGGTATAGGTATAATGTTAACCAATTTCCTATGGCAATGAGGAAGATGTGCCATGCCCAGAGGCCACGAATGTTTAAAAATAATTAGGTAGGAACTTACTATAAGTCACATCTTTTTGTATACGCGTGTTTCTGTGACAAATGAGGGCCTATGCACACCAAGTTTTTTAAACGCGCCGTCGACGCGCGTTTGTAGCGATACAGACGCGATACGCACGCAAGTCAGACGCAACCCGTAGACCTTTGCACACCTCTATAAATTCAAATACGCGTTTGATCGATACAGATGCGCGTGGGTAGCGATAGAATTGCGATGCAAACGCGCGTGTGTAGCGATACAGACGCGATGCAAACGCGCGTGTGTGTGTTTTGTTCCAAAGATGTGCGGTGCACTTGCTCGATTGCTACTAGCGTAGATTCACATTTCCCTCGTTGCGGGGGAAACCCCACCCGTAGGGAAGGCGCGCGCTAGCGGTCGCATCGGTGTCGCGCGTTTGAATCGATACAAACGCTATACTAACGCGCTTGTGTATCGATACAGACGCGATGCAAACGCGCGTGTGTAGCGAAACACACGACAACAAACTGCTCTGTAGGATATAAAACGTGGTGTGCACAGGCCACAACCTACTTTTCCAACTATTTTCCTTTCTTTCTTTTCTGTTTTGGGTACTTACCTATCGCTACAGTTGGGTAAAGTGGTCCCTAGACGATCATGCGGCAATACATGCATTATGTGCTGTGCTGTCATGCATGCATGACCATTTAGTTGTATTGATTGATGCGAATGACAGCACGTAGTTTGTGAATTATCACTTCATGCAGCATGATAATTCACGTAACAATTGCATGTCATGCCGCATGATCGTCACTTCATCAGTACCTATATTGTTAGGTATGATGGTAGTTTTTTTACGCGATTGTTAGCGTAGAGACTTGTAAAACACAGCAGCTCCGGGATGGAATCTGACATTGTTTTTCCCGATCAAATAAGTGTGAAGAAAATTTTAATCATCTGCACTCTGATTGCGTCAATCATAATCTGAATCATTTTGAAGGATAGGTACCTATTGCTAATCCATTGCTTCATAAGTTCGAAAAAATTATCTGCTCAACAACGTCAATAACGCAATGAATGTTGTTGAACTGTCAAAATAAAACAGATTGTAATTGATCGTGTGTTATGAAATTAGGATAGGTACTGTACTATATCAGACATCGAAGTGTATCTCAAAAGTGTTTATCAAACTTTACCTAATTGTTCGAGTGGAAGATCTAATTAAATCCAAACGAACAATGTGATCATTATTTTGTGATGATCAGATGGTCCGATGACCTCGTGAGACGACTTGTTCAGATTTCAGCAAGCTTTTCCACATTTCTTTTTACAAATCCGAATTTAGGACGTTTGTAGTTTAGTGGAAAGCGGATCGTCGTCCTATTGAGCCGGCGAGGGCGTGGAATCAATTGATGAAGAGGCTTTGATAGCAGCCACGAACGTGTCCCGCCTCTGGGAGCCATCCTCTTACGGGCGACCGCGTCTCGCGCCAACCATTCTTATCACAGTTCCTGTTGCACGATGATAACAATGCCAGGTGGTACTTATACTTTTAAAGCGGTACCTGTAGGTAGGTACTTGAATAATGATTTGATTAATTGATTTTTGGTCTATTGGCATAGACACAATTAAAGTAAGTACGTACCTACCAAAGTATCAAAGTATATGTAGGTAAGTAGGTATGTAGATAACAACGTTGCTTTACCTAATCAATAACTAGGTAAATTTTCTCTGCCCGCTGAGTAGGTTACCTACCTATGTTTAGTAATTACCTATTTAATAAACGTGTCGATAAAAGTACATAGGTAAATATGTCGAAGCAGCACCTACTTACTGGAATCTTGATCATATAAAAAATTGGCATAGTTAACATAGCATTTACCTATCTAGGGTAACTCGGCATCAAACAGCGTCTAACAGCACAAGTACAGTCTCGAATACTGAAGTTCTTTGGTCATGTCTCTAGGCGGAATAATGACTCCATAGAGCGTCTAGTGGTGCAGGGCAGAGTGGAAGGTAATAGGCCACGCGGGAGGTCACCGATGAGGTGGACCGATCAAATAAAATTCGTGGTTGGAGGCCCTGTAAATGAATGCGCCAGACTGTCATGTAACAGAACCAGATGGAGAGAGATCGTGAAGCGGGCAACGACTACACCTGCGATTGGACAAAGATCATCGTGACCACGACCGCTCTGTCAAGAGCGAAGCGAAGAAGAAGAAGACTAGGTACTACCTAGGTATGTACAAAGTCCACACCTACCTACAAGAGATGTAGTAGGATATTATTGTACCTAACTATTTGTAAGTAAGTAGGTAGGTACACCTTATAATTGCTATGCAATGCCAGCTCTATATATATCTCCAATACATACTATTGGAGCATTGCATAAATAGCTAAGGTATGTAATAGCAAAGCGTCTACCAACTATCCTATTGCGTGTATGTAGGTAGGTAGGTGCCTAATGCATGCTGAAATTCAGGCCTGCACTACAACAGTACCTACCTGAAACTATTCAGCAATAGTTACCAATGGCTGAATGTACATTTTAATGAAATTAGAAAAGTATTGGACGACGTTGGTTTGGTAGGACCTGGGCCTTCTACTAAGAATAAGGTACACCTGACAGTCAATGTGATAATATCCAAAATACCATTGTACAAAACTCAGCAGAATCATGTAGCAGCTGTTTCCACATTGTTTGATTTGATGAAATAATTTGATGTACGCAGTTTCAAAGTGGGCAATTAACAAAGCTAGGCCAAACAGAAGTGGGATACGTGTTAGCATCGGGTTAATCATGTAATAACATTTGCGGGAGAGGCGGGCGGGTTGCGGGAGCGACTAACAATGTTGACCGTGCAGAGCAAACAGCGGCGGCAACGTCAGCTCACGGGCCGCCGCATCTGCTCCGCACTGCCGGCTGCCATCGCTAACCCTATCGCTTTAAGTATTGTAGGTAATACTAGCGACCTGCCGCTGCTTCGCACGGTTTTTACGACTTGACAAAACAATGAGATTTCTTTTTATATGTAGGTTTAGGTTTAATATAAATGTATTATAGGTTAGGTTAGGTTAGGTTAGGTAAATTCTCTAAATGTTGGTATAAGCGCATCAAAATTCGTTGCGGAGTTTAGAAGAACAACGCGGTCATACAGACAGACACAGATTATCTAAATCTGTAGAAACCGACCGAAAATTGAGGTGTTTTAACCGACGTTTTAGGAGGAGGAGGTTATCTCACAGTAAGTTAGCGAGTCAGTCAGATAAAAATTCAGCATCAAAATGTACGTTCTTTTTACTGAAAACAGAATAACCGAAAAAAATTGTTTTAGATTTTATAAACGCAAAATAATAGGTACATGTATTTTTAAAGGAATATCTATGCTAGGCGCAGTGCAATAACTCAATTCTCATATAGCGAGGTTCATAGTTGAGTTGTAACTCATGTAAAATAAGTTTAAAATTCTAATTCGTTGTGTCGATAGTAGAATTTGTACAGCTTAGGTATATATTAACTTTGCATCCAAATTCACTGTCACTCCTTTATTAATTTTTAATGACTTGCATCACAGATTAATTCAATACTTATTTACAACTTAAGTTAGCTTCTCCATACCAAAGAATCGCAACAAAATCCCCGTAATTTAAATACAAATCATAACCCATTGTCTTGTAATAACAAGCACATCGTTTCAATTATTAAGGGATAATAAGGAAGGGTTGAATGTTTAGAGTGGCAGGTCACGCTTACCCGGTGATTACATGTAATTCGCGATTATGCTCGATTCGACCTCACCCCTAGTCCCGCGGTTTGCCACGCGTGAAATCACTTCGTTCTACAGTTAGCCTCCTCGCTGCCCTGCTTTGCTTCATATTAATTAATTGGATATGATAATTCGTATAAAACACGAAGACATCTTAATCAGTTTTCGTTTTAGATGTTATTCTTGATGTTGAAAATTGCGTTTTAAAAGCTTATTATTATTTTGTAAGGTAAGACAAGTAGCGGCTAATTAGCAAAGTTGCGTCTGTTTTAAATAGCTTGGAGATATTTAGTCTGCCCTGTCCACTTTTTTCAATATATTTATACAAATTACAACGTTTGTAGCTACTTACATTTATTTTAATCAATGTAAAATTACAATCCGCTCAGCTGTCGATTTGCCTAGAAGTCGATAAAAAAAAACTCGGTTTCGTTAGTTAGGTACGCTCTTATAATTGATAACAGTTATCAATATCAAAATAGTAAGTTATGGCGAAGCGCGGTAGCCGACGTGTAGCACATTCACCGTAGCACCGCTACGTAAAAATATACGGTGTACTGTGTAGCACAGGTGCTACGAAATTTTCGTGTCGATGCGGTTGACCATTTTTTTCGAAATTATATTCTCTTTATATTCACGTATTAAGTACCTATTTATGTATATCACAGCATCCTTTTTCTAACGTATTGAAAGCATAATAAACACTACGCAAATAAACGTAATAAACCTAAATAACACGTACGTGATATCCATCCAATTCGCTACCTACTATACCGAACCTACTCAAGTACACGTATATTTCGTAATGTATGTCATGTTATTATTATATTATGTTATGATATTATCCTAGTATTAGCGAACTTATGTCAGTGAAAATAAAGGCTGTATGTGTATGCGCGCGTCGCGCAACGTCATTGGGTCGGAGGGCGGAGTTTCGCGCCGCCCTGTGCCGCGGCGGCAGTCCGCTCCAGGCCGGCGTGCGCCCCGCACGGCCCCATGGTGGAACACGCGCTCGTCGACTGCTCCCAGGCGAGCGCCATGCAGACCCTGCCCCCGCAGCCGCACCGCGATGGTGACGAGGACCAGCTCGCCGACGAGTACGTGCAGAACTTTGAACTCGATCATCTCGAGGACCACAATATTGTGAAACGCGAACCCCTGCGTACCGGTTGGCAAGAGATGGTAGAACCTCCGCCTGCGTGTGCCCGTGCGTGCCGCCCGTGGCCTGATGCAGGTCCGTACCCTCAGCCTCACGTCGCTATCGCTGTAGACCCCAGTACGCCCCCGGAGACCCCGCCAGCCCCTGTCGGACGAAGTCCTTGTCGTGCGGCATTGGTCGACGATGTTCTTTGGCTACCACACATGCGAGAGCCGCTCGACATGCGTACAGTTCCTTGCGGCAGTTTTGAAGAATGGGATCGACGCGAGTGGCGCGAGCAGGATCACCACATGCAACAGGTCGGGCTGCGCCCTGCCAGCTCCTGCTCAGCGATGTCCCCTCGAAACGGACCACATCCATCCTATCAGCCTTCCTCCTGTGGGGATGATCTTATCGGTGATGATTTGCTTATGACATTAAGCGTAAGAGAACTCAATAAACGGCTCCATGGTTTTCCCCGAGAAGACGTGACAAGACTCAAGCAGAAACGACGCACACTAAAAAACCGCGGCTACGCGCAAAACTGTCGCAGTAAACGATTGCAACAAAGACAAGAACTGGAGCTGACGAACCGGTCGCTGCAGGACGAGTTGCACGTGCTGCAGCTGCAGGTGGCGCGCGTGACGCACGAGCGCGACGTGCTGAAGCAGCGGCTGGCGATGGCGGCGCGCGAGCACGCCGTGCCGCACGCGCCGCCCACGCCGCACTCCTCCCCCGAGTTCTTCTCGGAGCTGTGACGGCAGGGCGCGGCGCCGCGGCCCGGCGCCTCCGCCGCCGCCTCGTCCTGCGCCTGGCAGCGCTACTGAGCCGCCGCCGCCGGTCCCCAGACCGCAGGTGGTGCACTCACAGGGCCGACATTCGTGCTTTTGTTAAGTTTGAAATGTAATTATCATCAGTTCCAGTTCTATAGTTTCTTTTTATTAAGGTGGAACAATGAAGCCGTCGATCCCTCGCCGGGAGCGGCTTACAAACACCGTGTTAAATATTATGGTTGTGTCGTAAGATATGCATAGCTTCGTTAATCTATATGTATTATTAATATTAAAATTTATGCGTAAGTTGGTTAAATGAGTCATGAAAACTGATTAATCGAATAATTGTAAATAGATACATAAATGACGAATATTAACTATAGGAGGATTTGTGTTTTCCTAATAAAATATTTCTGAAAATATTCTTTTATTTATCTATTAACATAATTTAACTAATGAGATTGAAGAATCATTGTACAGAACCGTAAATATTGTCCAGTACAAAAGAGCATACAATGTTGGCGCTTACTCAATCATGTAACGTATAATATTAATTGAATTTGTAATATAATGACTTTATACACATAAAAGTGACTATTTTTCTCAATTAAAACTAGAACATATAAAGTTCGTGCCAAATACTGTCTAAATAACTCTAGGTAAATGTTGTTGACACAAGTTTCCATGTGCTATGCAGGAACCTAATTTTCTGATTATCTAAAGGAATTTAAAGACCTAAAGCTCTGGTCCTAAGAGTCGCTGAAAAGAATGTAAAAATCCTTTTTATTAGCTAAAACTAAACATTTGAAAATTATTTTGAAACGAACTCCCACTTGAGTTTTAGTAACTTTGTTTTGGTAACTTCATTTAATAGGTACTATTAACGTAGTAAGTCACGATACCTAATAAATAATTAATGGATTGAGAACCTAATAAAAATATTATTATGTGGGTACAGGTTTATACTCAATCTACTGAATTAAAGTAGGAAGTAATATTAGCTACGAATATACGATATTAATATTACTATATTTTGTGAAGTTTTATTTTCTATTGAAAAATACACAACATGACCTAAAACACCTGTTTGTTAACTAACCCACTATCACTCTGAAAAATCTTGGCAAGATTTTTGTTGCATTTACTGTTGGTTTAGTTGATTTATAAAAAATCATTCGAGTGCACGGCTACGTAAGTTGTCTTCTACCTGACCCACCCCGACTACATTCTCCTAGGTACTTACCAAAATGAACACAACACAAACTTTTGCTAACCTTTCGCTGCCTATAATATTATCTAATACTTAGGTAGGTATTATTTTACCCGTGCAATCGAACCTTTTAATAACTTATTATTTAAATACTGATTAGGAATTTTGATAAAGTGAATTTCCAAACATTGTTAGTATAACATCTTGTTGGTCTTCATCTTGAATCAGGTTAGTTACCTACAGCGAGTTTTAGTTGATTTTTGTTTCTTAAGAAAGGACCGTTCAATCATATCTTGCGGTCTTTATTAAATCAAAAGATAAGTAGTTATAAATAGGAAAATATTGTACTTACGCACTTTGTTAAAATCGCCTAAATGTTACCTAATTGGAAGCAAAGAAATAATTTATGTCGATTCAACTTAAATCGTAAGTAGGGTCCAATGACTCTTGTATGTGGCAATTGTGCAACATTAGGTAAAGTTTGTGACGACATCCATCGCGAACATCGATTGCTCAAGAGTTGCAGGAAATTGAGGTCGATACTGGTAGGTATGTATGCATTGTTTATATTAAAATATAATGCATATTGTATTAGGTACCGACAAAAAATTATTTATTTTGTATCTCTGACAGTTTGTCATGCTCTTCAAATAATCTCAAAATGACAATTACAATTTGATCGATAATTTACGGTAGATGTAGGTGTAAAACATGCAAAAATTAGGTACATAGTAGGTAGTTATGAATATTTCCAAAAAACACTCATTTCTCCGTTAAGCTTGGCTGTCATTCGAAAGCAGATCACTTAGATGGGTATACGCGCTGATCCATATGATGATAATGAACCAGAGATTTGAGCACACCTAGGTACTTAGTTTTGTTTGAGTGTAGGAGTCTCCGAAATTATTTTGTAACAAAATTATAATCCAGATTAATTCCGATTATAATTGGAAATGTTAACATACACATAATCTCGCGTCTTTTGTCCATGGGCCGGGGGTAGGCAGAATCTGCTATGATCCTTGCAAACTTCTTTTGCTTCGTTTACGTTCATTTATAAAACGGTTCGGAAATGTTTGTTACACCAATAATAACCTAGTTTTCACAAAAAATATTTAATGGTAATCTTTTAAGTGTTTTTCTGTAGTTTTCTTGAATCGTGGGTCTATTTTTCCACGTGCCGTGTGAAAGTAAACAACGAATGATAAGTAAAGTTTAAGATAGATACAACTGTTATCAATACATTTTAGCCATTTAAAATTACTGTTATCGTTATTTCATTGATGGAAATGAATCACTCTTACGTAAATCAATGTTGATCATACCGTAAACAAGAGACATTGTTGCAGTTTCCTGTCTAACTCGTGCGTGTTATTGATTCTGGAAATATTTTTGACTGCCTCGGTGATCGACTACTGAACATGGCTGGATTCGATTCCCAGGTTGGGCAAAGTTAATGAGTTTTTTATCAGGAATTTCGCAGCATCTCGGAATACACGGAAGCGCACAGTGGTGTGATCCCTGTGCCTGAGAATCTGAGAGCATGACATGTAATCTTGTAAAGTCGTCGGTATATTCTTACTTTTAGAGATTCTCATTTGACTACTCACGATTCTTGGTTGCGTTTGGGGATATTTACTTCACTCACGTTATTTCGCTTTTTAATCGTTATGCATTAATTATTTTTGTTACTAGTTACAACCTCAGACCAAATAAAAAACCAAGACAGAACGCAGTCAACAGTGACGTGAGGCCGGTTTCGTAAACATGTGTGCACATATTTTGGTTTAGTTTGATTGTAAATGGTTGTAAATGTGTGCGTTTGAGCGTGTATGCATAGAGCGGTGGTGTAGTTTTGGCATGCTTCACTGTATTGTTCGCAGCGCTCTGTTTTGGTTTTTTATTTGGTCTGAGGTTACAACATGAATATAACTTAAACACTGGTTCCTTCGATGATCATCAAGAAGAAATAAAAAAAAACAACATATAAAATGTACTTTTTATTTTTATGCGTAGAGTCGGCCGCACTTCCGTGGGAACACTTTGACCTTGAGCTGACCTAACGTACTATGGAGTTTCAATAGAATATTATGAGACGCCTGTGCCCTGTTTATCAAAACTTACAAGCCTTGTATTACAAGCATTTTTATTTTTATAAAAATTTCATTTGAATTAAAATAAATACACGTTTAAATTATTACATGTTACAAGTGTCATTATTTAGTTTACAAGTACTTATATTTTTACAATTTTTTTCGTGATTTTGTCAAAAAATTCGTTGTAAGTTACAACTTGTAGAAAATCATAACAAATCCTGAGAGTATCCGGTGACTCTCTATTCCGTCTTACAAGTTTACAAGAGTCGTACCGCAATCAATTTTTAAAATCGATTTTCTTTTTTTAAATGTGGTCAAAAGACAGAGATGACCTGATACCCGTGTCCCAGTAGTGGGTACATGAAGGCTGGTTATGAATATGGAGATGAGCTATGAATTTAACGAAAAATTAATAGTCTACCTAACTTGTGAAATTGTAACTTTTGATAAACAGGTCATACTCGTTTTGTTACCAGACGGGCGGCCTCTATTAAACTTATCACAACGTGGCATTCCCTTACATCTATTGTCAACTGACATCGACCACGCTTGACAGAATGATGGGTGACCGCAGCTCGTTCTTAGCCATCTTGTCATAACTCTATAGTTGTAATTACAAGTTTACAACATCTACACATGCAGACTGGGTTTTCCACCTATGTTTGCCTACTCTAGTTGAGAAAATAGAATAGGAACTGAGTCGCTGTAGTCATGAGCGTAAATACAATGTAAAACATTATTAGGATTTAATAAAAAAAAGAAAAACCTATAGTAAGGAAAGCGTGTTGAAAAACAAAGCATTGCGATTTTTTTCCGACTCATAGTACCAAGGTACCAGGTACTTACTAGTCATTTAGCATCATATTTATGATGCGATGATGTGCCGAAATTGTTTCCAATTCTAACTGAATAATCAGATAGTATCTAAAAGTAGTTTCATCACCACTGCTCTCAAAACGGTGAAGGAAAACATCGTGAGGAAACCGGCGTGTCCTAGAACGAAAAATTCGAAAAAATGAGAGATCTACCTGCCCTCACTGGGCCCGCGTGGTAGATTACAGCCCAATAGAAGAGAGGATGCTTGTGTCTCAGCAGTGGTAACATTATAGGCTGATTATGTTATGTAGGTACCTACCTAACAGTGAGGTCGAAGTATCAAGCGACTCAAAGGACCCATTTTAGAGTCAAGTTTAAATCAGTTACGAGAATTAGATCAAGACAAAACTGTCTGTGAGAGTTCCGGCGCTTGTTTTACACGATAACAACTTAGTTGCAAGTACTTAGGAACCAACTTATTACTTAGGTACTTATTGTACAATACCGTCACACGGCGATGGTAGTAACCTGACACTGAAGTGTTATTAGAAATGAAGGCGTCGTATTCTTTGATAACGAAGCGAAATACCAATAAGTGAGACGGATATTATGTCCGTTTATTTGTACGAATGAACAAATATTATTTTTAATTAAATAGAGTTGGATTTAAGCCGCGAAGCCGTTTGAAATAAAACACTTCATTGGGCCTTGTCATTATGCTAGGGCACACCAACGGGAAACGCCGTTGATTATCGCGATGATGGTCGTTAATCGTAGGTGTCAAACTTACCCCGATAATTTGACAACGGTATTCACTTTGCCGATTGACGTTAGTTGGACGATAACTTGGGTGGCGGTATTTTTTGACGGATCGACGATCGATTTACCGCGAGAATTATTGCGTTGAAGCGACCACACATAAGTTTGTAATTTATTTAACGGAGCCGATTATGGAGTGGACTAATGAGAAAGTCATTGAGTTTCTTGAAATTCTGAAAACAGAGCCATGTTTGTTGGATACGAGCACAGATACGAGGCACCAAAAGCTAGAAGAATCGTGCATTGCAAAATGAGGCTTGGAGACGAATAAATTATGTACAAACATATATTACCCTTTAATACAGTAATAATTCATTTAAAACGGTGTGGCATCGTCAAAGTCCATAATTACCGCGTTGTTTATCGTGATGATATGAGCAGGGGCATTGACAGTTGTTTAGCCTAAACACCTTTTAAATGACATTTCTGTATGGAGTTTGACATAAAACTGACATTAGACATGCTTTGAACAAGTGTCTTAAGTTTTGTGGTAAGGCTCTAATAGTTTTAATTGTAGTATCCAGCAATTTCAAAGTAAAGATGACACAAGCACTATTTAACATACTGAAATAAAAAATAAGGTATGCCTGCGGGCAGTGTGAGCACTCTATCTATGACCTATCCGTATAACTTATGTAGCGTTTCTAGTAGCGATATTAGTAATAGATACAAGTATTGGTAACTTGTATATACTCGGATAGGAATCTAGCATTAGATAAATCAAGTTCAAGTTATAATAAGGCACTGAAACAAGGCTAACTGTGCTTTTTTTCACCGATTCACCTTCAGATGTAAGTTATAATACTTGCAGTAACTTTGTATGGTTTACAACAAGTTATGTATTTAATGTATGTTTCCCAGAGAGAAAGTTCTAGAGAATTAGGTAGGTACCTTAATTCGTAAGAAACTTATATTTGTTGCTATGATAACAGGTGTAAAACGATTTTTTTCCTTTGCATCCTTTGACAATAAGTTAATATTGTTATCTTTATCATCTAGAATCTTGAGGTTCGTCTTAGAATGACAGCCTCGCCAGGCTCCGCCAGGCCGCGGCGGTGTGGTACTTAGTAGCTCCATGTGTAGAGAGATAGGCTCGTAATACTACATCTACGGTATACTTTGACACCTTTATAGGTGTTCGTTTCTTTTTGTAGTGTGTGTATGTGGTACTTAGTTTTTTCTATCCCCTTGGGGTACCAAAGGCGTAGAACCTACTATATATAATAACTAACTATATATACTATATATAAAAACTACGATATGCTAGGGTTGAAACATATCTTCTCCTTTCTTCGTTCAGTTTTACGCATGGTCTTTTTGAAGGACAACACCAATGAAGTCCGTGTATATCCTTTTTGAACGATCTGTCTTATTTGTATCTATCTTGTGATAAGCCTTTCATTAATCCTCGACATGACCAAACCATCTGAGCAGAAATTAAAGAATCTAGGCAGTAGTAACGCACTCTATAAACAATCAATTGTAGGTACCTACTTATCACTGTACTTACTCAATAATCACATTTTATATTCCAATATATTGCAATAAACGATTTGATTTGATTTGATATAATATGCAATTATGTACATACTTAGCTCAGACATGAATCCATTATTTTAGTTGTACATTTATCAAGCGACGACGTCTGAAGTCAACATAGCCTTTCCATATCTCGTAGCAGAGCTACGGGGCCTACGGGCTACGAGACGCGGCGTAGAGGGACGTGGGGCGTGCCCCGGCGCGCCACGCCCCGCCAGAGCGAGACAACCTGCGCGCCGCCTACCAGGCACGGACTCAACAACGATGCATTTTCATCTGCTCAACATCCCAGATTTCCTATTTCTTAGGAATAAGGCTCAGATTTGAATGGGAAATTATTGTGTGAGTGAAAACGTTGGTGTATCTACTGACTTTTAGTGGTATGTTCTGAGGGTACAGCCACCTCCGCTCTCGTACCATCGGCCGCTTATTACGGACTATAGCGGTACGTAAGTAGAGGCTGTCATGCAAATGGAGGCCTGTTAATGAAGTCGAGGAGAATTATGGGCATTGTTACTGCGGCCCCGGCCATTGTAATGGCCCATTTGGTAGGCGTACATCATAATAATATATGGGACAATTATTTCTACGATGCCATTGGACTGCATTTCTGACCAAGGCTTTTTGGTGGATGCTATTTATTTGGCCTGTCGTTCATAAATACCATATACTTATAGTTTATAACATGGCAGTATGTGGAACATAAAATATTATCTAGCAAATTCACTGACTTATATTTTAGGGGATAATGACACTTAGCAGTTAGGCATATTTGCGTTTTTGTAGCGAATTACAAATTATCTACGCCAACGCTACACATTTGTATATTATTTAAGTTATAATGAACAGTGTATAGTACTGTATAGGTACTAAAAAGTTCTTGAAAAATATAACTAGTTTCACGTACGTCTCTATCTATTTCTAACCAACGAAATACCAATTGTTTTATTTCATAAGTATAAGTACCTACTCCAATTGAAAATTTATTTCCAGATTTTGTGTTCTTAAATTAGACTTTCACTTATAAGCTCTTGTAACTAAGTACCTACTATTTACTGTAAACCACTCCTTACGTTTTTATTTTCAACAACATGGGTAAGTTACTTATCTTCATTTTATCATCTGAACTAATTAGTTTTGGATTTTCCCAAAATTAAGTACTTCAGCCAAGTTGAAATGTTAAATTTGTTGCAACGCTATTTTAAGTACAAAATCTACTGATAAACACTTATGTAATTCTAATCCCAAGGACAGTAGGCTACTGTAGGCTCGTAGCAGCGTAACACAGCGTATAGTCTGATGAAGAGTTGTTGTTTGAATCCAAATTTAAACAACATTATAACTACCTACACAAAAACAAACAACAACAAACAAACAACAACAAATATAAAAAAAACATTCCAAGGCCAGGGCGTCACTGTGTGGGTAAATGATGATATTTATTTCTGTAAGTACGTTTGTACAAAAACTTTTACACGACAAACATATTTTTAAAACATAACCCTTCCTTTTGGCTTTGCCGTAGACGGGTAAAACTAGAAGAGGTAGGTGTTTCCTACCTGACTACTCTGAGGAGAAACACCAAATCAAAGACAAACTCTGATGATGTTTTGAACCCACTGTTTTGTCTCTGGAGCGGGTGCGATGTCCGGGCGCCGAGCGCTCGTAGTGATGAGCCAGCATCCTCGGCGACCGACGCGGCACATTTTTCTAGTGGCAAGGTCGGCTGCTAGCGGTGACGTCACCATTCCATACTTTCCGTTTTTAAACTAAACTAAAAAATATCACCATTTTGGGAAAGGTTTTCATGTAAAGCTTTGGGCTTTTCATAGGTGTATGAGATACTTAATTTTTTTTTAAATGTTCCAAATTTTTTAAACCTTCCGTTCCAAAATCATTATCTTCGAACATGACATATTCTATTAACATCACTTTATGTTTACCTATCTGTACCAGAACCAGTCCCTATACTTATGACTAATTTTAGTTAGAAGACTGATTTTCATAGTTCAAAATTAGAATTACTCCAGTAATTCACCACAAAGAACACAAACCTGAATTCAAACCTGGACAACCTTGATATTCAGACAGCATGATGAACGTAAAGAAAGACAGAATAGTCAATAAGGGTAGCTTACTTATATATAGTTTAAATACCTACCTAGTTGACTTTTTTCGGACGAAATAAAGATAATTTCCAAATAATATAAAATATAATTTAATTATTTAAATGTAATTATTTTTGAGAAATAAAGTTCTTAAACCATTTATCGATGCTTTCAATGTTCACAAGTATATGTAATTCCAAGAAGACACCTGTAGGAGAATACTACGGGGATTGTATATGAAACCGCTGATGGAGTGTACGAGTAAGCGGTAGTATGGGGGAAAGAGGAACGCTTACGCGGAGCTGAGCCAGCACTCTGGGCAGGGTCGCCCGCGGTCGATACTCCCGCACTAGGTCGACCGGCTCCTACTGCTGCCTGCTGTTCAGTAAAGGTGATATTCTTTGTACTCTTATGATATTATTGTTCGATAAAGAGTTAAAAGAAAATTAGTTTCGTAGTTGTTGCTGTTATGACGAAAAATTTAAAAGTTATCGATAGAAATACCATAATTAAGAAATCATTGAACAAGGCAATTTACTTTGCTAAGCATAAGTAAATTATTAACTTTTCCTATTGTAGTACTTAACATTTCCCTTAGCATCGGTATTCGCAGTATTAATTGGAACATGGACCATGCATGCCATGGAGTTTTCAAATACTTACATTAAAAAAAAACAACAAAAGAGGTTCCCAATGCAAAGTTTCGAATAGGTAAGTATTTTTATTAATTCCAAAGTAAAATTATTTTCTTATCTTAGGTATTCATACTAACTATATAAAATAAGATTTAAAGTAGAGTGGAATTAGCAATTTTTTACACAAAAAAGTTATAATAGTTAATTTTGAAATTTAATTCCGGCCGCTATCACTGAAAAAATTAAACAAAAACCATTTGTCAAAAGAAAAAGTAAAAAAAGAAACAATATTTAATGGCATTATTTAATTATTTTCACCACAAGTGGACAGGGTTTTTTTAATAAAATTGAAAAGGTTCGAATACGTTTGTACTTCTAACTTAACCTCTTTTATGGTTTTTATAAACTTATAAAGGTACTGATATTTTACTTAATGAAAATTAAATTAGGTATCTAACAGTTCTTAAGCCACTAATTTAAACGAGTTTTCTTCAGGAATAATTATTCGGTTTTCAGGAGTTAGAGGAAGAAAGAAGGAAATTGTTGGATGAGATGACAGTTGAGAAGACAGGTTGGTTGGTGCTGTACGTGACCTGTGAGCCACACCCCGGCTCTCGTCACTAGCAGGTATGAAATACGATGTGACTTAATTTAATATCGGTTTATTTATTTATTTACATACATTAAACTTATGCTTGAAATAATCTTCTAAAGGAGTAATGAACATGACCATTACGGCGTATTTAAGGCAATGCTGTGTACGCCGTATGATAAATATTGTAATCAATGCTATGCCTTGATAGCATTGATTACAATATCTTGCTGACTATCTAATTTAATATACAATAAACTAAAACAGAGTAAAGTAAATAAGACGGGTAACAACACGCACAATGGTCCACCTTAAAGACTAAGTATATATAACATAGATAGATAGACGGGTAACAAACAAAAACAAAAAGTTAATAAATTAAAATTAAAAACAACTTGGCAAGGATAGCGTGATTTTCTTTCTGAATCCCGGTAGCGTGTCGCTGAATATATCTAAGTTAGATGTGTAGGTATACGAGGGTCATGCCAAAAGAAATTAGATACCTACTCAAAAATTATATTTTTTTTCTTTATTACATGTATCAATCTTTTCGTATACACTTTTTCATACGTCTGAACCAATTGGAAAATACCTCTGGCCACTCTTCTTTAGACACCTCAGCAATCTCGAAATTATAGGCAGTCAGTGCATTCTTTGCTTGCAAAACTTTTCCCCTTTAATTTTCCTTTGTTTCTTGGAAACAGATAAAAATAACAAGGCACTAGGTCAGGGGAATATGGTGGGTGAGGAAGGATAGACACGTTTTTTAGTTTAAAAAATTCGAGTGACGTGTGGGGCACCGCATTTTCGTGGTGCCCGAGAAGGTGCGAGATTCTTGACTACGGTCGCTTGTCACACCAAGCTAATATTACTGTTCGAGGACAAAGCTGGACAAACTGTTTCAAATATGTCAATAAATAACCAGCCTGTAAGATAGTGAATAACTGTGTAACTAAAGCTAGTGTCAAATAAATGAGAAAAGAATATGTAACTTCTTGTATTCGTATCTTATTCGTCTTCTATCGTTCTTATTGTATTCGTTGCCCATTCGTATAATTGGAGACGTAAACATAGATTAGTTTTTACAAAGGGTGTATCAAATACCTTTTAAATTTTTCGGCCCTTGGGTAAATTTTTGGCACTGCTAAGGAAACACTTTGCAAAAGGCAACTGTACTGTATTTTTCCATTTATTAATTTATGGAGGAAGCATAAATCTAGCATGCGTTTGCGATCACGAAGGGAAATTTTTTTTTTCAAACGCGCCATTTATTTGGGAATGGCCTCTTGTAGAGAAAGCAAGATGTCTCGTGAAAGCTGATGTATGTTTTCCACATGTTGCAAGTGCACTGCATAAAAAGGCCAGGGGTACCTACATACTCTGCTTGCATACTCAAAATGACTACGCACTAAGGCATTGTAGGGTAACACCTTGGTCCACCGGTGTCTAAACTTGTGGAATTGCTCTTCAAAAATCCTAGCATTTCAGTTTAAAGAATTTACTCTCATAAAAGAATGAGATATTCTAACAATATTATAAAAGCGAAAGTGAATTTGTTTATTTGTTACGCTTTCACGCTAAAACGGCTGAACGGATTTAGATGAAAAGCACATGGGTAGACCTGGTCTACCCATGTGCTTTTCATCTAAATCTTTTTCATCTAGACCATGACCTGGAATAGGACATAGGAGACTTTTTATCCCGATATCCCCTCGGAATCGAGACTTACGCGGATGAAACCGCGGGGCGCAGCTAGTATACAAATAAATCATGCACTTAAGTTTTAACGTAACCTAAAGACTCTGTGAAAAAAAGGAAAACAGAACATTTAAAACAAGGCTACTAAAGATTTTAAATTCAATCAAAAGGTTATTTAATTTTATCACTTGCTGCGCTCCGCGGTTTCACCCGTATAAGTCTCAATCTCGTGGGAATTTCGGAATAAAAAGTATCCTATGTCCTAACCCAGCACCCTAATATAATTGCCTAATACACGATCAATCAGAATTCTTCATAAGTTCGAAAATAATCTGCGCAATAACGTAAAAAAATAACGCAATGAATGTTGTTAAACTGTCAAAATGAAACAAATTAGTTATAATTAGTTACAAAAATAAGTTACGTAATTAGATAGCAGGTGGCAGGCATGGTCTACACATGTGCCAAATATCATCCAAATCCATTTAGCCGTTTTAGCGTAACAAACAAACATACAAAATCAAATCTCAAAATATTAGTAGATAGTTATGCAGACAAATTTTTCTTCTTCTAGCTGGTGTTCCTTTGTTTTTACCCGACTACGGCAAAGTCAAGGAGGGTTATGATTTCAACAGGCTATGTATGTATGTATGTCCATCTATTCCTCCATAACTTAATAACTATAACTAATTAATAATTATAACTTTTCTATGTTTATATGAAATGAAATTTTAATCTTCCCGTAATTGGTTCTGGGTGGTCTAGGTTCGAGTTTATTGCGATTTCAAGTGTACTTAGTATCCGTGTTTAAAAAAAAAAACAATATACCTACCTACTTAACTTTAAATACAATGATAACTAATATAACATAATTATTATGTAATACATTATTTAAAAGATAGTTTTTAACCTGGATTAACACATAAGATAGACTTATATCCCGGTAGTAGGTACGTTTCCGTGGGATTTCCCGACAGCCACGCGGGCGATGCCGCTGGCAAAAGCTAGTGGTTTTAAATAATTTACAAGATCCAGATTTGTTTTGCTATGACACTATCAGTGCTACGAGGAAAAGCCACATACCTACACGTGCTTTTACTTAGTTTCAGAATTTTTAAGTGACAGCCGAAGATGCTGTTTAAAAAACAGTATAAAATCAATTAACACAGCCTCTGCACAGGAAATACTGAACTTAATTTTATATTAAAACAGGCTAGTTGCCCGATTCGTGTGACACAATAGGTAGAACTGTAGAACAGCTGTTCGGGTGAACACACCCAGTTGCTGACGAGAGCTGACGCGTGCTGACGATGGCTGACGGCGCGGAGCCGAAGCAGGGTCGTCACTTCGGAGACACACGACCTACTACGTACTACATAATATTACATGACAATATATGATGTCTCAACTGTACCATACGTTTTCAATAACTCTTAAGAATGGATAAGATGAAATTCTCATGGATTTTCAGTACCAACGTCTACAAAGTGGCGAGTCCTTTGTAAACATCTAGACAAAGGTCTTTTTGTAACTGTCTATTGAACGCATCTATTCTTACAGTCTCAAATAAAGACTGGTTCTTCATGAATAAATTAGAAAAGCCAATGTATTGAACATAGAGAGATCTAGATGAAGTGTGTGGGGAGGGGCGCGCGCGGGTCGGGGCGCGGATTGCTAACTAGGCACTATTGCCAATCGATAGGTCGTTACTTGAGCTGGCAGCCGCGCCGCCGCCGCCCGCCGGCCACGCGCGACTCATCACTTTAGATGCTGCTACGTCAGGTCACTCTCCTTTTCTCGATGTCCTTCAAATTAGCTTTGTAGGTCAGGTTTTCGTTGGTTGAACTCCACGTGGTGTTGTTGACATGGTCACAGTTATGTCACGTTGTTACACACGTGAGGTATCGGTTAATTTACAATTAATGCTAAGATGCCTTTAATTGCTCCAATCGCAGTAACAACACGTATGTCGTATAAGCGTATTCGGCACTTTTGCAGACAAACTTGGTATCCATGTTGTTACCAGCCATGCCATGTCCACTCAGCAAAAGACTTTGTTTACAAGTATATATGTAGTTAGATACCTACCGAGCTACTTATTCGCTAACTCTATAATCTTATCAACTCAGTGGGTTCATGGAAATGACCTGCTAGACGTAAATAAGTAGGAGACTGCAAACTCGGCGGACTTTCACTTGTCTAAGCTCGAGCGTGCAAGTAATTGTGTCAATATGATGATAGAGCCAATGAACCGGATGTTGGAAAGTAATTTGATAGCCACTGCAGGTTCTTTTCATCTGTATTTTTATTCTGATAACATTTCGTATTCCCTTGAAAAGGAGCGGCAGGTGGCTTCCGGGCTGCAGTTGTATGTTTTCGTTTTGAGATTTTTCAGGGAAACTACCGACTTATCTTTTTATAAGTAGGTACTTCAGAAATCCATAAAGCTAGTGTTTCAGAAATTCATTCTGTTTTAACGGATGCAATAACCCAAATAGAAAAAAACTTTATTTTTATAGGTAGAGGAACATATATTTCTGTGCAGACAACAAATATTTGATAAGAGTCGGCCCGATCCCGTGATACCGCGAAAAGGGTGATGCTTATGTTTACTTATGCAAAATCTTGACGAGTACATTTTGCATTCGTCTTCCCGCATGTGTTTTATATTCGTTTACTTCGGTCGGTCGAGCTCGTAATCGCCGCCGTGTTTGCGAGGGGAACTCTGCTGACTGAGCCCCACAAATATATGTCGTAAGATTTAATAGACATGTAATGGATATCTGGATGACGTTTTAAGGATTTGAGCAAACCGAATATGTCATTTCATTTCTGTGTAATTGGAATTTTATTTGCGGGATTTTTGGATCATGCCCTCGTCCTTTCAATTTCTTTTATAATAAAGTCGCCAGCACAATGTGAGTGTATTGTTATGGCTCCTATGTAGGTATCCCTATCATAGAGACTGACTTTCTACTGTGAAGAAAAGCATATTGAAGACTGTGAAGAAAAGCATATAGAGGACTTTACCTTTCTTGTGAACATAGAGGTTTGTTTTCATGGGTTGAAATTATTGTTAGGTTTTAAAGGACAATAAGTTAACAAAAAACACAAATCAACACGTAAAGCTTCACAAATACATTCATAACACCTGACACGTTCTGTTAAAGCGTCAAGAGAAGGTATTATATGTGCGAGGTGTGGCGTCAAAGCCGCAAGTGAAGCTCTTTTCAGTCCGTACGTGATTTAAGCATGATTTAAGTGAATTATGCCGCCCTTCAGTCGCGCTCGCGGCGGAGCCCTGCACTCTTTCGAGTCCTGTTTAACGCGTCGCGGGAGCCGCATCAAAGACACTGCCTTCCATCATGTCAAATAGTGTGGAAGGAACTTTGATGATGCAAGCGATTTTCTTAACACATTTTTTTTTTGTGTAAGTAAATCAAATATTGTAAGTTATAAAAACGAATTTTGGGTTTGCTAGGCGGTGCACGGATAATAAGGTAGGGTCAGGTGGTTCGATAGATATAATCAGGCCCTCCATTTTTGTTTACTGTTATTATTATTATTAACAACACTATCATTCAATTTCAGGGATGGAAGACTGATTTTGTGTCCATAGTATATAATCCTTACTCCTAAATTCCACCACAACATAAATAAAAGTTCTGTTTCCACCTTCTGTGCTGGGTATGATCGGGCGGGTGATGGGCTCACGCCGTCGGCGCCGCAGGGATTCGCTGCAAACACGATTGTCGTCAAACGAACCGGCAGACCGCGCTTGCCGCACACCTGCCGACTATTTCCATACATTACATGCTGTTCTGATGTTTGACTGACTAAAAGTCCTCGTTTGGCATACGCACACACTCACAATCCCCGTTTACACGAAATTGTAAGTGGAAATCGTGGGAGTCCCCGTTAAATCTCGCATAAATTCGTATAATCAACGTGATGTGCATGAGTGGGTGCCTCAGTTGACGTATTTGAAGTTTCAGCTAACAGAATTGCTTTGCAAGAGTGGATGCCTGAAGCTCCTTGATCTATGCAAATATGTTGACAACTGTTCAGATAACGATTCAAGAACAATCATTGACATCTCGGCAGGAGACACGAATGAAGTGTTTTTAGATTTTGAAGTGATTTAAGGAGTTATTCAAATAGACTTAAGTAGTATTCACTGATTTTACTATTGTTTTTGATAAGTTAAAATTGACGTAGATATACGTTAAATAAGAATTGTTTTTATTTTTCAGAAGTCGTTATTTTTTGCTCGATTCGGTTGGTGGTAGGGCTTGTTCCAAGTCCGCCTGGCTAGCTACCTTCATCTTACCTAAGTCTGTCGTCCTATCAACAATCTTAACAACATTGTTGTGGTACGGAAGTTAGAGGTATGGAAAGCCTGTTCCTCTGTGGTTAAGGATTCCGGGTGAAGTTCACTTCCACCTTGGGCCTGATCATCACTTACCATGGTGAGATGCAGACCAAGGGCACCAATGTGGTTATATAAAAAAAGTTTAATTTAAATAAGTAATGAAAATGGTCAGCCTAAATCTCTCTGACCTACAGAAATTTATTTTTTCCCTTTATTAGAAAATCGGTTGAGCAAAATAAAAAGGTCATTAAGATATAATATTTCATAAGTTGTATTGTATCTTACAGGCATTACCTACGAAATCACAAATAACGATATAGTAGGAAATTTTAAAACACTGCGTAGTCATTTTCTATAATAAAGCGTAGCATGGCGTAGCACTTCGCGTAGCAAGGATAGTGAAATCTCATATTTATAATTTTTACAGAAACTGTTAGGGTAAGTAAATATATTACAATTTTGAATAAATTATCTGTATAAATAAATGATTGAATATTAAACAAAGAACTTAATATCTATGTGAAACAATGTAACATGTTTACATATTGGCCGGCACGACCAGATCAAATTGCAGGCGACATCCTGTTCGCGGTACTACCTGAAAATCTATACCGAGAAGCGTGACTAAGTTTCGAAATAACACAATAATTTTATATGAAATTATTGGTTGTGAGAAAGTTGTGTAATAAGTAGAGAGAAGAGCAAGTACCTACAGTTAGTCTCAAAACATGTATACATTTACAAGAATTCATTTTATTGTCTACAATCTATGTTCAGTGTAGGTATAGTGTGTGTATGCATCTTTTTGAGGTTGACTGTAGGTATTTACATAACAGGAAGAGTGAGATGAGGCTGTCTGCTTTGCTAAGACACTTTCGAACAGCGAAGGTTTACTTTTGATAAATGAAGGACTAACATCGGACCGCATGCCCAGTACTTGCGACTACACAAACGAGAGATCAAACTGGAGATTCCGTTATGCTTCTAATTTCCTAATCTAAATAATATCATCACCATCACACGTGTAGCCTCCTTGTAAGTGTGTCTACCGACATGTGCCCAGTGCTCATTGTGATTTCGCCTGACATGACAATTTCTTCGTCCCGAACTCCGGAAGCGCGGCCTCGGAGCATTGCGTAAGTGTGGCAACACTCGCAGCCACCAGCGATTGACGTATGAGTTTATTTATTTATTTGTTTTAACCACGTATTGTTGTACTTTTAACATAACACAACGCCTGTATTTACAGATGCAGTAACACAGGTGTGAAGCACCTATACAAAAATGTTACCAGTTATGTTTAGGTCACATGTAATAAGAGGGTTTGTTGCCATAATCGGGCACAAATTCAGACTCTGGATGGCTAATTGAATTCCTGATGACACTTCTCAAAGACCCTTTGTCCCACCTGGAAATCGAATAGAAATATCGTTCAACAATAGCGCTTGCGACCATTGATTTGAACAATCGATTAATATTACGGCTATAATACTGCGACTTTTACCCGTTTCTTGGATTTCTAATCAAAATCTTAATCAAGTTATGCTTGTCCATTTACATGATTGCTTTGTCTACCTTGGTCAAACAATCACAACGGCTAACATTATTTAACTGGCTGTAAAATAGTTTCAGGCTATTGAAATACAGTTTTAGTATGAAACTAAAGAAATAATTAGGTAGATATTCTTTGTTTTGTAATCACGTGTAACGTAGCAAGGTACATGAAGGATCGTCACACGGTGTGGATAAGGCCGCCGCCGGCCGGCCCGGGCAGTGTCAGGTTCGCTAAAACAATGGTGTCGGCGCGATCGAGTGGCACAGGCTCAAGGTGATGGTTTCATAATATAATATACAAAACATTGATACAGTGACACTACACGAATCCCTGCTACTTATAGTTTGTTCCAAAATTATCTGATGATAGCGTAAACAAACCATGTTCAGGTTAAATTCTTACGCGATAACTCACTAAAGGAATTAGGACTTAAGAAGGTTTCAACTTTAAATCTCACCTATTTTTAACCGACTTCTTCAAAAAGGAGGAGGTTCTCAATTCGACTGTATGTTTTTTTTTTTTTTGTGTGTTATTTACTCGATTACTCCGCCAATTATGAATCGATTTTGATGATTCTTTTTTTGTTTTGTAGGCCATGCTTCAGAGGTGGTCCCATAAAATTTTTATTAACTTTGCTTGCGTAGTTTTTGAGTTAGCTTCAATAATTACGTCTTTTTCCCACTTAGTCTATGTAGACGATATATTGTTTGACTCCGTCACTGTTATTTACATAGCAGGTAGTGGTATTCGAATTTGTGTGGGATAGGTACCACAACTAAAAGGTGAAAAATAAAAACTTTAATTTCGGAAGTCGGTGTCTTTGCTTTTCAATTTTCGTTTTTTGCCACCGACTTCCGAAATTAAAGTTTTTATTTTTCACGTTCTTAGTGTTTTTTTGGAAGTCGGTTGTTTTTTTTTTTGTAAAAAGTTTTTTCCCACAATTACTGTTCGAATAACATTATAATAATAGATATAGAATAGTAAATAATAATATGAAAATTGAGGCTAATACGATTAACCTCAATTGTCAAATGAAAAACATCATATCTAAGATGATTTAAAATTAGAATTTCAAATAATCACATCGAAACACTTAATTTGTAAGAGACACAACTTGGCATCCACAGGTACACAGGTTTCTGATCCTTTTATTTACATATTTATCATATACTTTGGAACAGACTATAAGTAGGTACCTACCCGTGTTACAATGTAACATGTAATACTATAACACTTTATCAATACGTATCCGGTGTGCTACGCCGCAAGTGTAAATATTTTTAGTTTCTACTTCGTGTGTACCGACACTGTTCCCGTTATGGAATGAAAGAGGAACTTTTAAGTTTTACTGTAGGTAGATATGTAAGTACTTATGCGACGATAGAGGAAGTCTCAGTGACGGTGGGATGCATAAAATCAATGTCTTGGACTTCTTTTGATTTAAGTACTTATTGATTTCTGATTTCTGCAATACTTTTGGGAGCATATATAGTCGCGGCTGTCTAAACCGTAGGTATTCTTACTAAAGTTCTTCTTTTCGAGTGGATGGCAAAATGTATAAGTACTTAGGTAAATATTTTATTCCGTTAGGTACCTACTTCTAAACTTAAACCTCGACTATATCATAAAAGTCTTGGCTAAATCACTGTTAGGCTTGGTCAGTATACCAAAACCAAGGTTTTGTATACCAAGGAATTTTTAGAGCTATTTGGTACACAAATGCTGACGAACGTTTATCCATGTTAATGGCCTGCCCTAACAAGTCAGTGCCTATAACCTCTTCCTATATGCAAATAGTAGTAACAGCTACGTATATCAATTATCTGTACAATACCTGTATTACAGAAACCAGCATACTCAGTGAAATGGTTAAACAAATCGGAATGGCTGAGTGATAAATGATCGCGAAACAAGTGTTCAATCAGCGTGCGGTCAGGCGGCAGGGCTAGGGCGGAGGGCACACCTACCGCGCGGTAATAGCGCCCGGGCTCATTGGGCCATTGGGCCCAACCGGTGGCACAAAACAATTGGGCCCTAATGACCCTCCGTGAAACAGCGTCGACAAAACTATGCGTAACGATCAAATTAACGTTACCGGCTGAAGGTAATTAGATTGTCTGTTAAGTTAACGCTTAGATATGTGAAAGCCATAATTGTACCGAAATTACCGATCACAACCGGTTTGAAAATATTATCGGTGATACTAGCAATAACAATAACTTTGTGTTACAGCGAAGCACCACTTATCACACCCACGGCAGGAGAGGCAGTGTTACTACAAGTCTTTTATGGCAAAAAGCATGCTGTTTCATCATCTGTAATAAATGAGTGGCTAAAGGAATTGAGTAGAAAATAGAAATAGAAAATATTTTAATGTCCAGACGACATGAGTAGCTTAAAATATTACCTACAGGTTACAAAGTATTATTTGCCAGTGAGCCCCAAACTAGACAGTTAGTCTGTATCATCTTGGGGCTCGGGTACGAATTCCAGAGTGGTGATTTCAGGTGTGGTATGGTATTCGTACGAGTAAGAGAACTAGGTATCTTTCGTAAGATATTTTAATATCACAGCAGGTAAATAGGTAAGTAAACCTAAACATGAGACCTTAAAAAATATCATACGTAAACAATTTCAGTTATTTCAATAATTACCTAATTGTGCAAAATAATTAATAAACATTTTCCTACAGTTGAAATGAAATGTTAACGACGTCAATTTTTATTGCAAGCAATGTTTCTGTACGTAATTGCAAAATATTAATTTCTTAATTAGGTAAGTGTGCCTCGCTCGGGGGCATTCACCTGTGTTCTCAAGGTACATTATTAAACTTTAAGTAAACACTGTAATTATGAAATATTCAGTGGTTTCTTTTTTCGATTCATTGCGATACAATTCGCGTGTACAGAACAAAATATGGCACACACAATGCCAACAGGGCCTACATTATGTAGTAAGTAGAAGTTTACAGACACAGATCTTAAAAAGGTTATGTTTCGGGATAATGCGAAACGCTATGTGCTATTAATTTGGTCTTGAATAAAAAAATCTTAAATTCATTAACAGACAATGCACAGTTTAAACCGCTGGATTTAGGACCATGAAACTATGCACAAGAGTTCCTATAAAGCGAAAGTGGGCACTATGGAAGATTTTTTGAAAATCCTTGCCCATAGGGATGAAAGTTTGTATGGAAGTTCGACATTTTTGCCGATGGAAAATCCCGCACACGGCACACGGCTTGTCCTAAAAGGAAGTAGTCGGTGACTATTTGCTACTAGTCACATTATGAGCCTCAATCTAACTTAAAACAATTAGATTTACGTACATTCAGTGTCATTGATTTTTTATAAAAAAATTAGATTTCAGTTTTACTGCATGTCCATGATGCTGAACGTGGCGAAAACATAGTACTTAGACATGCCGATTGCCATAAATAATATTATCACACAAGTGCAAACACGCTAGCTACGAATTACAGCTCCATTATAACGTATTGTTATTCCAGGTTCTCCTAGCCTAGTCTATCGCACAATAGCTAGATAATTGATCGTTACGTGTGCTTACTAAGTAGTTGAGTTAGGTGACAGGCGTTGAGCCGCGACCGGTGGCTAATCCAATCACGTAATTGGACTTAGCTTTATTCAATGACCGGGTAATGAGTACTACGACTGGCTTCTATGGGATAGTAGAATTACCCTACTGTTATATTTAGAAATGGTGTGTTCGATCTAAGAAGTCTGATGGACATCGGTTTGCCGTCGGACAGCGCCTGCTTGATAAAACACTCGCTCACGATGTACGGGCGGCCAAAGGATGCAGGCCATATGAAATTTATATTGACTCGAGCTTACATTACATGTCAATTTCGGTATTATAGCTTCGTCTTTCGTTCAACATAAATTACATAGTAATAGAGATAGGTTCCATGAGCCCCTAGCTAGATAGTTGACAGCTGACAATGAACATCCATATAATTTTAAATACTTTCTGCCCAAATGAAAAATGACCATTAAAATACAAAAAGGGCGATAGCAGAAGAAATTAGAGGAATTAAGGATGTTCCGTCAGTCAGCGGCAGGAGGCGCGTTGATCACCGCTCTTGGGGCGGGTCGCAGTGACACTGACGAGTCTGACGACTCATTAGCACTGGATCGTACGCCGGGGGCACATCACTCATCAGTCCAGATTGACAACCGTTTCAACTATCGAACTCTTTGCCGAGATCTAGTAGAGTCATTATCGGGGTACATACTTACAAAAGTAGTCTATGAAAGAGCTGATATGAACTGTAGTTTTTACTGAAGTAATGTTGATATTGTGCCTACTAAAGATCAACCTCCACGGCTGATGTAAGATTTAACTACCAAGTGCGGTGTTCTTTTTCATTGGAATTTATTCAGAATTTTGAAAAAGAAATAAGTGGTTAAAATGGCTGTTTGCTACATTCATTTTTCGGTTCTTACAAACATTAGACTTATTAATGAATGTATGTCCGTAACAAACTCACATGATAATGAATCAGAATCGGATTAGTGTTAGTAAAGGGTGATCCATCCGCCCATCACAGCGCGCCCTGCCTCAGCAGAGTGCAGTGACAGCTAGACCAATTGGCTTCGTTTGGAGTCGCTGTCACACTTGACACGGGGTTATGATGTCTGATTTATAGGTACTTACTTACTCCTATTTGGGAATGAGTTTTGGAACAACTTACAAACTCAGTTCACAGCTGAAAGCTAAATGAACAATGTTTTGTTAAAAATACTTAGTACCTACTTACAGTTTAGATATGCTTTAAGAATAACCAACTCCAGTATCTACAAGACGTATCCCTACGGCCAGAGGATTGATATAAACTAAAAAGAATAACGTAGCCCAGTATCGCCCCAGAGGACTTAATTTAAAATAAACCGCACTAAACAGCTAACACTAACAATAAACCTTCTTGTTAGCTAACGGCAAAGCATATTTACGGAATAAAAATGTAATGATCCCAATCCATTACCAAATTATCTTACAAAGTAGCGTAATAAATATAGATATCTGTCTGTATTGATGCAGTGAGCGGAGACAATATTTACTGGGCTACTCCCCTGGTCCTGCCGAACGGAAACTTATAGTTTTCTTGAGGCGCCCGCCGAATAAAATACTGCTGGTCGGGACATAAATCAGATCGTGTCGTGGTCGCAGCCGGCGCGGAGACGCCGCCCCGTGCTGTCGGACGGCAGACCTGACGCCCCGGCCCCGCTACATTTTAATAACAGGACTCCGCCATAAATGGTCAGTGACAGATTTTATTTCAACTCGTATATTATCTCTCCAGTCGTGCAGACTTCTTTTATTAATATTTGTTCTGTAAGATCCCCTCTAGCTTTACCTGCAGAGTTATTGAATACTTAGGTAGGTACCTACACTTAAGTAAACTAGTCTAGCAGGCATATAACTAATGGTTTTATTTAAATATGAAAGTAAAATGCTTATGAAAAGCTTGTTTAATCTCCACAGTATATCGTACCATCCATCAACCTAAGCTCATCTATCTGCTGCTACTGAATTTACTAAATCCAAGTATCAAATAGGAAATTCGTCAGCCTTAGGTATACATATATATGTAGATTGTAGATAGAATATATTGCAGGTAAACAACGAAAGAAGTTATCTATTTTACACGAGCATTATTCTTTAAAGTACCTAAGTTATCATTTGTAATAAAAAGTAATTGGCAAGTTTAAGTTCATGAAACTTTTCAGTGAGTACTTTCTTTTTCAGGTAGATACTACTTATTTCCATATATAACGGTCACCGACTGTTATGCTGTCTGTACCTAACCTACCTAAAAATGCAAACATAGATACATAACTCCACGCAAAACTATGAGACCAAAAAATAACAGAAATTGCAGAAACTCCTCATAAGTCACAAAGTAAAGTCTAAAATTATTAATATCGGAAATGGAAAGTTTCAATAAGTGTAGATATGTATCGATGGCGGCGGCGGTGGCGGTGGTGTTTTATGGGCAGTTTTAGTGCGCTGGCCGTCGCCAACAATAACGGTGACCGCAAGGGTGTCGGGGGAACAGCTGTTTTTTACACGTTCTTATACAACCTTTACCTCACAAGACAGGAACTAGGAAAATCTTTGGAAACTCTTTGTTGACAATTTTCCTTTAGTTGGCAGTCGATAAGTGCAATTATAGTTGATAACAGATAGTTGTTGTGCCTACATAGTAAACTAAATTAGGGTTGCATTGAGATTTTAACCTGCATTTTAAAACTGATTAATATTTTAATGCGGACAGGGCTAATAGAGTTTTGAGTGACTATCAGAATTGAAATGATGTACTTATTCTGCTTGGACAACACAATTTTAGAATAACGTCTCTGTTTTTACTCTTAATAATATTAGTTACCTACGAGTAGGCGCCACTATTAGATACATACAAAAGTCTTATCCATTCCTTCTTTGTTCCGAATTGACCGTAGCCATTACAATAAAAATATTAAAAACCGCATAAGTAAGTGGCGGAGGTCGTCGGCAGTTCGGTGCAAATGTCGCCCCGGACACTTACATTATTCCTTAGTGGCCCTGGCGGCCGGTGTACGGCGGCCGGTCCGGCGCTGCGCGTCCGCTGGGTGGCCGCTCTCAGCCCCTGCACCTATTATCTCGATACTTTAGATAGTCACCGGGACATTCACGGTCTCCGATCGTTCTCACAAATGACCGGCCATTTGTCCCGATCCGATTAATCATGATTGTGTTTGTGTTGTACCAGTACTATAAAAATATAATCCCTTTTGGACTTTAATACGCGCAACTCAAGCGGAAATTGATGAGATTCGAAGACGTTGAAAAGGATTGAATTTCATCAAAGGAAGTCATTATAAACGTCTTATAGATTCTGATGGATTTTCCATGAATTATATTGGTCTGTTTGGTAGTTCTTGAAAATTAATCCAAGGGATTATTTTACGTCGATAGCTATGAATCACATGGAAGACAAACTTGGAATATTGGATATCTGCAAAAACCTAAGAAGGCAGTCTCGATGGAAGTCCGTCAGGTAGCCAGTTATGAGCTGTAGGGGGGGAGGAAATCAAAATTAAATTATTGAACGAATGCAATTGACTTACCTAGTGAATTTTATGAGGAATCTGTACGCATATGGAAATGTTTTGAATTTTAGCGAGTTAGATTTATTTGGTTAGTGCTATTTTAAAATAAACATAGTTAAAACAGACTGCCCCAAATAAACGTATTTTCTTTCTTTCTTTTTTCCTTTACTTTAGTAGGTTTTAATACGAAATACTGAAAATAGAACATCCTACGCATTGTGGCATAGCAGACAATAGACAAAAATGATATTTTGCTCTTGTACTTACTTTAGTAGGTACCTACTAAAGTATGTCCACATAACGCAGTAGGTAGGTATGTGTGCAACTGAAATGCACAAAGTGCTGATTTAGCTAATGCGGCTATATGACACTACTGAGTGTTTGGACGGTAATAAACAATGCAATTCACAGTATTGTGTCGCTGCAATGTTAGTCTCTACCTACTTGTACACATTTAAATAATATAACATCACGCCTGTATTCCCCGTAGGGTTATGCAGAGGTGTACCTATAGTACACCCACATTTCGCCAGTTATGTTTTAAGTCCCATGTAATAGAAGGCGAGCTTATAGCCATCAACCAGGCACAAATCCAGACTCCAGGCTGCCTGAGAAATCCCAGATGGTAAAACCCAATAACACTTTGCCCGACCCGGGAATCAAACCCTCATGCGACCATTAGACCAACGAAGCTGTCCATTTAAATATTACCTACACAATAAGAATTTGTAATACCTACTACTATGTTAGACACGGGTAAGGCATCATTCACATTTCGCCAGTTATGTATGAAAAAATCCACTAATATTATATGACAGAGCTGGCGTTCGAACCCAGGATCGTGTTTGAGACCACTGGAGGGAAAGCATTTTTTTTACATTATCGTTGCAATTAAATCTTTAGTTGCATACCTAAGGGTAAAAGATCCTCCAGGGTTGCGGGAATGTCCGAAAGGGATACCGGGACTTTGGCAACAGGCAACTGAAGGAACACGGGTGGGTTTTAGGCAGTAAAAGTCTGACATGCCCTTCCGCTCCACCCAGAGCGGAAGAAGTCATTTGATGATTTCCCAAACTCAAAAAAAAAAAGAAGGGTAAAACATAAGCCTAATCAATATCTAGTTCACTTCTTGTGCAACAAATTTCTAGCTTAGGTACACTGATACTCAGCAATATCAATTTATCGGGAAGAAGATTACGTAGAACGCATTTAAAAACAAAATGAAAGAAAGGATTACAAACAAAATACATTCTATGTTTCTGATTGAAATGCGCGCTATAAGTTTTCAGTGACAATCAATAGTTCGATAGTGCGATTGATGCGTGCAGGGGACTCCGTTCCGGTCGGCTGTGTATATCGGATGAGCCGATTGGGGAGATGCCGTTCTGCTCCATTATACCTCGGAATAATCCTCAGAGCAATGCACATTGGCTTGTAGACCTGTACTGCCGGCTTTACTTGAGATCGGGTATTAAGAATATGAAATAAAAAATTGCAATGGTTTTGATTGTACAAGTTTTTTTAAAAGGTTTTCTTGTTTTTATTTCTGGCTTAATTTATAGAATGTGATAAAAGCTTAATTTTTATTAAGGCATCAACTCGGAAAACAGTATCTATCTATCTGTAACATTAATCTAAGTATCTACCTAGCCTCTCTATCTTTCTCATGTAGAGAAGGATTAAACGACGCGCTCAGCGCGGGTGGGTCTCGGCACCTATTAATTAGGTACTTAGGTGCTATAATGTATTTTGCCAAACTCCTAATGGCACATGCCACGATTTATATCACTTTATTGAAGTTATAAAAGAGCACAAAGAGTCTTCCACATTTAAAATGACATTAACATCATACAGTAACGTGTTCTGGGAGTTGCTCGGAGCGCCTCTCTCACGCGCTCCGCTGAACCCTGATCCTATCATAACGCAATCGCATATCGCCCACCTAGTAGTACGACAAAGTTCCATCTCCAAATGGTACATCAAATCTCAACCTTACGCACTTCGTATTAGATTGAAACTCCGCAAATAAAACAACGTAGTACCTTGTCAAAGAAGCAGTAAAAATGTGCAGATATTTACGTTGATAGCCTTCCAGCAAAGAAGTGGAGTAGATACGTGAACTCGATCAGGGACCATAATAACCTAAAGCTCACGTTATTCCTTCGATAAATGTAACGTATGTATCCGCAGATTGAAAACAATCTTTTCGTGAGTTATTAGATTTTTTTATACCTATGTAGCTGTTAGGATTTTTTTTCGCAGAAATGAGGAGCGCTGTTAGGTGGGTGGATATTTATACTTATTTTATAAATAAATATAATGTTTTTCGTTAGGTAGTTACTCCTAAGTAGTCGAATTTATTACATTTTTTTTTTCAGGCTATAAAAATGGTGTATTTGTCGCAGAAACATGTGTAACATTAAATGTACCAACTGTACATTTTTGTAGCACCATAACATAGACATTATAAAATAAAAGTTTACAATACTGATAACATTATCTTGATTAATAGTTTAAATGTTTTCGGACTTCATACTTTTTAAAACCTTATGCTGGGAATTTTCTCGACACAAGTGCCCGAATTAAGGAAAAATATAAGGAAGTCCACAAAAACCATAAAATATCCCCCTAAGCTTCCGCTCACCGATAATCCCTTTAGCGAGGGAAAAAACTTCAAAAGTTTGTGCGGGCTTGTGGGGTCCTGAATTTTTGATCTCTATTAAATTGTTTCAAATCGTTTAACTTGTCGCGGCTCAATCAGTGCGCGCCGCGTGTCGTGCCGTGCGACACCGTGCCGTGCCGCGCCTCTGTTTCACGCTTGCTGCTTCGCATAGTGATGCTGAGATTGCGTTCAGCTCACGCCTCACGCGTACGCGGCGTAACGCCTTCGTATGTGCAGTGACCGTGACCAACTATGATTTTGCCATTTCTGAAAACACAAGGAGTGTGGTGAACTGTTGGTAATGCGTTTGTGATTGATTTCCTTCTGGGCACTCTCCTTTAACAAAATGTCGATCGAGATGTCATAAAAATTATTCTATTTACCAAATATTTAAGTACTAATTATTATTTTCTAATATAAGGGTTGAGTTTATAAAGCAGATAGGTTATCATAAATGTACGAAGAGGAACGTACGATGGTTAGCAACTGCGTATAAGCTGGCATTAGGCGGATAATACCATAATACTCAATGTGTTTTGATTTTATTTTCTGACTAGCTTTTGCCCGCGGCTTAGTCCGCGTGGATTTCGGAATATAACCGATCGTACAATAGGATTAAAAGTACCCTATGTGTTAATCCAGGTTATATAAACTACCTGTGTGCTAAATTGCTCCCAAATCCTTTCAGTCCAGTCGTTTCTGCGCCAATCTGGAACATACATCGAGACGAATAGACAAACGGACAAAAAATCTAAAACAAGGTATATTTTGTCATGAGACTCGTAACCACACCTCGTATTGCAATTACTTTTTTTATATTTATTCAATGTACCGTTTTAACTTCGTTAACTAATATTTTATTTATTTTAAGTTGTGTGAAACCAAAAATTATTACAAAAACCAATCAATTACTCCAGAAGCCAGGCTTTGTTTTTAGATCCGGACAATTATTATTTTATCTGTTATACAATATCGTATGACCATAAATCGTCGATAGTAACGGTAGGTGGAGGGTCCTGGGTCGGCGCATCACGGCAAAACTGATTTATGCACTGGTGATATTTTATAGCGCAGTTTGTTCCGGCCGTTATTGTATTAGGGCGGCTGTTTGTTACATCGCCTTTGCCCTCGCCCCCTGACATATACTGCGACGTTTTCTTTTAAACTCTTTAATTGTTTTCTTTAAAAAGTTTCGGTGCTGGGGGAAGGTTAATCAGGCTCTAAAGTGGTTAAAGGATTTTCATTGGTTTAAATGTGAGTTGTTACAATTCTTCGTTCATAACTGACCGTTCCAAAGAAAATGACCATTGCTATTCAATTTTCTTCAGATGTTAAAAGTGAAACAGAATTGTTTTTAATTGAGTTAATGAGTGCTGAATTTCTGAATTAAGGTGGCTGAATTGAATTTCTAGCTCTGTGATATGCTCTGTGATGTCACTCTTCTTTAGTGTCATGTAATAGTTAGCAACGTAAGCACTTACCGTATCAATCTAATAAATACACATCTCTTTTAATTTGCTCCGGCTTCCCCTTTTTAACTAGTTGACTCCCTTAAAATCGTTTTAAACTTCATAACTGGCGCTCAATAAAAAATAACGTTTCAGACTGTACCCCAATTTTTTAAATTGCGTGAAATTAAATTTAGAATATACTCTTTATCCCTCCGGAGTCTGACAAATAGGCGAGAGCACCGACGCCGCGATTTAGCCATGCTGTAATTGGTTTTTTAATGCGGCTCTCGCGAAGTACCACCTTCCGCTTTATCAAGTGAATACATTATCAAATTGTTAGGCGGTCGACGCGTCCCCCGCGCCATGAATAAGAATCAAATGCGTTCGCGGTTCACACACCGCGCCGACCGCACTGAGGGGTTGCAAATTAGTGATTCCGCTTTGCCAGTGCGCATTTTAACGGTTGATAAATATAAATTAAACCATAATACTTATTGTTACAGTCAATCTTAATTTTTATAACCATTTTTTAATGCAATATTTTGATTGACGTATGTAAGTATTAGGTATTGATTTTTCCTTGCTTGATAAAATTTAACGCTTCACTGTTTTGGCAATTTTTCTTATTTTCTTTTTAACATGTAAAGAACACTACCTTGAGTGATATCGACAGGGGTTCGACTGATAGTGCAGATGGAGGGCGCATTAAATTTGACAAGCGAAGATATTCAAAAGGTATCACTAGGGGCGTGTGTTTTCATTGTTAAATCAAAAGCCGAAGACATTGCTTTAGAAAAGACACAAGTCGAGTTAACCCAAAAAGTGCTTAAGCATTTTTTAAAGCGGTCGTTCATTATATGGCAAACTTAAATATATTTTTTATGCGGTGGAGATGTATCGAGCATTATTTGCCGTGACGTCACTCAGTTGATAATGGAGATGTATTCCCGTTCCGCGAGAGGAACATCTCGTGAATCCGGTCACGTCCGACATTACGTCGGATCCTTCGACTGACACTATCCGTCTTATTCCAAAACGCGATCTAAATTTAGTACTGGGATTATTACTAGGTTTAAACCATGACTAAATAAAACGTTATTATAAAATGAAGTTTATCACTAGTTCCAGAACTATCTATGGTACTAAAGTTAGTCCGCCGAGACCCCTAGTTTAACTTTGGTACTAATTCATTTGACGTTTGCGTGGCGTCTTGGTTATTGAGTTCTTTAAATAAAAATCTTAAAAAAATGAATATTAACATGATCGACGTGATGGATTTGGAAGATTTGGATATGCTGGAGAGGTCTCGGCGATCTTACAGACATCCTCATTGTGTGAATCCGTTTGAATTGAGTGACGAAGATTTCAGATACAAGTATAGGTTCATAAAACGTTTTGGTGGAAAAATAGTGGATCTTTTATGTGAGGATTTATCCCACAACTCTTGAGGATGCCTATTGAGTCCTGAAGTGCAAGTGGTTTGCGCATTACGCAACTGGGTTCGCCATGAAGTATGTAACCTTGGTCAATACTAACCTAACATTAGACAAAATCAAAATAAACTAGGTAATATTATTGTTTTATTCGTAGATTCATTCAAGTAACACAAGTAACTCACGAACTATATAGAATTGTAATCTGTGCTCACGAACAAACCACGTATGTAACAGTACAGTATTGTTAAAAACAATTGAATACAAATACTTCATAATATTTATTTAATAATACAGGACGCAACACATCACATTCGTCTCAAATTACGCGCGCCTCCGCCGAATGTAAGGCGCTCCACTTCACGCTAGAGGTCTTAAAAAATATGACAACTTGATTATAAAAAGCGCGTCAAAACTACAAGTTGTGCTTGTTCAATATATTGTAACATATAGAAAGAACAATTTATGACATATTTTAAAGTTGATAAATAATTATTTAAGCATTTCAAGTGTTATTATAATATCAACATTCAGAGAAACAGAACGTTGCTTCAAATAAAGCCTGCGTGAACGAATGAAAGAATGCCATTTTTGTTTTTTATCTATGGACATTATTTAAACCATGAACCTTCTTTGGTACTAACTGATCTTCGAATAGTCTTCGTTTTGTAATCGTAACATGTTTTAAACCTAGTACTAGCTTTATTACCGTAACAATCCTAGACCTTTTAGTCTTGGTTTAAACCAGTACTTTTGCAGTTTTTTGTAATAACACCGTTCGCCTATTGCAGAGAGCTCTGATAACGAGCCTATTGGCTACCTCGTATCATTCGCCCTCGTAAAATTACGATGGTTTTTATGAAGCCTTGAACTACACAGCAATAAGTATTGTCACGAGGATAAAACCTATGAAGGCTTTATTGCTACGCATTTGTTTGTTGATAGTTAAGCCGTCGGGTCGAATTTTACTATCATTCTGAAAAAAATAACATGTAAAAAGCGTGGCGAAACAGTTATCCCTCACATAAAGATGGCTAATGCAGTTACTATAGGAAATCTACGCGCACAAGCGCCTGTCTCCGTGGTTAAGTGGCCCATTCGCGTGCAAACGAGCGCGCACTTTAAAAATAATAAAACCCCTTCAATATCTATGGCGATACTAGAGTACATGTACCTTCACTACCTATGTTTTGGGGTCACAATTTAACAAAGGTACTTTGATGGAATAGTTCCTGTTTTAAAGATTTTTAGACCGAATGGTTATCTACTCAGCAAAATGTCATGCACATTGCCCACTACACACTGTAGGTACCCAATGTTGTCTGGCATTTGTGATTGTATTACAGTGGTTACATACGGTCGCCAGATGTGTGCACAAGCGATCAACTGACCAAGGCGGTCGCGAGTGTAAACACTGCCTAACGAACCGTACCTTCACACCTCCGTATTAGTTTTAACGTGATTTCGAATGTTTTATTGGATTTGTTAATTATTAGATTCTGGTGGAATATTCTACTTAAACAGATCAAGAGTTTTACTCGCAAAAAAAAAATTGGAAAAATGCATGTTTTCCCACGGTGCATTAAAAGACTGATATAAAGTACAAAATACTAATATTTCCTCACACGTTTCCTTATCTCGAACAAACCCTTCTAAAAATCAAGTAAAGACACCTGATTTAAACGGCACGAACAGGGAATAGAAATGTATAAACCTTGTTACTGAAGAAACAGACCCGTATTTCCCTTATTCGTTCATGTGACGCGGCACCTCTATCTAGTTAGAGCGGTGCACACGGGGAAAAATGAAATATAGAGGCAATCCAAATAGATTGTTATCTACCCGCGTGTTTACCGGCGGCGCGAGCACGTTCGCGCTAACAAGCGACCCTCGCGCCTTAAAACACGGTGACAGACACCCTTAGCACCATCCCTAAACTGCACGACGCTATTTGACAGCCAGTGCTCGTGACAGGTGGACACTCACGCTTTTATTCTATCCTGGTAACACAATAAAAATATTTGCTGACCACACAAAATAAGTGTTCGTAAAAAATATCTGGTATAATGATGCTCTCATAAGAGAAACGAGCTATCAATTAAAATACCTATATAATATATTGATTCCTATCGACAATCATAAAAATTAATGTGGCAGATAGCACGCACCTCCAAGGCATTAATTCGTCGACCGTAGCTAAAACTATAAACGTCGGTTAATCCCATGTATCATAGCTGGTCATTGATTTGCTGCTATCGGATGGCCGCGGTGACTTATTGTGGGTCCCCTCGCGTCTCGCGCCCATTACCTCCGAGACCAGTCTCGGTGGACGAATCTTCTAATAACTGCACCTCTAATACACCTCATCTTTCCTTAACGTCCCACTATTCGTTTTGTGACTAATTGAGCGTAGGCGTTGTAGATTTCAGTTTATTGCCGGCACTTTATCAACTTGCTACGGAAATGAGGGTTCACTTTTCTATAATCAGTGCAATATTAACTACCCCAGTAATAGACTTGGTGTAAAATTCAATTATTATATTGTAGCAAACCTGTAGGTAGACAAAGCGCGATAAGAGAATTACAAGTCGTCATTAGCATAATCCGGCGCGGGCGCACAACAGATAGCGGTAAGGTGCTTAGGTAAATTAACTAAGCGCGTCTACGACTCCGCTACGGCGTAGCGCGTAGTCCGCGCTCGTAGTCTCGAGCTTTATCAGCTTTATTGACGTGCCAGTTAAATATAATTTTCACTCAATTTTGGTGCATAATTTGAGTAATATCTTTTTAGTATTTCTTTGTGGTATTCAATAATACAATTTTTTATGCTTTAGGTAATTCGTTTCGGTTGTAATGTTTAATCATACAAACCCGAACTTGTCATCAATATTCTATAGGGTTATCTGTGCTGAACATGTGTAAGTGGACGTGGGCGTGTGCAGTTGTGATTGGATTAGGTCCGTGGTGTGTTGACGAGCCCCGCGGGACGGCGCTCACGACCCACGGCCCACGGCGATGCACTGACACCTCCGTCACGCTCCTAATACCGTCCAATGTCCAGCTCAATACAAATAGGACCCACTAGTGAAGGTCATTCACTCGTGTCTCATAAAACTAAACGAAATTGCCGTTTTTTTTATTATTCTTTACAGATGATGTCCGACATAAAGCGCGCACACCTACTACTGGTTTTAGTACCGTCTCGAAGAAAAAAGTCATGATGCGCTGCCGGGATTAGGATGTCCAGTAGTAGTGTGTAGCTATTTAAGAAAATTATTAGGTGCAATTACGCAGCTTGTTGTGCGTGATTGGAATGCTTGCGGAGGAGGGCGAGGGTCCGACGACAAATTCTTACAAATTAATACATCTATCTGGGAGCCGCCTCGCGACCGACCGCGATACGTGTGGAATACTTTATTATCCCATCTGTACACTATTCTCTAGAGATACAGTATTAAGGATAAGTAGTGTTAGTGGACAGATAAGTGACAGATTCGGCTACTTAATAAAAATGCAGTGTTTACTAAATGCTGCTCATCTGGATCAGCAGAAGATGGAAATTCCTGAATACAAAAACTGCAGCCAATTAATATCAGTGTATGTTTATCAAGAATAGAAGCATGTTATAACTTATGTTCTAGAGGAGAGATTAAGATAACATTGAACAAGGCGTAAGTAGCAAGTGACAGCTGGGTGACTAAAAAATCGAATAGGACGATGGAACAATTGAGGATAAGAGTGTTGTAGCAGACAATGCCGCAACATCGCGGGGAATTCTATTTCTAATCTGTGAGTATAATCTGCAGCGTCAGCGCGACACTGCAATATGCGTCGCACCCGCCCCGCGCTCCGCTCCCCGCGGCCGCTTCACACTCGTTGTTTCGAGAGCAATCGAGGCGCCAATAAAAAAGGCGATCGTCGCCCCGAGCCCGGGCACCGACTTATTTACAGAACACCCTGCCGACGCTATTTATTTTATTGACTGCCATTTGCCCTGACTTTTATCGCTGCCCACTTCCCGGATAAAACAACAGCAGCAGGTACAGATTGTCCAGCAGTAACTGCCTCCGTGATACGGGGTCGTCGCAGTAATCATGATAACTTTACTCCGGCCAATTCTAATAAAAACAGTTCGCATTTGCTCGACTCAATTGCTTTGCCATTATAGTGCTAACTATAACCTTTTATTTTTTACAAAGGGGATTAATGGGGTTATTATAAGGGTCATTATTTATCTAAAGCGACTTCAATTTAAAATATTTTTAACTGTAAATCAATTGCTGTTACTTACTTATTTATTTTAATGATATTATTATTTGTGGAGCAACCCATTAGATATTTAATAAAGCATAATTATTTCATTCCAAGCAAAACTTAAATAAGAATCAGATATTGTAGATTTGTTTAAATATTTTCAGGAAATGCATAATATAATATAGGTATAGTAAAAATATCATAACAATAAAAATCACTTACAAATGTTAGGTAATTTGTTTTATTGTGATGGGTGACCACCGCTGGTAGCTCAGTACAAGGCCGCGAGCAGGCCGCGGCAAGGGGTGACTCCCATTTTCCACACATCATTGCATCGGGCCGCAGATTTATTTGCATGCGGGCCGCTGACCAGGATCCATTACAGCCATTATCATGCTATCTGATCAACCGGCACGAGAGTTATGGCACCCTTGTTTTTCTTAACTACATGAAAAAATGCCAACAAAGGAAAAACTGAATATTTAGGAAACAGGACAGAGGGAATTGGTAATAGTAAGGGTTATAGCTTCCGGTATATTTCTTTTATTTGGGGTAGTCTCCTTGTAGGCGGTGATCAATTTAGCTGAAATATATTCGTTCTTGTTTAGGGTAAATTAAATTAGAATAGCTTTGATCGTTAATAAAACGTATCTAATTCATCACAATCCAAGTAATGAGTGCACTTATCTAATACAGATTAGCTAACGTATCAGAGGCTCGTAAGGAAAGTTAGCGGGACAAACTTCTCAAAGTTGACATAAGTCGGGAAGTTGGTAGGGCGGGAGGCTATTTACTGCGTTTCATTCAGATTTATGCCAGGCGTCGTCCATGGCTAGTTGCTCAATACAGATAATGAACGGGGCGGAAACTATAAATCTGCTAAACTTGCGTAATAGAGAAGATTTGGGAAAGTAAAGTACACATAATAAAGTGTTTAAGCTGGTTAGTTTAGTCGTTCGTGTTCACAGTTCACCCGTGGCCCGTGACGGCCCGGAGCCGCGTGCCATTTGAACCTGCTTAGTGAGGTTTCCGCTTAAGCGTATTAATCTGAAATTAGGTCGCAGTTAACACCGTCATGTTAAGTATTTAAGGGTCAATGTTCCCTCGTACTAATGTTCCGTCGAACAAAATGATACGAGTACATTGTTAATATTTAGTTCTTGCAAGAATAGTAATTTGTAGGTAGCTCAGTTTTGTATTGAGGGTATTTTGTTATAAATTTTTTTGACTTTCGAAAATAAAAAGTATTGTAAGAGTGAAAGACCAGTTTGTGATGTTTTTATTTGTTAAAATTAACATTCGCTTTTTGACTTTGTAATTTTCATACCTTCGTATTTGTATCGCACAATAGTGATTATGCAAGCGGGTCACAATAGTAGTGGGTAGTGGAGATATGTTTGACCGCAGTTGGGGGCGATTTTATTTTACTGAGCGCTTTATTGGTTCCATATCAATGGGCTAGTGCAGTTTTGTCGGTATGGTACCTATTTAGTGAACTTGTCGATGTTATTTGGATGGCATGGCACTATTCTTGCGTTTTTTTTGTTTCATTACAAGTTTAAAATGTGTGTTAACAATCAAATCCTACCTATGAATGTTATACTAATAATGTCTGACGGCTCTGCATGGAGATTCATTTTCATGTAACGGATTATTTTAAACACTTTATAACGTTTTACTTACTTCTTCGAAAATGTGAGGTCGGAAATTTTGGTAAAATAAGACAATAGGTAAAGTTGTAAGTAGGTTAAAATTGTTTTTATTTTATTTTAACAAATTGTAAGGAAGCTACTTTTATCGATAGATCGACTCAAACTACAACACTAGTGGTCATAGATTCGCGTGGGATGGACGCGACAAATCAAGCCGCGAGCTGCAATGGGGCGGCGCCGCATCGACAGCGCTGATTTATAGCGGAGCCGCGTTATCGCACCCGCGTCTCTATCCTGTTGTACACTGCGCTACGCCAAGATACCTCGCGCTACACTGCGCTCCGCCACGATACCTCATGCCACACAGTGCTACGCCATGCTACACCACGCTACGCCGCGCTACGCCGCACTACACTGCGCTACGCCACGCTACGCGATTGCTACGCTGCTACGCAACAAGGTATATTCATTTGATGTGCGCAACTATGCATTATTTTGGAAAGTCTTTGATGCGATTTCAATATAATATCTACTGGTCAACGTGTGTAAGTTATAAAAGCCACACGGGTTATCGATCAGGTTAACCTACGCTTACCGCGGTTGGTCCGTGAATGGGTGACCATCTTTACGTACCAATACCCCTCCGTGCCTCGGAAAGCACGTTAATGACACACGAATGACAGTCTTTACGTTTCGTCAGAAGCCCGAAAGTCTGACAACCAGTCTTACCAAATGGAATCGGGTCGGCTTCCAATCTAACCGGATGCAGCTGAATACCAGTATTTTACATGGAGCGACTGCCTATCCGACCTCCACAACCCAGTAACTGGGCAATACGATACCCCTTGGTAAAACTGGTTGTCAGACTTTCGGGCTTCTGATGACCCGTAACGACTGTCAAAGAGCCACGAATGACAGCCGGGACCAACGGCTTAACGTGCTTTCCGAGGCACGGAGGAGTCTCGGTATGTAAAGATGGTCACCCATCCACAGACCAACCTCGGCAAGCGTAGCTTAACCTGATGGATCGACCCGTGCGGCTGTTATTACTAAGCCACGAACTCCTCTTGTTTCTAATTTATTATAATGAGAATTTAAATAGCAGCTGCACGTTATCGCAACAAAACCCAAAAACATTTACGAAACTTTTCACAAATGTTTTAAAATTCAACCGGTCACGCGTGACATTAAATTTTACTTGTATTTGTAGAGGACGTTTAATCGCTTGTTAACGGTCGGTGACCGTGGTAAATCTCTGGTAATCCGGTGTAGAACAAATATAGTTGAGAGGCAGATAAGGTGCGTCCGGCGTGCGGCCGGCTCGGGCCGCTAATGTGCCATTTGTATGATGATGCCGGCCGCGGCCGAGAGTCGTTCCCTGCGGTATCCTCGATATTTCGTCGCGTGAAAGTGACGTTGCTTGCCACAATAGCTGCTCGTAAGTAATGGTGTTATGGTAGGGCTTGCAGCTTTACGACTTTCGTAAGTACCTGCTACTAGCTTACCAGACTACAGTGCTTAACGTTATTAGCAAGATTAGACCTTAGCAACATACTGGAAAAATGCTAGGACGATGTCATAGTGTCTTTCAAAAATGATACCTACCAGCCTAATGTAACCTTTCGGTCGTAACCGCAACGCAGTAGATATCATCCCAAAACACTCGTTCGGTCGATATTTGATATAGCCATGATGTGTAACATAGATTTATACATACCTATTATAAATTAAGTGTGTGTATGTATGTCCGCGTCGGTCTTCTAAACCACGCAACAGATTTTGTTGAGTTTTTCACCATCTTTTAGAGAATTTATTCCGGAAGGTATGTATGTGTATAATACGTTATTAAAGTTACATATAACTAAGAAATCTCGATTTCAAGTCGTAAAAACCGTGTGAAGCAGGAGCGGGTCGCTTGTTAGATACATCTTGGCTGCTAGTTTAATAATGACTAGTAGAAACACCAACCACCTTTGCCTACACATTAAAGTCAAGGAAAATTCGCTTTGTAACTGTAACGAAGTGAATGTATTAAAAATATTGTATTTGATTAAGATGAATTACTTATATTGTCCAATGTTTAATTGTTAATTATTTATAATACTACTTTCTTCTTGGCATGGGTACATGCAATATGCTAAAACAATAGTCAAGGAAAATGGTAACCTTTAAAACGCTCGTACTAAAGCAGCGTGGACGTGTAGCTAAAAGCGGGCGCCACAGTAAACACCAGAGACAATATTGGCTTTTTCTGCTAAAAAAATGACCGGCGGAGGTCAGTTAATTTACATGGTAAACGTGCGCTTAGAATGGACCGTCACGCGCGGTCAGTCGCTCACAAGACCAGCTATCAAGGACAGGACGGTAAAGCGCGCCACAAATAATTTACAACCTTTAATTTTTGGATTTTACAGAACACTTTTAATAAAATCTTGTCGTTTACCTGAAAAGGGGATGGCACTCGCTTTTTCCATGTAAACAAACACGTATTTGAGAATCTTTGTGTTATTCAGAGGCCTTTTGTTGGCAGAGTCGGAAAAGTCCGGAAAAACTAAGCAGTATTTTTAATCAAGGCGTTGTCCCCGGTTGTTTTTGTGCAAGCCATGTGGGACTGAGCTACTCGTAAAGTAAATGTTGAATCAAACCGGCTGATAGGGTTGTTTTTTAAAACATTGTATCTTTGTATTTTTTATGCGAAACTCGTGGAGGTGCAATTGAAGTAGCCTACTATCCCGCCTATTGGAAAGAAGTAGCCGACTGGTGGTTAGCATTCGGTACTCAAATAGGTATTATAACTTTAGCGCAAGCCACACTGGGCACTAAGCTAAGTTCATTTAGTGGGCCATAAAGCGGGTTAACATCAACGAAAAAACTGCAATGACATTAACGCACACGTACGTATCCTAAACTAGGTTACAACTATTGTAAAATAGGTAATAATTATCTAGAATTTGAGTTTATGACATCATGGTGTGTTCGTGTTTTATACATAGGTGCATAACCTAACTAGGATATAGGCTAGAATTCTCATCTCGTTTGTAATACGGTGTATCATTTCACACACGAAATCGTACACACATATACATCGTATACATTTTGACAAGCTATGCGAACATAAGTAGGGAACAGCTGTTTTTTTTTTTCGCGGATTAAAGGTTGGTCCCTTACTGAAAGTTGTTCATAATGATGAGTACAATGACCCCTTAAGAGATTTCGTGTATGACAAGATACACCTTAAATAATGCTCCTGATCATCAGCCTCTACGGGTCATAATGATGTCGGATGGCGATAATTTAATTTAGACTTGATGGTGTAGCGGATGAGTCGGCGGTAAGAGTGCGTCATTAGCGGTTATCACTTCATTCCGGATGAAAAAACTTCAACAGCCCTCGGCTCCTCTCACGTGCGCTTATGATTTATTAATTTTCACCTTCATAAATACGGTGCACGCCTGTATAATGAGTCGACAGTATACAAATTATTTTCAACCGTGGAACCTGTAGTGGGACCCAGTCAATATACTACGGAAATAGGTACATTGTTTGGATGGGTTTTCGGGGTAGGTATTTATAGCCCTACCATAATCATTTGCAGGTCAGGTAAAGTATACCTATGTAGTGCATTTGCATTCCATGAAATCTTCAGATCATTCAGGCAACCTAGGGAAGAGAACTCTCGATATGTACCTAGTTGAAAGTGCTAATAGACTGTTGACTTTCACGATTTTTTTGTAAGAGTTTGCCGACCGAGACGAAAATAAATATCTAAAATTTAGTCACGTTTCTGCGGTCAAATCGTGAATAGGTCAACGGCATCTATTTACATATCTATGAAGAGAACTCAGAAAACAAACCATTCATAATGGAAATGACTCTAAAATATTTTTAAATTAAAATAGAAGTCACCTTTGTCTAAGGCATTCCAAACCATCAAGGACCGTTTTTCTGGATGTGTAGACATTATTGAGAAACTTTATTCCAAAAAAAAAAACGGCTAGTCTTACCAATTGAATACTGGCAGTAAGTCAGAGAAATTACCTAATTGTTTAACTCAATGACTATCACAACTGTCATTATGTGACAATTGTATGAAATGGCTATAACACAGCAAATTGCCGTAGGGTGTCAATTTGATAAACAATTAATTTCCCTGACCGTACATACCTACAATCTAAGAAACAAAGTCGTCCTCAAATATTTTTCAAAATTGTTCTTGTCTTTATAATTATTTAAACGGGCAGGCAACAGTATGCAGAGAGTATAGATATGTAGGTACCTACAGTACGGCGGCACGAGAGGATTGCGGAGTCAGCAGCTCGCGCGATCGATAGGCACGCATCTCCGACTGCCTATCGAATAGCTTTTTGTTCTAGCAGCTTTTTATTGATGCTAGTAATCATTGTTTGGGTTTCTATAAATGCTTCTAGATAAGTATTGCATCAAGTATACCTAGCTACTTTTTCTCACTTATGGATATTTGAACAAGTTTTTAAAAACATACTAGAATTCCACCATCCCTACTCATTCTAGGTTGGTGTGTAGGTTAAGCATTGCTAAAACCTTGCTTTGAGAACTACTCCTATAGGTAATCATTTGCAGGGTACCTAGGTGATGTGCAAGACAGGTCAAACAAGGTAGGTACCTAACCTATACAGTTGGTGCAAGGGTCCGCAATTGCGCACATTGTTTAAAATAGCTTGACTCTACACTTTCGTCCTTTCCGGCAAGTGTAGGTAGATATAGGAAGGTACTTTAACATGTACCTTATAAATATATCCCCGGGTCATAATAAATAATAGGTACCTACTACTAGTACAATATAACTAGTCTTTTCCCAAGGGTCGGCTTACAGTCTAATCGGATACGGCTAAATATCAATATTTTACATGGAGCGACTGTAAGTATCTGACCTCCACATCCCAGTAACTGGGTAATACTATTTGGTAAGACTAGTTGTCACACTTTCGGGCTTCTGACGACCCATACCGACTGTCAAAGATTCACGAATGGCAGCCGGGACCAACGGTGTAACGTGCTTTCCGAGTCACGTAGGAGTATCGGTATGTAAAGATGTTCACCCATCCACGGACCAACCCCGGCAAGCGTAGCTTAACCTGATGGATCGACTCGTGCCGCGTGCGGCTGTTACTAGATACTTAGCCACGAGCTCCTCCGGGTCATCTCATAATAATACAAGGACCCAAAATTCGTCCAGCGCTCCCACGTATTATGTAAACAAAAAAGTACCTACCTATGTATTTTAAACTGTAGTTAGCGTTAGATAAGGTTCCTTTATGGGAATAACACCGTATTGATGAATAGCTGATTGGTAATTGGAGCATGTTCATGTATTTTCTATCTTTTAGATGCAGCCAGTGTACGTCGGCAGGACAGGCAGGACTTACACGCAAGTACCTTCATGGCCTAATTTTAACTTCCAACCTGAACCGTCTTGCAGAAAAAAATATCGATATATCGAAATATCGATGCATTTTGTGCGATATATCGATATTTTTTGGCGATATTTATTATTTCGGTATTTCGATGTATCGATATAAAATATCAAGTATCGAAAATGTATCAAAAACGATATATTTCCAACACCGTTGTCGCCATTGACTAAAACCGGTGGAATTCAGAGCCGTAAAAAGTATACTCTTTTTTCCTAGTTTGGTATTTATATGATCTAAAAACTTTTTTTTTAAAGAATAATAAAGTAAAAATATTTTTTCGAAAATTCCACCGATATATCGAAATCGATATTGATATGTTTTTTTAAATATCGATACTTTTTGACACTTCTTGCATCCCTAAGGTACCTACATACCTAGGTACTTAGATACCTGCACCCTAATTGTGTAACACACGATCAATTACATGTTATCTAACGGAACGAAATTCATTTCGTTTTCAAGTCCCTGCATCGTCGGGGAATCACCAACCAACGATAGGTACAAACTACCACAAGATTTGGATCATACAATTTGTGAGAGGCTTTCAGAAAAGACAAAGAAAGTTGATATTTATATTATAACGATGTCTACAGAAAGATGCAGCAAATTGTATTTTTAAGAATTAACTTGTAACCCTTTCGTTGTAGAAAAAATGTTTTTGCCATAAATAATTTTTAGTAATCGATTCTTGTTCTTTTTTATTTGGTCACTCCTGTCTCTTTGAAACAGTGTTGCCAGTTCAATCAATTCATTAACTCGGAAGTTCTACGAATCTGCAAATTTTTCGGTGAAACTCGATAAATAATTATTTTTATTTATTAGTAATTAAATCATAGTATTTTGTACACAACGATTAAACTTTTCAAGATTCCTAATTATAAATCGACACACGTAAATTTTTCAGAAAACCACAAACCTGACTGACTATAAAATCAAGTTTTCGGGTTCCTAATAATCACAACTCTTAAAAAAATTTAATGATAAACTTTTCTTAGGTATCAGTGTCGACGGCTTCACATGCTTCACAGCGTAAGTAAATGACGGCTATTTTCAAACCTAAACTTATTGTCAGCAAGCGCAGCTGATGCCTCACAGATAGATCAATCAGAATTTGGTATTACGCTACACCGGTCGCTAATGTTGTATTTATGAGATACTTTTATTTTTCATTTTGTAAGTTTTAACTGCTACGTTTACGCTTGTAAAAATAAAAGTTTCGTGGATATTTTTCCAATCAACTTTTTTAATAAGATTGGATCTGGCAACTCTGTTTCTACGTCAAATGTCAAAATACTGTGATGGATCTGTGAATTGTTTGTTTGTAAGAAAAACTCGTTAGAAAGTATTTCCCAGCCACTAAAAACCTGGATTAAATGCAAATATCACTCAAGAGTGATATCTTAATTAATCCATATCAAAAGTTTTGCATGCCTTTGTGGCATTATTCATCTAAGTGGTTAGCCTTGAAGTAGATGTCACCTATTAACTTATATGAGTGTTGTTTATTCTACATTTTAGCTATATTAGTCGCAAATTCACGATTATATGGCTTTGATATTTGACTTATGTCTTACGACGATCCGGAAGAGGCATGTTTTATCTAAGTGTACGGGAGAAAGGTGCTGGTTTAGTTGTAATCAGCTGGATTTGCCTGGCTGTTCTGTGCGCCGCATCCACAGCGCCTTGTGACAAGACTCGCAGGGTGTTCACTGACCAGAGCGGCATTATCACCGATGGACCAACTAACTCTAACTACACACAAGTCAGTTACATGTTTTACAGATGTTTGATACAGTAGTGAGTGAAGTGCTAATGAAAAATCTTGTTTCAGGACTCCCATTGTGAGTGGCTCATCAAAGCAGCGAATAAAAGCCAGTACATTACATTAAGTTTTATTCGTATGGGCACAGAATGTTCCTACGACTATGTTTTTGTGTATGACGGTGACTCATTTGATGCACCTTTGCTTGGAAGTTTTAGTGGAAAAACTGAACCCCAGAATGTTACTGCTTCTAGTGGATTTGTAAGTATGATATCAATAAATCTAAATTGCAATTTATCTCAATACCTTGTAAGATTTTAGCTTGTCCTTTTTTAGTATGGAGATTTCAGATCACTTATAAAATGTTGCATTTTAATGACCAAAGAATTTACCATTGACTAATGATTACTTGGTTGTTGTAGATGTTAATATTACTGTACAGTGATACAAATTATGTTTTGGATGGATTCCGAGCTACGTATGCCATTCACAACTGTCCTAACAACTGCACAGGGCGGGGGCTCTGTGTGTCAAACAAATGCTTCTGTGTTGGCAACTGGGGCGGCCCGGACTGCAGTGTAGAACTGTGTCCAAATAGCTGCTCTAATAATGGACACTGTAAAGGAGATAGATGTGCATGCAAAAAAGGGTAAGAATTGTTAATACCTACATTATGACAAATGCAATACAAATATTGTTTGTTAGAATAGTATTAACTTAACTATGTAAGTAAAAATATGAAATTGTCTGTTGTTTGTTTTGCACTAGGCAAAACAAACAACAGACAATTTCATATTTTTATGATCTGGAAATTAAAATCAATATTGATCTTTATACATATTTATTAACATTGTATTGTTTGTACAAGCACATGCCTTTGTCAGGCTGCATCAAAGTCAGTACAAAACTTTGTACTCTATTGTGCTATCAGCTATGGTAAAAGTTGGGAATTATAATATAATTATTTTGTGAAATAATTACTTTTGTTTTTTTTATTTGTTGCTCCTTAGCCAAGAAATCGCAAAGAATTTCTTCAACATATTTTCCTCAAGATATTTCCTTACATATTTATTTGAATGTCTCAAATTAGATTTATTTTAAACAGGAAAATTGTTTGATGTGTATTTTAATACAACTAGAGATGGACCTTGCACAGAAAAAGACTGATCCCATATGACTATATCTACCAATTGATGCAGTTTTATCTCATTAACACAGGTATTCTGGTGAATCATGTTCTTTAAAGAAAAATGACAAGGAAGGCAATAGCTGGCATTGGCTGTCTCATACAGAGAGTGGGATGACCAAAAGAGCAGCTCATACAGCTGTCTACGTAAACCATACAGATTCACTTTACATATTTGGAGGATATGATCTGAACAAAGTATTGGGCTTATTGGAGGTGTACAAGTAAGTTTAAATGAACGAACTACATAAATGTCAATATAGAATCTGCCATAAAATATGAAAAATGTTAATGGGTTGCACATTCCTTGCGAAGCGACACAACAAGGTTCATTTTTTCGGCAGTGAATACTGCCAGTTTTATGGCGCCCTAAAGGTGTTCGAACACTTAATTCGCTGTTACAAAATAAACTTTATCAAATTGCAATAAGGTGTATTTTGTATTGGTTAAAAAAAGCGAATATTTAGACTAATACATAAAGGATAATAATAATATATTTATTTGAAAGAGAACTGGCGCAAACCTACAGTACTTGATACTAACGACCGTAAGGAAGTATGGCAAGGCAAAGAGCTACACGGACGCTTTTTCCGGGCTCTCCATGGGCCTGAAGTAGACTTTCTGGCGTCTGTATCCTGGCTACGCTTCGGCGACCTTTTCGGGGAAACCGAAGGTTTTGTCTGTGCGATTATGGATGAAGTTATCATGACGAATAATTACCGGAAATATATTGTCAAGGACGGTACGGTTGACATCTGTCGGGCATGCCACTGTCCCGGTGAATCAATCCGACATATTGTTTCCGGTTGTTCTCGTCTTGCTAACGGCGAGTACTTGCACAGACACAACCTAGTAGCTAGGATTATCCACCAGCAACTTGCCTTGCAGTACAACCTTGTGGAGTATGAAGTACCATACTACAGGTATGTGCCCGACCCAGTTCTCGAAAATGGTCTCGCCACATTGTACTGGGATCGATCTATCATCACTGACAGGACTATTGTAGCCAATAAGCCTGATATTGTGGTGATAGATCGACGAGAGCGCCGTGCAATGATTGTTGATATCGCTGTCCCTCATGACGAGAATCTCGTGAAAGCTGAGAAAGATAAAAAAATCAAGTATCTTGACTTAGCACACGAGATTGTCGACATTTGGGACGTGGACTCTGCAATCATTGTACCGATAATCGTTACGGTCAATGGCTTAATAGCGAAGAGCCTCGACCAACATCTCAGGAGGCTCTCATTGCGCGGCTGGGTCAAGGGCTTGATTCAGAAAGCAGTACTCCTGGACACCGCACGCATAGTGAGGAGGTTCCTCTCTCTAGAGCCCTGACCACCGGCAGCTTGGACCCTGATCCTGGTGCCGATGGGCTACTAGTTTTTATATTTTTAAATGTTTTTTTTTTTTTTTATGTTTTTTTTTAATAAAAATATTTAAAAATGTAAAAATTATGTTTTGAAAAAGGAATAAATGACATAATAATATATTTATTTTATAAAATGGGTATTAGTGGTGATTTAATAGTTCTCATAATGTAAGTTTGAGTACACTCATTCATTCATTACTTATAATTGAATTTAGTAACTAAAAGGAAAAACAGTATTAGACAATGTTTTTTTTTGCAACATTGTATTGTAAAAAATGTATTATTTACTTTACTGATTGACAAGTAAATGGTTCAAGATATTTTTTTATTGCTATTATTCTAAAGACTTGTGCCATATAAAATGATTTTTTAATTACACGTCATTATCGCATTTAATCTGTTAATTATTATTGCTTGATTAATTGAACATTATATAATATTACATTATAGATTTTCGACTAGTCAGTGGTATGATGAAAATGGAAAGGTTTTACGTAGGTACCCTACCAATGAAGAGATTGACAAATCTCTGTTAACTTTATTTACTAAGGTAAGCATACCTCGAAATATCCAATATATACCATACATACAGTCTTGTATTATCTGCAAAAAATATTTAATATTTCAATGTTTTTAGGGAAATGTTGATGGCAGCTGGCAGATAGGCAATAGGAGTTCATTATTTAATTTACTATTATCATCATTTACAAATCAAGACAAGACCACACTACCTCTCATGTATTCTCATGCACCTACTCCGTATTCAGAAAGCTACTTGCATTTCACTGAGCAACCAGAGGTAGTAAGTAATGTTATGAAACCAAACACCACAAAGCCAGAGCCGAGGTATGGTCACTCAGCATGTGCATTTGGTAGTGGGTTCGTGTTGTATGGCGGAAAACTCTCTGATGGCACCTTATCTTCTGAACTGTGGATGTATGACGCCGTATTAGATATTTGGACTCTGAGGGCTATAAACTCCACTTTCATCCCTCCTGGCCTAACCCGCCATACATTAACCGCCGTCAGAGATGAATTGTATCTGTTTGGCGGAAGCACAGTAGACGGGGAGTTTTCTTCAAGGTAAATAATCATGCAATTGACTTGATTATAATTACATTTATGAATGAATAAATAGCAATTTGTTTCCTTCCTTCTATTGTTTGCAGTATGTACAAAATAAAGCTGGGTGATGTAAACACAGAGGCTTGGGAAAGAGTCCAAGTGAGAGGCGGCAAAGAACTGGATGTGCGGGTAGTTGCACACACCGCGGTGTATCACACGCATTCGAATTCTATTTTGGTGTATGGAGGCGTAGTCGCTAGTGTCGCAAGGTAATCCAAATTCATTGTCATTATTACCTTTTGTTGATCCAATTTTGTTTTTCTAGTTCAATCTATTGATAACAATAGTATCGACATTATAGCATGTATTCACTCAGTAATCTAACTAACCAAAACTCTTTAATTTCTTCTCAGATTTTCTAAGCTCTCGGATAGAATGTTCGCCTTCGACATAGACTACAAACACTGGAGCGAGATACTCTATCCCAGAGCGCATTTACGTGACACATACGTACCGCGGGAGAGGGCGTTTCACACATCAACTGTTATTGGTATGCTACTATCTTGTTATTTAATTAAAGCTGAAAAGGAAGTAGTCCATTTACCAGACCTGCACTTGCACCTTGCTTTACAATAGAGTATTGAAAAACAGACTTGAAACTATGTAGCACCCAGTATACATTTTTTTTAAATAAGATTTTCAAAAACTTTACAAATGTACTGTGTGTTGACTGGTAAATGGACACTATATCCTTAAAGTCTGTTACACCGTTGGAATGAAAATACACTGCTCACCAAACATTTCAGGAAACTATCTGGTCGTATTTGGTGGATATTCTCATCGCCATAACAGAGAGGAAATCTGTTACGATGGCCAGATGTACATCTATCACCTGGGCTGCCATTCTTGGATACCTCTCGACGTGTTGGGGAAAGTGCGGCGATTCTATCCGAAGAAGCAAGGCGTGTTTGCGCATGCGGCTGCCTTACGGCCTCCATCTACTTTGTTAATTGCTGGAGGGTATCATGGAAATGTCAATGGTAAGTTTATGTTTATTTGTAAGTTAAAAATCGTCTGAGAACACACATTATCCCAATTTCGTATCTGGAGATGGTACACCTACATTTTTATTAATTTAACCTTTGGCCAACATTTTGCGGGTTTCGTCATAAATCGTATTGAAATCCAGGCCCCGAGCTGGTGAATTTCCTAGAGTAAAACTTTGCCCTACTGAGGGATTATACCCAGGACCCCATGTGCTGCGGTCAATACCAACAGGTCAGTCTTCTTCTAAAATAATCTTCTATTTACAGGTGATCTATTAGCCTATATGGTACCTAGTTGGCAGGCTGGTATCACTAACGACGACCCGGAGTCGGCGTGTCGGCGACATCGCTCTCAACCGGAGTGCCTTGCCGACCCCGAGTGTGGCTGGTGCTCTGCTGATGATGTGCGTTATTATTATTAATAATAATATATGTTACAGTAGATTTAGGTCATATTTCAAAGCGTTAAAAGCCATGATGGTTTCATTGCGAAAAAGAGGTGGTACAATTTGTCCTGTAAAGCTCTATCCTCTAATGTTGTTTACATTAGAGGATGGAGCTAAGACTTTGTAATACGGTCCAGATAAAGAACAATATGCTAAATAAGTTTGGTTGACGATTATAATTTTTTATTTTGATTTGAAAAGATAAGCTAAACCTTTTTGCAGACTTGCTATGGTAGAAGGATAGGAGCCAACTGCACAACAAACCTCCAATCTATTCGATGTGGGGGTATATGCCCAGCGCTAGGCGACTGCCACTCCTGCCTCATACACGGTCCGCCGCCCGGGAGACGGAACAGTAGCCGCACGCCATTGCCATCTGTCAGTACGAAGCTCGGCTTAGATCAGTGTAACTGGTGCGTGCAAAATGCACGGTGTCATCATAAAGACGGTAAGTTGTTCTGTAGCTAAAGGTGCGTCTAAACCTAAGGTTTCTTTACCGAGGACATTCCAATGAGCGCAACCGTTTCGGATCACTATAATTTGCTTGTGAACAAATTATTGACATGCGATGAAAGTGTCTCAACCACGTCAATGTTCACTTCGAATGTTCGCAGTAATACGCATCTTAACATTAAATCATAGTCAAAGTTGCAATAATTCACAATAAAACTTTTTCTTTCAGACAATTATGGCGTTTGCGGAGAAGACACACCCTCAGAAAATCCCGGCTGGTGGGGCAGCACCGGTACAGAAGTAACGACTCCTGACGAATGTAAAATACTAGACAAACGACCCGGTCTCACATTTCTTCGATATCAGCAACCAGCAGATTGGAACCACCCAGATGGGGTGTCTGTGGTTAATGCCACAACAGTCGATTGGGTTACGGGAGGAGGGAGTAACCATATTTTTAGTGGACCTAGTGAGGCAAGGCTTAGAGGCTGGTTGCATATACCGCAGTACTGGAACGGGACTGGTGAAATGTTACACATATGTGCTGGATACTCGAATATTTCTTTGGCTTTGGGGGATGCTGGTGGCCCAGTAGCCAATCTGACCGCGCAGCCATCTGCCTGCTCCCTTGTGGATTGGCCAGCATTGTTTCCTGGACGTCTGGCCGTCGACATGCACGCCAATGACTCCTTACATACCGGCTTATATCCATCACATCATCACGCTAAAATGGAACTGCTTCACAACAAGTCTCAGGAAAGCGCAAAGGTAATGCTTATTTACTGCTAATTTCCATGTTTTCTTATTTTTAACCGACTTCTTCAAAAAGGAGGAGGTTCTCAATTCGTCTGTATGTTTTTTTTTTTGTACTTTTGTTACTCGATATCTCCGCCAATTATGAATCGATTTTGATGATTCTTTTTTTGTATGGTAGGGCATGCTTCCGAGGTGGTCCCATATAAATGTTATTAACTTTGCTTGTGTAGTTTTTGAGTTAGCTTCAATATTACGTATTTTTCCCACTTAGTTTATCTAGACGATGTTTTTATTTACTCCTTCACTGTTATTTACATCAGCTAGTGGTATTAGAATTTGTGTGGGGTAGGTACCACAACTAAAAAGTGAAAAATAAAAACTTTTTACAAAAAAAAAACCGGCTTCCAAAAAATAACACTCAAAACTGAAAAATAACTTTAATTTCGGAAGTCGGTGGCAAAAAACGAAAATTGAAAAGCAAAGACACCGACTTCCGAAATTAAAGTTATTTTTCAGTTTTGAGTGTTTTTTTTGGAAGTCGGTTTTTTTTTTGTATTATATTTCATTTTTGTAGTATGATATTCTTCGGTTAGTAAATATGCCTCTCTGCACCTCGACAGCTATTCACACACAACCGTTAGATTCGCTATTGGATTCGATTGTTAAGGTTCTACAAAATAGTAACATTTATGGTACTTATAAAATGTTTAGGTAAATAAATTATTATTGTTAGGTTAATATTATGAGATTGCTACGTGTTTATTTACTTGTGCTGGTCCCCACCACAGGCAGTCGCAATAAAACAGTCTTAAAGCATACACGTATTTTAAATTACCAAATTCCTGCTAAGCAAAAACCTACCTTAATCACGTCAACATAGTGGTCAAAATCGAGCCGGACTAATTACAAAAAAAAACAAGCTATCGAAGACATCGGGCGGCCGGCGCGAACAATAGCGAGCCGCATTCCAGAGGTGATTAGTGAATAATAACAAGTAAAAAAGGTGCGATGAGTACTACTGCGGAGTTAATTAACGTTTTAGAAGACACAGCTGCATTATTACAAAAAACTCAAGTGAATTTGAAGAAATGTCCTAAAACCAGATTGACAAAAGGTTATGTTGAGGCAAGAATAAGATGTATAGAACAATATTGGACAACATTCAGAGAAACTCATCAGCAATTAGTGAAGATAACACCGAAAGAACAGAAACAAACTTTACACTACTTTGTTAACGAAGATTTCTTTATTTACGAAGACTTATATCTTGTGTTATTAGCCGATTTACAAGACCTTTTGTTGACAATCAATGCAGCGTCCGCGCACACATCTACGTCATCGAAAAGCGATTCGTTTGCAAGTATGAATAATGATCAGCTCGTTAGATTGCCGAGGATACAACTACCGAGTTTTAGTGGGAATTACGAAGATTGGCCCACGTTCCAGGACTTATTCATTTCATTAGTACATGAAAACACGGCGATCAGTGATGTTCAGAAGTTGCACTATTTAAAGAGCAGTGTTACCGGTGAGGCCGAGACATTATTGAAGCCTATTCAAATTACACAAAGTAATTATAAACAAGCATGGAGTATTCTTAAATCAAGGTATGGGAATAAAAGATTGATTATAAATTCAGTGTTAAAGAAATTATTTTATCAAAAGAAAATAACCTCTCAATCTGCAAATCAAATAAAGAATTTATTAGACGTCACAACGGATTGTTTGAACAACTTACAAAATTTAAATATAATTACGAACTCATGGGATCCTATCATTATTTTTCTTGTTATACAGAAAATGGACCCTGAGTCTCATAAAGAGTGGGAACAATCTGTTAGCCCAAATAAAGAAGATGAATTACCTACCTGGAATGAATTGAAGGAGTTTCTGCAATCAAGATACCGTACGCTAGAACTTATAATGTCAACATCGGGCACCCGTGAAAAGCCGGTAAAAGAACGGTCACACCTTGTAACTGCTACAGCCACCACGTCGTCGTCGTCGGCAGATAGAACATGCGTGCTATGTAAAGAAAAACACACCTTATGCCATTGTAAGGATTTCACCAAACTGCAACCTGCTGAGAGATCGGAATATGTTAAGTCAAACAAACTTTGCTTTAATTGTTTGGTACCAGGCCATTCCGCATATAAATGTAAATTGCAAATGACCTGTCGCATATGCAGTCGACGTCATCATACTCTACTACACCGACATAAAGATTCTGCTTCGGTACAATTCGGTTCGATTCTAAACAACCGAATGTATCACAACACTGTGTAGAAGAGAAGGAGGAAATAGTCAACACCACGATCGCGTCGCATCACAGTGCCAAACAAAGTACAAGTATCGCACTACTAGCCACGGCAACAGTTTTAGCAAGGAACGAGCATAACCACACTGTTTTTCTACGTGCGCTAGTGGACCAAGGTTCGCAGGCGTCATTCATCACCGAGAAGGCGACTCAATTGCTCAAACTAACCAGGCATACAGCAAGAGGGAATATCATTGGGGTGGGATCTACAAGAACCAACGTCGATCACGTGGTGCAACTCAGGATTGGTTCTCGATGGAATCAAAGCTTCGAGATCAACATACAAGCGTACGTCATGAGTAAACAGTTGACCACGAAAATCCCCTCCAAAGCTGTTACTGTCACACATTGGCCACACCTAGAAGGACTAAACTTGGCTGACCCGAACTATCACAGACCGGGTCAAATTGACTTGCTTCTAGGTGTTAAGGAATATGCCCAAATCGTGCAACAACAATTAATCAAGGGTCCTCCCGGGTCTCCCTGTGCCCAAGAAACAAACCTGGGATGGATCTTGTTTGGAGAAATCAACACCAATTTACAAGAAGAATCTTTTCTGGTCCTTCATCAGCAAATAGAAGTAGAGAACCTATTGAAATCTCTTTGGGAAATTAACACTGAAAATAAAAGAAAGTTAACAAGAGAAGAAAAGCTATGTGAGACAAAATATAAAGATACTCATGCAAGAACAAACGAAGGAAGATATATAGTAAAGTTACCTTTTAAAATCGATAACCCCATATCTCCTAACGGAAACACAAAAGAAATAGCAAGGCATAGATTACTACAGCTAGAAAAAAGATTTAAAAAAGCACCTACGCTAAAAGAAGACTACCAAAAAGCCATGCAAGAATATATAAAATCAAATTACATGGAAGAAATACCTGAAAAAGAAACTAAGAAAAACAAAGCGGTGTACTTACCTCATCATGCCATTGTCCGCTTCGAAAAGGAAACCTCGAAGACACGCGTTGTGTTTGATGCTTCAGCTAAAGGATCGAATGGCGTCTCTCTCAACGATGAACTACTCGTAGGTCCTCAGCTGCAAGATGACCTCAGAGATATTGTTATGAGATCGAGATTATATCGCGTCTGCTATGCTAGTGACATAAAAAAAATGTATATGCAAGTTTTACTACATAAACAAGACGCCGACACATATCAACGACTTTTGTGGAGAGAGGAAGAGTCAGATCCGATTAAAGAATACCGTATGCTTCGTGTCACGTTTGGTACAGCCTCAGCACCCCATCTAGCAGTAAGAACTCTTCATCAAGTGGCTGAAGATGAAGGTCAAAATCACCCAAAGGCTGTACGCATTATTAAAGCTGACTTCTATATGGATGATTTAATATCTGGTGATGACACTGCAGAGAAGGCCATACACACAGCTCAAGAAGTTTCTTATATACTACAAAAGGGTGGCTTCATATTATCAAAATGGTCTTCCAACTCTACTGAGTTTATGCAATCTATAGATGCAGATAAGAGAACAACTCGAGTACATTTAGATTTAAAATTAGATGGAACTGTGCAAGCCCTAGGATTAATCTGGAATCTAGGAACAGATCAGTTTCAGTATAAAATAAACTTACCTAGGATGTCAGATCATGTCACAAAAAGGACAATCTTATCGGACACGCAAAAACTTTTTGATCCACTGGGATGGATTGCTCCGAGTTTAATCTTGGCTAAAATGCTTATACAGAGGCTATGGCTAGAAAAGGTTGGCTGGGACGACAGAATAAGCCAACAACTGGAAGACGAGTGGTTGACTCTTCGTGAAGACTTTGAAGAAGTAAAAGAAGTATATATTGATCGATGGCTTGGCACATTAAGTACTGATGTAGAAAATATTGAAGTCCATGGCTTCAGCGATGCTTCCACGCGAGCATATGCAGCAGTAGCTTATATCCGAATGAAGATGCGAGATGGCTCGGTGTCAACAAAACTGCAAGCGGCAAAGACTAGAGTGGCACCGCTACGAACTGTTTCAATACCACGATTGGAGCTGTGTGGAGCACTGTTGTTGTCGGGGTTACTCAAGCAAATAGAACACGCCATGCGAATCCCTAAATCGAACATCTATGCATGGACAGATTCAACCATTGTCCTTGCATGGTTATCTGGCGATCCCCACAAATGGAAAACATTTGTAGCGAACCGGGTTGTAGAAATCGTTGAAAATGTAAACAAAACCCGGTGGTTTCATGTCTCATCTGAAGATAATCCTGCAGACATTGGGTCCCGGGGCATGTTACTAGTTGATCTGAAAAGGTCCGATTTGTGGTGGAAGGGTCCAGCTTGGCTCTCTGAAACAGAAATAAGATTAAAACAAGAAAATACATCTACAGAATTAGAAAAGAAAAAGGAAATTCAAGCAAATTTAAAAATAGAACTGGACGAAAGTCTAAAGATACAATTTAAAGAATTCGATAATCTAAGAGAATTGATAAAAGTGATAACCTACTGTAGAAGATTTTTAAATTTTAAAAGAAGCTTAGAAAACATGGAAAGAAGCAAATCTGGTCTTTGAAGGTGACATATCCAACACATTGGCACTAGAAGGAACACAATGGCATTACATACCAGCATACTCACCAAATTTTGGAGGCTTATGGGAGGCGGGTGTAAAATCTGTAAAACACCATTTGAAACGCGTGCTCACCACTAATCTTACTTATGAAGAAATGACCACGTTGCTGTGCCAAATTGAGGCTTGTCTCAATTCTAGGCCAATGTGTCCTATAGATGACAAGGATCCAGACTGCATAGAAGCACTAACACCTGGACACTTTTTAATCGGTGAAGCTCCTATCGTTGTACCGTCACCTGATTTTAAAGATACAAGGATTCATTCCTTGTCCCGATGGCAATACACCCAAAAATTACTTGGCGATTTCTGGCGACGTTGGCAACAAGAATACCTTACACGATTGCAGCAACGTCCCATTTGGTTAAAGAAAGCAGAAGAATTCAAGGTTGGGGATATTGTTTTAATAAAAACCGATGGATTACCGCCTGGAAAATTTTCTCTGGGTCGTGTTGTAGACAAACATCCTGGACCAGATAGCATAACCAGAGTCTACAGCATAAAAAGTGGCAACAGTGTAGTTAAGAGATGTTGTTCAAAGTTATGCCCTTTACCCATTGCTACTGAGTAAATTAATTTATGTTAGCGTAAATATTTCAAGTTATTAAAATGATGTTAAAGTTTATATTAATAAAAGAACTATGTCCTTTTGGTGGGCGGCATGTTAGGTTAATATTATGAGATTGCTACGTGTTTATTTACTTGTGCTCGTCCCCACCACAGGCAGTCGCAATAAAACAGTCTTAAAGCATACACGTATTTTAAATTACCAAATTCCTGCTAAGCAAAAACCTACCTTAATCACGTCAACAATTATTATTAGGTATTTCGTAAATACAATAATGTATACTGAGTGATTAATTAAAAAATGAAACCAGCAGCAATTTAAAAAACTAATATAAATCTATTTTGTTTTCCTTATTTCGAATAAACAGCAGGGGGCTTTTAAAACAGTCACTTTAGCAAAATCATAATAGGATAAATATTATGAATCATCGTAAAATGTCACAAACTGACAATTCATAATGATCTGCGTGCGATTCATATACGAAATAATTCATCTGTTTGACAGTTTTCTATGGAGATTCGTAAAATGGTCCACATAATATGAATTGCTTTTGTGTCAAATTAGAGGAATTGCTAATGACAGCTGGAAATTCAGGAAATGAAATGCTTTTAGAGGAATTGCTAATATGATCGTTTTAGGCCCACAGATCTAGTTTAAAAAAAATATTGACGTGTAATTATTTGTATAAACCTACATATACATATAGAAACTAAAATCATTTATCATAACTAAATCGAAAAATGTTGTTTTAGGTGTTCACATTCGAATTTCTGGAACCTTACTCTGACGGCCAGTGCAAATACGACAACTGTCTGCTATGTCTATCGGACGCCGCGTGCGGCTGGTGCGAGCTGACCGACAAGTGCGAGCCGCGCGACATCGACGAGAGCATCTCGTGCGCGGCGGGCGCCGAGTGGCGCTACCTCACGCTGCAGCCGGCGGCGTGCCCCAACTGCTCCAACTACATCAGCTGCGAGCGCTGCGTGGGCGGCAACTACTGCGAGTGGTGGGCCGACGAGGCGCGGTGCGCGCGGCGCGGCCGGGCCGGCGGCGCCGTCACCGCGCCCGCGCTCTGCCCCGCGCCCTGCCGCCTGCGCGCCGACTGCGAGCACTGCCTGGACGAGCGCGGCCGCTGCGTGTGGTGCGAGGCCACGCGCCAGTGCTTCAGCTTCAGCGTCTACACCAGCGAGTACCAGTTCGGCCTGTGCCGCGAGTGGCTGGACCGCGCCTCGTCGCCGCCCGACGACGCGGCGCGCAAGTCGGGCCAGTGCAAGTCGTGCCGCCGCCACGTGCAGTGCTCGGCGTGCCTGCGCAGCATGGGCTGCGGCTGGTGCTACTCGCACGAGAACCCCATCAACGGTGCCTGCACGGAGGGCGACTTCACGCGCTCGCACGCCGACTGCGCCGCCGTGCTCAACGTGACGTCAGCGGACGCGGGCTGGGCGTACGCGCAGTGCCCCGACGTCGACGAGTGTGGGCTCGGCCTGCACGACTGTAATGAACACGCTATCTGCAACAACACTCACGGCTCATACACGTGTAAATGTAAACAGGGATATATCGGAGATGGTAAAAAGAGTTGCATGCGAACCTGCTACAATAACTGCATTCATGGTTATTGTCTCGGAGCTCCTCAATACAAGTGTCACTGTGACCTAGGGTGGACGGGTGCAGATTGTTCCATAAACTGCGGATGTCACAATCACTCGACGTGTAGAACGGGCGTCGGTCGGTGTGACGAGTGTCAGGACTGGACGGAGGGAGAGTTCTGCGAGTCGTGCAAGCCCGGCAGTCACGGCAACGCGACCACCGGCCAGGGCTGTCGCCGCTGTGACTGTAACGATCACGGCGACGAGGCGCGCGGCGTGTGTGACGTCGCCACCGGAGAATGTATTTGCAAAGATAACACTGAAGGCTTGAACTGTGAACGATGTAGACCAAAGTTTTACGGTGATCCTAGACATGGTGGAAGATGTTACTATCAATGTGAACCCAGAGGAATGTTAAATGCGACACAAACCGAAGGAATTGGCTCTTATAAAACTGACCCCGATATCAAAGCAATTGGACCTTCCAAAGAATGTTTATGGATTATTTCTGCAGAAGATATAAAGGATGCAATCATTCAGTTTACCATTAATTCCTCTACCTTCGACGTTCCCTGTGATGAGAATGCAGTTTACGTTTACGATGGTCTCGGTGGGGTCCCAGATCCGAGCAACAACCAGCAGAGTCAGTTGTTGGGTGTATTCTGTAACGGTGCGTCTTCGGGTGTCATAGAGGCTCGCAGTGGTAACCTGACAGTCCACTACAAGCAGGGGCAGCCAGAGCAGGGGTTCGAGGGAAGCTACAAGGTGCTAGCGTGTGACGGCTACTGTACGTGGCCGAGAGTTTGCAACAAAAGGCACTGTGTGTGCCGCGAAGGCTACAGCGGCCCTAGCTGTGAAGTAGAGATCTGCCGCAACAACTGCAGCATGGCGGCCAGTGCCGGCACATGTGACGCTAGCTACGGAAGATGTTTATGTAACGAGGGTTTTGGTGGAGATGACTGCTCAATCAGACTAGACAAAACACAACTTGTATTTACTGAGCTTTTTAACTCAGAATATTTATCTGATGGCTTAGATCACTTGAGAAAAACTCTCCCCAGATTCGGCCACACTTTGGTGGCCGATAGGCGCGGGCTATGGATGTTCGGTGGATATTCTCTTTCTCACGGTCCATTAAATGACATAAGATTTTTTGACACAAAGAATAACACGTGGATGCAAGTAACTTTGGAAGCGACGCCAGACGCTAAGATGCCAGAAGGTCGATATTTCCATGCAGCTGAGATCTATCACTCGAAACAAAATATTTATATTTATGGAGGTTTAAGTTTACAAGAGAAGAGTGGCCAGAACAAAACGCTTGGAGACTTTTGGCAGTTCAGCTTAAAAGACCAGAGGTGGAGCAATATCCGCAACAAAGATAAAGACGGTCAGCCTCCCTCCCTCGCCGGACACACGTTGACGTTACAGAAATATTTGGACTACGAAAGTTTAGTTTTGATAGGAGGATTTTCATTAGAAGAAGGTTTCATGTTTGACGTGTGGGAGTTCGATCTTGACAATGAGAAATGGATCAAACTGAAAGATGAAGGCGCAAAGCCGTCTGGAATAATTGGCCACAGCACAGTGTACCACGCGCCTTCGCAGAGTCTGTATGTGTATGGAGGGATCCTATATGCATACAACGGCACTGTCCTTTCTAACAAACTGTTTTCATTCCATTATCCAACAAAGCAATGGAGTGAATTGCCCACATTCCCCATTTTGAACAACTATTATGACAATTTACCGCAAGCCACATACTTACATTCAGCAGTGACGACGAATGATTACATGATCATATTCGGTGGGAGAACCGATCCTGAAAATAGATCTGATTCTCTTATAGCATACGTCTATAGTTGCAACCAATGGGTCCGACTCGTCAAAGGTTTGTATAACTATTATTTTTTGAAGATGAATTCTGTTTCAAATATTATTATTGTATTTTTTATGTATCTTCATATTTTCAGGTGTTAGTATCGTTGGTCATCCACCACCGCCTACGATAGCTCACGCAATGGCAATCGACATTGACACGGAAAACGAAGGATACATCTACATAATAGGTGGTTGGACAGGCAGCGCCCACTGTCAAGTGACCCGGATATCTCTTCCCGAAGACCTTTGCTCACTGTGGAGTTCGAACAAGTTTGAATGTCGAAGCCATATGGGATGTAGTTTCTGTAATACGGGAAATTATACGAAGTGTTATTCTGTGGATAAGCCAGGGTGTGAGGGGAGTGACAGTGTGTCGGTGAACCCTGGGGCTGCTTGTGATGCTGAGCTGGTGTCGACGCGTGCTTGTGAGAACTTCACCACGTGCACGTCTTGTCTGGCCGCATGGCCTATGTACCCCGAGGATAAGCCCGCCTGTCGATGGTGCGAATCCTGCGCCGCAGCTGTCGGTAGGTACATTCATTCATTGCTAACCGCTCTCCGGAAAACTAAACGAGATAAAATAGATTTTTTTATTGTTATGACGTCTATGGGTGTTTAGTCTCCCGGAAAGTGTTAATCGCCTGTTAAATTGTTTGCTTACTCGAACAAATATCAACTTTACGCTAGTGTAATTGAAGTTGATTTTAGAATGACTAGTACTTTTGAAAAGGTCATAAAATCTTAAAATTTGTAACGGAAACTTCGCTTTATGTGTAAGCTATAAAAGATTATTTTTCTAAATGACATAAATTGTCAACGAAGTTTAGCCAAACAACCTCAGATAAAAAAAAACTTATTAATTTTAGGTGAATGCGTACCAACGGATGAGTCCTGTACCAGCATGAAATGCAACGCCGGCACTACGTACATCAGTAATGTGGACAACTGTCCCGAACTCAGATGCGCGTCATCGGACTGCGAGAAATGTGTAGGGGCTAAAGAATGCACATGGACGAGACATGCTGTTAGAGAAGGTAAATTAAATTGGTAACTTGAGTGTGAAACCTGCTTATTTTAAACTTGAATACACTTAATCAATCTACTTAACTTAGTCTAAGTTGATTTAAGATTGACGGTTTGTAATAAAAACATCCCAAAAAATTTTTGGTTGAAATTATGACATTGAGTTGGATGTTCCAAAACTTGATAATTCTCTGAGATTATCTGAATTGAAGCATAAATGGAAATACTAAGCTCGTGTCATTTACAGGTCAACTAACACGAATTGCAGAAGAATCCGTCGAACTTTTCAATTGGACGTGCGCGTTGATAGAAGAGCCAGGCCGAACAAGTCTTCGTGCTACGAAGAGTGAAGAGTGTCCGAACAGATGCACGATGTTGGACGATTGTCAGTCGTGTCTGAGTACCGACGGGGGCGAAGGAGGGTTTGCGGAGTGCCGCTGGGCTACTTACCTGGGAAAGTGCATTTCACCTGCGTATCAGCCTGTGTATTGCGCGGGTGGCGTTTGTGGTCTCGTGCTTACTAAAGCGGATAAGAGCAAGTGCCCAGCGCCGTGCGATACGTTTGAGCAGGTATGTTGAAATTATTATTAAACCAGCGGCCTGCCCCTGCTTTGCACGGGTGCAATGGCGAAATATCGAGATTTTTGTACTATATCTAAGTAACATACTAGTCAAGTATACACTACACATAAACTTTCCGGAATAAATGCTTTGATGGTGAAAACTGCATCAAAATCCAATGTGTAGATAAGCAGATCTAAGCAGGCACACAGATAGACAAGAAAAGCGACATTGTTTTACAATAAGTATATAGATAAAGATGGCTCGGTCAACAACGAAAATTATTCATTCATGTAGTTATTGAGCATGGAAATATGTGTTAACTACTTTTGTTGCTGATCATATTTTCCTCGAAAAGCCTGTTTGGACGCAGTGCTGCATGTTTTTTTCACAACATTTTGAAAATTTATACCTGGACTTTCGAAAAGAGACTTCGAAACCTGAGTTTTTACCTTCTCAGAGCTAACTTGTGGAAAAAGGACTCCTGTAATTCTTCAGATAAAAGTAATCTGTCTATTGAAATGCCCTTAAATAATAAATAATTCCATTCCAGTGCTCGGAATGCTTGCACCACTCGCACTGCGGCTGGTGCGCGCTGTCGGGCGCCAACGGGCAGGGCGTGTGCTCCGAGGGCTCCATCGACGCGCCGCTGGCCTACTCCGCGCGCACCAGCTGCGCCAAGGTGTACGCGGCCGCGAACCACGACGACTATTCCAACGACACCTTCTCTTGGCACTACACGCGCTGTCCGCCTGAAAACGAGTGTGAGAATAACCATCATCAGTGCAAAGCTGAGTCTGAGGTAAGTTTTATGATTTTGGAACATTGAAATAAAGTCTATTGAATTCCATTTCCAATTCACGTTGTCTCCATTTAAATGAATGTAAACGTTATGTTTGTGAAAATAAAGTTCATATCAGAATAACATGTAGTATTGAAAATGACAATAAAAGTTTCCAATTTAAGTTATTCCCATTTAAACGAATGTCAACTATATTGTAGTGTAAATTAATTTGATTTCAGAATGAGTTTTCCTATTGAAAATGTCATAAATATAATAAAGTTATAGCGGACACTAATATAAACATGCAGGCATGTAAATTATTTATAAGATATATACTTTGGACACCCAATGAACGCACTCTACCTTTCGTTCCGCGCCAGGTCTGCCGCGACCTGCCGGCGGGCTACCTGTGCGCGTGCGGCGCGGGCCACAGGCGCGCGGGCGCGGGCGCGGGCTGCGTGGCCGTGTGCGCGCAGGGCTGCGTGCGCGGCGCCTGCGTGCAGCCCGACGTGTGTCGCTGCGAGTTCGGCTACGTCGGCGCCAACTGCACCATACAGTGCCAGTGCAACGGCCACTCCGACTGCGAGGGGCCTGATAAGCTCGATAAGTGTATCGAGTGCCATAATAACACAATGGTAAGAGGTTCTTCTTTAAAATTGTGATCTTTTTGAGACTTGTCTTGAGAGCCACGTATGGTAACTTAATAATGAAAAATATGTGCTGAACATTATTTCCCGCAACAAGAAAAATGTAACTGCATGCAATAGTACGCTACTTTTGTTTACTACGAATACGAAACCTTATCATGTTTCGTATAAAACAGGTTGCTTAAAGAAGTTGCGCTACTGTTGTTTGTAATGAATACAAGGCTTTACTGAACGATGCGTTCCGTTTGTAGGGTGACCAGTGCGAAAAGTGTAAGCCGAACTTCGTGGGCGATCCTGTGAACAACGTCCAGTGCGTGCCATGCTCGACGTACTGTCACGGCCACACATCCATCTGTACCAGCGAAGTGGACGCGACGCGGGGCCCGGCCGAGCCGGACGACTACCGCGACGGGCCCGCTAAGGCCCGCTGCGTGCGCTGCGCTAACAACACCGACGGACCCCGCTGCGAGCGATGCATCGAAGGATACTTCAGAGGCTCCGATGATTTCAGAGACCCTTGTAGACCGTAAGTGTAATTAAATAATTGAAACAGTAATAGTCAAAGCAAAATGATTACGAAAAGTGAACTGAAAGAGTCGAGAACTGCTCCTCCAAAAGTACCGAAATAAAACATAGGTATATCATTTTAGAATACCTATCTTTTGTGTAAACAATCAGAAAGGTGCATTTAGGTCGACAGCAGGAGACAAAAGTTTTGAAGGTAGAAAAAGTTGTTTTTGTCACTTTACTGGTTTTCTCACATCATTTAACATTTATTTCGAATACATTTTGTTACTCTTATTATCTCTTATTAGTACAGCTTGAGACACTTTTGACATTGACATTGTTTGATTGTCTCAGATGCGAGTGTCACGGACACGGCGACACTTGTGACCCGGTAACAGGAGAGAAGTGCAACTGTGGCAACAACACCGAGAGCGACATCTCGTGTCAAACGACCTCCTCCAGCAAGAACTCTGCGCAGGAGTGCTGGCGTTATCAGTGCGTCAAGTGCAAGGACCTCTACATGGGCGACCCAAGGAATGGACACCAGTGTTATAAGACGATTAATATTGAAAACAAACTGTGCTTTGATGGGAAATCTATTGGTAAGAATTTAAAAAAATAAAACTGTCTTATGCTTTGTACACATACACTAGCTACGCCCCTACGCCTTTTCACAATAAAACATATATGTCACTCAGTAATAGTGTAGCTTTCTATCAGTGAAAGATTTTACGTAATTGGGTTTTCCGCGATTAATTTTTTACATACATACAAACAAGTTTTTTAAATAAAATTAACTATTTATTTAATCTATACGTTATATAAATTAAAGTGGCTTTTCCTATCTGATTGTGTGACCGCGTTGTTCTTCTAAACTGTATGTAAACTACATTGATTAAACTTACATATAATAACGAAGTCTCGATGTTTTGTCAAGTTGTAAAAACCGTGCGAAGCAGGGGCGAGTCGCTAGTTAAGTATAAATCAAGATTATTATAAAAAATACGTTCATTTTCAGATGAGTGCAAAATCAAGCCACGACCACTGTACCCTGGTCAGACAGTATTCGTAGCAGTAAACCCAAGATACATGAACGTTGACATAAGAGTGATAGTGGACGTGACTCAGGGGGCTGTCGACCTATACCTCAGTCCGAACGACAGTTCGTTTGTAGTCTCGGTGAACTCCAGTAACGGAGACCATGCGGTAGAACTCGACCCTACGTATCATAAGCATGAGCCGAGTAGAAGGATGCCATCGTTCGACGAGCATGTGCCTGAAGAGCCCCGTGTCACGTGGTACTATGACAAGATAGAGTATACACTCGCTGATTATACAGCGAAGGATTTGGCTACATATGTGACTGTCGACAGGAGGAATATACTGCTCCGAGTAAGGAATCTCCGTAACAGATTGGTCCTCACTCTGCCTCAGAACGTTCATGACCTAACCCACACTAAGTTCTACATCGTGATTCGCGCGCGTCATACAGAAGATGGCGCCGCAAGCTTCGGTGTAATCTTCTTCAGACAAGATCAACTGCACATCGATCTGTTCGTGTTCTTCTCCGTGTTTTTCTCGTGCTTTTTCCTGTTCCTGGCGGCGTGTGTGGTCGCCTGGAAGGCGAAGCAAGCCGCAGACGTGCGCCGCGCCCGACGGAGACATGTTGTTGAAGTAAGGAGTTAGACTTTGTGTTATTTTTGGGTAAAAGGCCCCTTGAAGGAATATAACAGTCTTATTTATTTATATTATCTTTTATCTTATCTTCTTATTTATGTACAGTCACGGACTTTAATTGATGAGCCACCTTCAAACTTTTTAATTTTACAGTTTCATACATTCACGAGATTACACGATTAAACACGAACTAAAACCGCACGCTCGTAAACAAGATGACAAATAAATTACTTATAATCGGAAATAGTCTTATCCATAGAGGTTGACTAATAAGTTCTCAATTATAAAAATAAATAAAATGTTGCATTAAGTTTATCCAATCTATTTGATACTGACCTCCTTTGAGAGAGCTCATTAACTCGATTATTCTGAAAACTTATCTGAAGACAGTGACAGTTGGAATGTCTATGTTAGAGACGTTAATTTCGAAGTTGTCGAAATGACCATTTTAATATTTCTCTGTACACTAACGTTACTATCGCTACGCTTAAACAATCGTTGCTAGGTTACTGTTGCTAGACCTGCAATTGGTTGACTTTGGATAGTCACTCTGCTGTCAAGTTTGTAGTTCTGGCTCTCAGGTTAGCCAACCGGTAAAGTTATTAAACATAATTTTCTTCTACTAATACGAAGACAATATGACTTTCCGTGTCGGGAACCGAATAAACCCGATTTGCATTACACGGCTAAAACACGGACAGTGCCAGGTGGCATCAATTAAAGTCCGTGACTGTACATAAATAGTAATTGAAAAAAAAAACAAAACCTCAATTAACTGCCGAAAACCAAGTAGGTACATACTTAGATGCATTTACTGTTCGTGGTGCAAATGGGCCTTAGTGTTTAACATTTAATCAATATATATACATCTACAAGCTAAAATTGTGCGCCTCTCGATGGTATGTGTGTAATCCTTCAAAGAATTTGTATCGACGCAATATGCATATAACACACAAATGGGTCTCCGACAATGCTATTTTAGTTCAAGTTCCCGCAATGTTAGTGTAGACGGATTCTACCAATTATTTCTTACAAATATTGACACGTTATAAAATAGCGAGGATATTAAAAATAACCTGTAACACAGATGCTGCACATGGCGAAGCGGCCGTTCGCGGCGGTGACGGTGGTGTTGTCGGGGAGCGTGCCGGCCGTGACGTCAGGCGTGACGTCAGGCGGGCTGCGCCGGCGCCGCGCGCCCGACATGCGGCCCGTGGCCATCGAGCCCACCGCCGACACGCGCGCCGCCGTCACCACTGTGTTCGTCAAGTAAGTCTAGCAACGCATTATAATTTAACTCATAATAGGGTAGGAGAGCGTAGAAGATGACAAGACAAACAACCAGTTGTCCACAATAGCACTGCAAGGTATGGGGAGAGGGCTTTGCCCAGCAGTGGGATGATAGTATGCGAAATGATGTGCGTAGAAGTGCAAAGTGACGTAGCATTCTTCCGTTTACTCCGGTAAATGAATAACTATAGTGCTGCGAGGTAATTTTGGTGCGTGCTCAAAATCGGATAAATACATTTCGCAAAACAATTGCACGAATGATTACCAACCCTGTCAACGTCACTCGAGCGCCAAAATATCGTTGTAGCGCTGTAAAAAATGCTATGCGGTGAAAAAACATTTACTGTTTGTGCTGCTAGCGCCACTAGTGGTGAAACTTTGCAGTTTTCTCTCCCATTTCTTTCTTGCCTTTCTATACGCTACTCCTTGCCGGTTGTTAGCCATAGGTAAGGACCAAATGAAATCTTGTCTAGCTTCTGATGTTTCAAGTGTCCCATGCAGGTTTAAGCGAAATCTTTTTTTTAACTCTTGATGCAATGTAGTCTCAAGAAATCATCCCATGCCCGAAATAGTTTAACTTTTTAGCCATTTTTAATAAGCATGTAAAATTGATCAGGTTGCCGGGCGGGTCCCGCGTGCCCGTGCGCCTGGCGCTGGCGTCGTCGCTGGTGCTGGTGGCGCGCGCGGCGCCCGCGCGCTCGCGCCGCGCGCCGCCCCTGGCGCGCCTGGCCGCGCACACCTAGCCGCCCGCTCTCTGACTCACTGCGACTGACGGTACCCGCGTTCGCACGCTCGCTTCTCTAGCCGGCTCCGAAAGAACGCGGAGTACGGGTGCAAATAGACGCTCTAACGTTGTTTTCGTGTAAAATGTACGTATCCACCCGGCTGCGACTGATGTATGTCATCATGTAAGTTAATTTTCAACCTATTTAGGGCAGGTGTTATAGATTTCTACAATATGTATATATCGATCGGTGAGTGGTGAGATTGGTCTCCACTTACACAATTGTGTCGAGGATCTGATAATCTTCGCTAATCATTGAATCTCGTGACTGCGCCGTCTCGATGCGAGGGAGGAGCCAAAGGTATCAAAATTGAGCGCATGTCATGCGCGGGTTGTGAATAGCCAATATTCGGTGATCTGTTGTGTTGTTTATCTCGAAATTTTATTATGTAATGTTGACGCCACATTTTGTTAATGGAATGTTATTGAATGTCTATTTTATGAGTTAGCTTCAGATCTTTATTTACAAGTTTTTAGTAGATGAGTAAAATATTGCAGCTGAGTATTTCTAACGGTACATTAGAAAACTATGTTCCTACGGATAGATGAATCTCTTATGATAAAAGATATTATTAGTTATTTAAACTACATATCTACGGCAGTTATTTTCTAAATTGTTATATATATGTTAATGTAAAAACTAGCTTGATTTCTTTCTTGAAGCTAAAATTGTACAATATACTTCATAATTACTTGTTTTGCATTTGCTATTTCTTGTGTTACTGAATTTTAACTTGCCAAATAGTACTACCGTAAATATAAATAACTGAGATTATTTTAAGTGCGTAAGTACCTCCCAATTAAAGAGCCAATAGGTATTGTATATATGTTACAAACGCGATAAATTACGTAACAGCTGGTCATATCTAATATAATTGTGAATCTATTAGTATTATTTGTAAGCTCCTCAGAGCACCCGAATTTAGAAGATACAATAACGGGTGTAAAAATACCCTAACAAGCCGAGAGTCGCTTGTTCTTCCCGATATTATGATATTTTTTTTGTACTGGACCATACCTTAAAATGTTCTGGTTACAAAATTCCTTTTTATTACGAAAACAAGTTTAAAATTTTATAACTTAACTTGAAATACTCCTACGATCCCTTTACTAGTGCGCCCATAAGCACAATGTTTTGTGTGTCTTACATTGCGCACTACCGTGAACAGCGAATTTTCTCGCAAAAATAAAAGTCGTTTCCCAGAAATTATTTTTGTACAAAGTTACTTAATTTGTTATACAGACTGCGTAGATCGCGGCTTCGTGAAAGGTCTTTTTACACCCTGTATAGTATATCACTTAAAAAATGACCGGCCGGCAAAAGAGAGGCGTCAAAAAAGATAAAGATACGTACGTGAATATATACGGAACGTATATTACCATAAATTCATCGGGGTTTAAAGTCGTCGGTAGAAGTTAAATTAAATCAGTACCAGCAACCTTAAGCTGATGGAAGATAGTCTATTGTTAATGTTTGTTACGGCGTCGCTTCGGTCGGCATTTATGTGGTCAAGTTATAACATAATAATAAAAAACGTTTTGCCATTATTATTTTAGAATATTCGCCTCGTTTTCGATATTGTATTAACACAGGGTGTATGCTGTAATAATTTTGTGTATAGCTCCAATTTTAAAATGCTTGTACGTACGGCATTGAAGCAATTAATTTTGATGATTATATTACATTAGTAATCAGCAGTATTGTGTAAATGGATTGATCAATTATTTGATGTGTAAGTAGAATTATATAAAATAATTAGTTTTAACTTTAAAATAGTAAGAGAGTACTGAATATTGTTATAGCTACATTATTAAGTTATACATAATCAAATGAATTGTACTTGATCAAAGGTATAAACTGAGTCCAAAATACATTCCATTTGTATAACTTTGTACATAAAATAATGTGTAATAATTGTGTATTACCAAATTTTAGATCAGGTATCAAAGAGCTTTAAGGATATTTATATATTAAGAAAATTTATTGCTCATAATCTTCGATTAGATCTTTCTTGATATACATTTAAATGCATTTATATATTATTTCCTTCTCATGCTGTATACATTTTTATTTAGAACCGGAGAAGGATTTCTTTATAATGTCCGTAACTCCTAAGTTGTGGTTGAATGATGTTTGTGTATTTTGAATGCATTTGTAGCATACTGAAATGGTGATGGAAATAATGCAGTAAAATTATAATGTTTGTCTAAGCTATTAGATTGGTAGTATTAATTTGAAGGTTATACAATGCTAGCAAGGCTAGCTCAACACAGGCGTCTATTTCAATAGATGAATACATTATGTATTACCTAATTTCGTCCTATTTTATGCTCAATGGTATAAACCCTATTGAAATTATATCCTAATATTACATGGATTGCCAAGATGACAAAAGGCATTTTCATTACAAATGCTATAATATGAGTACATTTAGCACTTTTTTCTTACTAATATAATTGCTCTCACAGTAAACGTGTTGTCCATTTCTATTTATAAAGTTTGTAGTTTATATTCTTTATTGAATTTTATGATAGGTATTGGGTTTACCTTAGAAAAATAAGCATAATCTTATTTGCTCAAAATATTTTTATATTGAACTATGACAGCTCTGTAATGCATTTTTATATTTGTGTATCCTTTGTTCATACAGTGATATTGTATCCATTCTTTCGTGGTCTCCCTTGCTGATGAACACTTAGTTTAGCTAAGTTAAAGCCATCCTTGCTTTTCTTCAGGTGTGATATTATTTTAAGAGTTTACTATAAACAACCTATTTAATTAAAAGATGCCCATTCATATTATAATGTACTGTATTATATGTATAACTAAGCCATTTGTGGAAAACTTTTTTATTAATAATTTTATGTATTTATGGTACATTAAACTTTGATATTTATAAGCATGTTGTTGCAAAGAAAGTTTATCTAGGCAGCTTCATATTAACTAAGTTTAGGGTGTGTATCAAAACATGGTCACTTCTACAAATACAAGATCTTGTACCCACCCACACCACTATTGTAATAAAATATGTCCATGACATTTTCAAGGCAATAATTTCTTTATTAAATTGAATCTATGGCAGTATTATGTATAAGCAATATATATATTTTTTTTTTTGTTTAACCTGAATGTATAATAAATGTTTATAAAATAAAATATACTGTTGGTTGTAAATCAAAGTATTTTACTTCTATTTGAAACACAAAATCAAATATTTAAAAGTACCAACAGTATTTGTAAAAGTCTACAATGTGACTTACTTAATTCAATGACATAAATTATAGAACCTTAAGAATGAACTATGCAATTAATAATGAGCTTTCAGGGATAAACATCAGGTGGTGCCCCATTTCCTTAAAAATGTCTAACGGGCCTCTAAGAGTTAGCTTCGGCCCCTCGTACGCCTTCGAAAGGTCCGGGACCCTAGGGTCTCGAGCAAGTTGAAAGACATTTAAAATGAGCTTAATAATTATGTGTTGATAATATTGACAAAAGCGACTTAATATTACATGATATTCTAAGGATCATTTCTATTGATCTTTTTGAGTAAGTAGATGTGTTTTGATTTTTTGAAGCAGTTCTTTCTTCACTGTATCTGGGACCAGTGCCCGGGCACGAGGAGTAACCTTTGTAGCTAACATATCAAAAGTGATGTTATTGCTTTCATTTTCTTTGACAACATCCCTGCAAAGCATTCTGACTTGATCTCTCCAACCACATTCTATTAACCGCCGTCTTAAAAGTTCTTTAAACCTGCAACAAAAATACAATTGAGTTTTCTCTACAAGAGTAAAGAAATCTCAAATAGTTGCTTCACATTATTGATTAGCCTAACAACATTGTTGTTATGATATCTCCAGGTAACCCCCATTAGCCTTGGCTTATTAAGTCAATAGTAAGAGCATGTTTAACCAAGATTTAGATGCTATACTTCTAAATCTTGGTTACTGGGAAACCATTCGCAATAAAACATGTTAAAATCTCTAGTTCCTATAAAAAATTGTATGGAACATTGACCTGAACATGCAAAACTATCGGTAGTACTCTAGAATTCTAGATTGAGTCTCAGAGAATAGGTTATTTTGAGAAAATGCAAAGTATGGTCAACTTTATGACGGTACCTTTCTCGGTCTCCAGTTAAAACCAAACGTTGATGTGCTATGGTGTTGTTTACAGTCATGATATCCTGAAATAAGGAGATAATTATTAATTTGCACTGTAAAGTTATAACATCGTAGGAAAATGGTAAGTTATAAAGTATTATGAATAAATACACACCTATTACGTTTCAAATTGTATTCGTAATGGTATAAGAAAAATAACGAGTCAAATTCGCAGATCCAACAATCAAACAAAATAAATATCAACAATTTTCAAGAATACCACAGACTATATCAGACAGTCGGACTGTCGGACTATGAGAAAAATGACAGTGACAGTACACAGAGCTAAAACAGCAACACTATCACAGGTTATTTTTCCGTCGCCACATTTTACGGGTCACCCACACACAGAACATATTTTATTTACTCCTCGGCTCGCCGCGCGCTGTGTCGGTGACACACGTGAAGCTTTCTCACGCGGCTTGCGCCTCGCGGCGGTGACAGATGTCGAGCAAAGGCGAGCTACGAGCACAAACCTGTTGGACTGTATAGCAGCAACCGCGTGCAGTCGATATATTCAACTGCGTGCAGTCGAATGGCTACGAGCATCAAACCTGTTGGATCGCCGATGAACTTACTCGGCGGCTTTTTAAAGTCCGCGTTCTTAGCATGACACACGGGCGAGTAAGCTCGCCGAGCCACAAGTACGCGAACTTGCTCGCACGTCTATCACCCGTTTTAGGGGCGGCCCATAGGGTAAGGCTGCCATCGGACTGCATCGCAGCAACCGCGTGCACGTGCAGTCGATATATTCAACTGCGTGCAGTCGATATAATCAACTGCATGCAGTTGTACGTTCGACTTCGTTCAGTTATGATATCAACTTCACGCATCCTGATACTGACCTGCAAATTGCAAAAAACGGAAGAAAATTTGAAATTCGCGGGCTTCCTTACCGCATTCACCTTAAATCGGTTTCTGTAGTTTTGGCGTGAAAGCCCGACAGACAGTTAGTTTTAGGGATATTTTCGGTTTTCAAAAAATACTATGAAATACAAACTTATTTTACATAAATATTCAACCCAACTACGGAACCTTTCACTGTGCTTGGTTAGACACGCACTTGGCCGGTTTTTTTTAAATTACAGTCAACAGTTTGACACTTGACAGTTGACAGTTTGACTTATTTAATTACAGTAAACAGTTTGACATTTCCGTAAATCATTTGTTTGATAATTTACTGTGTGTTGATAATGAGTACTTTTAATTAATTAATAATACAGTTCAAAAGAATTAAAAGTACAGTTCATAATATACCGATACCCACTGTAAATAATGTTAGTGGCTTATAACAAATAATTTTCACAAAATGGCTCACGTTATGATAATGGATTCAATTGATGCAGATATTTTCGTTTGCGGAACATGTAAAGCTGTTTTTAACTCCTTACAAGTATTCCTGGATCATAAAAGGTTGAAATGTAACATCACCATCTTGTCGGAAGAAAGGTTTACGAATGCTAATTTGGTGCAGACAATAGTTAGTAGTGAACCCTTTTCTGAAAGCATTGCAGCATCACAAGGCGGTGAGATCCCTGAGTCTGTGACAGAACAGATATGGCCTAAAGATCTAATTTGTTCTACATGTAAGAAAAAATTCAAAAAGATTAAAACCTTGCTGGCCCATTTGAAAACTCACAGTGACAAACCTTATCAGTGCCCTATATGCGGTCGCTGTTTTGTTCAAAATTCTCACTTGCAGAGACACATAACATCTCATCGAATGTGGCCAGATGGTCTCAAGGAAACTACAGCAAGAACTCTTGAAGAAGAACTTTTAAGCTACACATGTCCATATTGCAACTTGATTTTGGTTAATTACAGTCAATATAGAGCTCATCAGAAGAACCATTTGTCTCTTAAAAAATACAAGTGCATTCAAGGGGACTGTATGGAGTATTTTGATACAGTTGATAGTTTACTTCAGCATGTGTCTGTTTTGCATGACTGCCCCCTATATACTTGCCATATATGTAGCTCCTCATTTAGCACCTTAGAGGACATTGCAACACACCTGCAGATACATATTGATGTGTCTAAAGACAAACAAAGAAACTTGAAAGTATATAAATGTTCACAATGTGATGCTAGATTTCGTAAATCAGAAAAACTGTCTCTTCACATGCAAACAGAGAGTCATAATAAAATGTGTATCCACTGTAACAAGACATTCGCTAGTGATAAGAGATTACGTCTGCACTTACAGATACACAGGACTTTGAAACCATTTCAGTGCAATATTTGTAGCAGCAGTTTCCACATGAAGAAATATTTGGCAACACATATGCTAAAACATGGTAATAGGCAGTTCAAATGTTCTGTTTGCAAATACACCTTCAAAAGGTCAGATTTGCTTCAAAGGCACATGAAGTTACATCAGGCTAAGAAAATGTTAAAGTGTCCGTTTAAAGAAGCTTTGGACTGTAAGAAGGAGTTTAGTCGCACTGATAAACTAAAATCTCATATAAAGTCCCACACAAAACGAATGGTTCAACATTCAAGTGTTAAAGTTATTGCGTCACAGAAAAATGAATGCACAGCCCCATTAAATACAAACTTCATCAATGAGTGATAGAAGTGAAGGTGTTCATTATCGAAGATTGGTTTCTGTTATAAAATATCTTGCAATTATTTGGAATTGAGATTATCAATAATATCAATTTGATATAGTTTTTAAAAGATTACTAAGGTCTTACGAAAATAAGAAAGGTGTTATTTATGAATATACTAGAATATCTTTTTATATTGTAAAATGATAATTACTTTATGTCACTACAAGAGATCAATACTACTGTTCCAAATGTGATGAAATAAAAAAGTAGTTAAGCTGTGCTATACACATGAAGGGCTTCTTTCATAGACAGCTAGCTTTATCTAATTAAGCAGTAAGTCAGTAGAGCAGGCGGGCTGCTATGTACTGGACATAAACAACTAAAAGTGACAAGAGTAACAAATTGTGAAATGGATTTCCACAATTCAATGGTTTTTCTTGTTGTTGTATCAACTCTTCTGGTTTTCTGTCACGTAAGTGATTGTATTTTGTTGAAATAAATAAAAATACATCTTAAAGTACTGATAAGAGTAATTATTTGTAAAAACATAATTTAATCAATTGTGTTCTGATTTCAATAGTTCCTACAATGTCCTTATTTTTCAGGCTCGGCAGTTCCGTGTTACTGATCAGGTGTATTTTGATATTCAAACTGAAGACAAACGTCTCGGCCGTGTAGTTATAGGTTTGTTTGGCGACTTAGCTCCGAATGCTGTTAAAAACTTTAAAGTTTTAGCCACAAAAGGCATCAAGGGGAAGTCTTATAAGGGAACTTCGTTTAACCGCATAATTAAAAGGTTTATGGTCCAAGGTGAGCTTATTATTTATATAATTATTTGACACATGTGTAATTTTTTTGTATTATTCCTCTGGTATTATGTATACCTTCTGTGTGTACCTTAATGTGTAGTGATAGTCAATAATGTAGGCACTAACATGTTAATCAAAATCAATAAATTAAAATGTGATTTCTAGGTGGTGATGTAGTAGCAGATGATGGTACAGGCTCTACCAGCATATATGGCGACTCATTCAGTGACGAGAACTTGGAGACACAGCATAGTGGCGCTGGCTTTGTGTCAATGGCTAATAAAGGTATCTGTCGTTTTTTATGAGCTGTCATTTGTGTTTAATTTAAGTAATGTGTTTGTAATGCTTACATTACTTTCCAGGTCCCAACACAAATGGCTGTCAATTCATTATAACTACTACTGGGACACCCTGGTTGGATAATTTGCATACTGTAGTTGGAAAGGTAATTATATGTATTTAGCTATCTGGGCGTGAAGCGAACTGGCGTAATACGAAACACTGTGCTGCGCTCTAAATTGGGTGATAGACGTGCGTACTTAAAGTACGCGGTTTTTAAGTTCGCGACTCGGCTTAAAAACCACGCGGTTCTTACTCGGCTCGCCAATGAGGAGCTACATATATGAAATTTTGACCAAGCTTCACGTGTGTCGGGTTTTAAAGTCCGCGTACTTAGCATGACACACGGGCGAGTAAGCTCGTCGTGTCATAAGTACGCGGACTTGCTCGCACGTCTATCACCCCTTTAAAACAGGGATCTTAGACGTAGGCAAAAAGGCTGCCAAGCTTAATTGGGATTGGGCGGGTCCAGTGCCGTAATAAGCCTTTTATGCGCCCGGTGCGAGCTGCTGTAACCGCGCCCTTGAAATATTTTCTAATCATAACCGGTTCTGACAATAAAATGGATTGTCTATAAAAATAAATAATAGGTATTGTTAGTGGCCCTGGTCTGGTCATTTCTGCGCCCCTCCAGGGTCTGCGCTGGCACCGCCCTATTACGGCACTGGGCGGGACACATCAGTCGCATGCATAATGACCGCTGGACACAGTCTCCACACGGTGGATGCCTGAGGATGGACGGCGCCGCAGAGGCCGGTCCAGGAACTAGTGGCGAGACGACCTACATGCGTACCTACCGCAAGGGTTGTATCGAGGTGGCTCTGGATGAAAAGGATGCCGGGAAGGATTTGCTCACCAGAGGAACAGTGCAGGCAAACTAAAAAAGGAAGGCTGTTATCACAGATAGGGTGTTCATCGAGGATATAGCTAGTACCGCGCTTTTTGTGCAATTTGAAATTGTTAACATAATCAACTACCTCCACATCGCACCATACAACTGCGCCGCTACCGCATTCCTACCGATGTTATTGTAGTGAGGCGAGGGCTTAAAATTTAAGCCTTAAATCATATTTGTCTGCCTGTAATCCCCGAAAAGCAGACGGGTGGTGTGACGATGCTCATAATTCGCTTCTGACTGGCCTCTTTTACTATGTATCAGTGTCTTCCAACACTTGTAAGTATTCTTATCTTTTTCATAATTATTGTATGTGCTAATAACAATGCACTGTCGAAGGTTGTGGAAGGCCAGAACGTGGTGCATATGCTGGAGCACACTGCGACGGATGTGGATGATAGGCCGCTACTGCATGTGTACATCGCCGACTGCGGACTGCTGCCTACCCCGCAAGCCTTCTACATTTCCGATGATCCTTACGAGTAAGTGTACTATATGAAATTTATACTTGTATCTATAAATTGAAATTAGACGGAGTGTAATTCGTCTAAAATTTTATTATGGACATTAAAATCGATAAAACTTAGAAAATACATAAAAAAGTCTCGATTAAAATATTTTCCAATTAAGTCTTGTGAGCTTGCATTCATAGATACAAGCTCTCAACCCCAGGTTCGAGCTCTCGGTGTTCCAGAACATGGTGGCTCACAAATTACCCTGACGCTGACGGTCCAATGCCCTGACCTGGAATTGTGCGGATAGTTGTTTTTGATTATTTTATTTAAACAACCATTGTCTTATTTTCAGTCTATGGGCATGGATCAAAGCGTCGGCTGTTCCACTGACCATGTCCTTCTCAATACTCGGCTTCTTTCAATGGATGATGCGGAAAATGGAAATATAAGCAACATTACACGAAATATGTAATATATGAAAAAGGCACCTATGCCAAATCTTAAATAAATAATGATGTTTTTTTTTTTCTATTTTGCATACAATTAGAAACGACAGTTTTAATGTTCTTAATTGTTATAGGGAGTGACCGTTTGGAATAAAATGATCAATGGCACCTCTCCCACGTTGTTTTCTTTTCATAATAAGACTTCTTTTTTACCCTGTATTTAATCTTGGGGTTGCGGGAAAGTCCGAAAGGGATACCGGGACTTTGGCAAAAGGCAACTGAAGGAACACGGGTGGGTTTTAGTCAGCAAAAGTGTGACACGCCCTTCCGCTTGAATAAATTGAAACCCACAAAAAAAAAAAAGTGAAATAAAGCAAGTCGTCCGTCAGAAAAAAATATCAGAAGTGAAAACGTAAAACTGGTATTAGCGCTTAGTGATGTGCCGTTACCATATTACCGTTACCAGTATTTTACCATACGTAAGTATGGTAGTAAGTTTCTATTGTTACCGGTAATATTCCCTAAAGCAGGTAATATTCTTTAATATTGTCTTGTTGATTTTTAAAAGTAATGTTTGTTTAAAATGCGCACGTGCAGTTGTTGCGAGCTCGCTTTTCGCACTGCTTAAAAAAAACAAAAAATCTTAAAATTTTATAAATTTTCATTCTGAAAGCTCTGAAAAAAAGACTGATTATCCTTAAAAAAATTATATCGTTTAAATTGTTAGGATTGCCGTATAGTTTTTTTTTAAATTTTGCTGTGACTGTGATTATTTAAAAAGATACTGGTGTGATTCTCTTGTACACCGAACTTAGCTATCACTAAAATCTGAGAAAAAAAAATCAGCTTTTCCATACATTTTGTCGATTTAAGTGAACACAAATGTAGGGAACAGGTGATTTTTTTTTCGCGATTTCAATATTGGCCCCATAGAAAAAGTTGTTCAAAATGATGAGTACAATGACCCCTTTTCGGGTTTTACCTATTAAGAAAAAATAATGTTGTATAAATTCAACTAAAATCGAATTTGACAACCGCGCGCCTCCATTTGGTACTTGCTTTTCCTACCCCGTGATTTTTTTTAGAGCCAGAGGCGCGCATAGACTGCTGTCTCGACGTGGTTTTTAATGGAATTTTTCAGTTCTAGTATGGAAAATAATGAAAAAAAAATACCAACATGTTGAGTATTACGGGTAATAAGGGTTTTTAAAGGGGTCGAAATTTTCATTATTTTTGCGATAGGACACACCGTTTTCGAGATATAAGCAAAACAAAATAAAAAATAGATACAGTTTATTTGATTTGATTTGAGTTCTGTTTTGTAACTGAAGTCGGGGTGTTGTTGGTTTGAATTTTAGTTCATAACATCTAATTTTATTACACCCATTTTAATCGCGATTAAAAATAGTCAGATTTAGTTAGAGGATTTTAGGTATAGAACAAAATTTTAGGATAATACGTAAAATTCAGAATAGCATTTTCACTAAACTAAAAATCACTAAAATTTAGTTTTGTCCTGTCAAACGATCAAACTCATTCTGAAATAGACTGTATAAGACACAACTTAACTATAATTTCGTGAAGAATGTGTGGAATAAAATTAGATGTCATGAACTAATTTTCGAACCAACACCTCGACTTCAATTGCAAAACAGTACAGAATTTTTTTATTTTCTTTTGCTTATTTCTCGAAACTGGTGGGTCCTATCGCAAAAATAATGAAAATTTCGACCAACATAAGAAAAACCATTAACCCCTGAGGTTGAGCCTCAGGGGTTAATGGTTTTTCTTATGTGGGTTTTTCATTTAGGTATTTTTTTTTTAAAATCATATTTTACATACAAAATTTGAAAAATTCTATTCTATAAATATTGATCTCATATTTTACCTATTAGTGATATTGAGACTGAATATTAATTAGTAAGACTGGCTCATTCTACCTAATTAAGGTCTGTACGATATTTTATTTCATAATTAAAGATATAGCAAACTCTGTTATGTTCTTTTTTATTTAATTCTCCCAAAACCTAGCAAATTCCCAAAATAGGGGCAACATGATCCCTAGGATCATCTTGCACCTACCGTAGGGATCATCTTGGACACCAGGGTGTCCAAGATGATTCTTTGGTAGGGTTTAAAAAAAATTGAATTAGAATATTATTAGATCTAAAAAAAATGCATTTTGAGTATGACAACGGGTAGACAGATAAATTTAATGTGATTAAACGTTTTTACATCTGCATTAACTTGATTATCGTTTAAACTACAAGCATTCTCCCTTAAGTGGATCATCTCGTACACCTTTGGCCCCTACCTACCATAATAATTGTATAGATACATATTTGAATATAAACACATTCTCGAAAACGGCTCTAATGATTTCGATGAAAGTTGCAATAAAGGGGTTTACGGGGGCGGCGAAAAATCGATCTAGCTAGGTCTCATAACTGGGAAAATTCATTTTCTCTTTTTCACAGCCTCGGGATGTGATACAACATACAATGTTGGTATACCTTTCACCCGACTAGGGTGGTTATACGGTACGGTAACGGGGAAGGGAAGAAAAACATATGTAAATTGTTTTATTACATAATTTATTAATTTATTGTTACTATTGATTTATTTTTAGAATACATAGTTAATATTAGTTATAATATGTACAAACAATCACTCCATGTTTTACATGTGTGAAGTATTCATAAATTAATTAATTGCTTTTAAAAACCTTATTTCAACTTATTTGTTTCTGTGTACCTGACTGCATAGGTATAGATTTTTAATTGATTCCTCTGCTAAAATTGACAAAAATTTAAATAATTGCTAAAATACTAAAAAGTAGGTTGTACAATTTATGCTTGCTACTGCATGTTATTTTAAATAATATTCAAAAGAATGTTTTTATTAGCAACACAACATGACGATCTACAGGAATGTTAATATTTTAATAGCAAACACATCTCCGGCTTTTTATTAGTAACAAAAGTTTGTGATTTTAGCCTTGATCAGGAAATTGATCAAGAACCGATCGTAGAAGCCAAATATCGTGCAACCACATAGCATTGACGCCCCGGTGATTACAAAATGCTGCATTGCTGTGACGTCCTCATATGAACTCATATCTACTGATTCAATAAAACTAGTCGGCGGAGATTAGCAGCCTAGAACAGGCGTCTTTGTCACCCATATTAAACTGTTCGCACTCTATCTAAATGTTAGTCCTAGAAACATAGCGTCGCCGTACTCGGTGACGATAGGTAGATTTTCAGTAACGCTATAGCAGGAGCAGTGCAGTGGCGAGCAGTATGGCGACAGGAGCCAGCACGTGCGCGTGCGCGGCGTCGGGCGCGGCGCGCGCGGCGCCGGCCTCCGACACCTGCTGCGCGCTGGCGCCGCACGCGCGCGCGCACGACGCCCACGCGCGGCACACGTCGCACGCGCTCGCGGGCAGTGGCGAGAAGAACACGCGCGCGCGGTGACCTGCGGGGGAACGACATTGTTAGGAAAATAATGATAATAGTTCACATGATACCTACACAAATAACTAAGTACCTCCGTGGTAGGTACCTACTTATCTCCTATCCTATTTCGCAAGTACAGTTCATCAGTTCCATATGGTAGAATTAATGCCACTATCGAAACTTCGCACTGCTACTGAGAAATTCCTGGAAAAACTTAATGCCATTTAGCCCGAACTGGAAGTCGAACCCAGGACTCCACGCTCAACAGTCGCGACCACTAGACCAACTAGGCAGTCGATGTAGGTCATTCTATGCTTCGGGTGGTCTACGGATGCGGAATATGTTCACAGCATATAATGTTTTTTCGTGTTAGGAACGACAAACCAACAAGAAACCGAATTTCTCATACTCCGGTCGCCAGGTAGGTCAATGGTAGAGAAGTAAGATTAACAAATACTGTTTACTGACTGGAGTCATAGAGGTCCTGCATGGTGGCCCAGCCCGGCCGCTGGCGCGCCACGGCCAGCGCGCGCGGCGCGGCCAGCGTGGCGCAGCGCTCGGCGCGCGCGGCGCGCACGGCCGCCCGCACGCGCGCGCCGCGCGCCGACACGCGCGCCCACACCACGTGACGCACCGCCTGAGAACATAACACACAGGAAGTTATAAATCTCAAATTCATGAACAATGAACGAACACACACGCAGCACGTAGGGATCCCCTAAAGGGGGGATGAAATATTGTATGGAAGTTGGAAATTTTGCCAATGGTAAATCCCATCGCACACGGCTTGTCACAGTTAGAACCTATTAGGAACAACAATGGACAGCTTTCAAAATAATACTGGTTTTGGGAAGCAGTGGAGCAGAGAGCGTGAGCGAGTAAAAATTCACCAATAACCTCTAAATATAAAACAATGATATACTGGATTTTCGCCTCACTCACCGCTGAGCAGTTCTAGCCCAGTGTTAGCGACAGCGACTTACGAATTGTAGGTCGCAGGTTTGAACCCAGACAGGCGCTTTTCTTTGTGTAAATTATTTCATGATCACTGCTCTCAAAACTGTGAAGGAAAACATCTTGAGGAAACCGGCATAATGTCCTAGAACCGAAAAATTTGAAGACATGTGACATCCATCAACCCGCACTAGGCCCGCGTGGTGTATAGTGGCCAACTCCCTGTTGGAGAGGAGGCCTGTGTCGCAGCAGTGGGAACGTTATAGGCTGATAATGCACCGTTCTGCTTCTTCGCAGAGCTCTAATGAAAAACCAGGCTTGTTGATATTGATAGTGTATAGGTATCATTTCGTGCTTACCGTCAATTCCGTGAGTGTGTTTATGTCAGCTAGATATCCTGATGGAAGTTGGACAGTCAGTAATGTCAGCCCGCTTTCCGTCTCATTTCCTTGCGCCACGAACCTGTAAATGAGATTGTCAACCAATCGATAAATTATTGTGTTTTTGTTAGATGTTACTTCGTTGCATCGTGTGAAAAGCAACTAATGTGCCTTACAATTTTATTGTTTTGAATTAGATGGATGTTTTTTGATTTACACTGTTTTAATAACTTTCCTCCTCCATAGTAGTTCCCTCACTGTTGATGACATGTCTCAATAAACTACTTTCTGAACAGTGGATCTCTATTTGTAACGAAATAGTCACCTTAGTGCTACGTTCACCTGCACTTCTAGTTGCTCGGACACCTGACTTGACCTTTCTTTCGGCAGTTTCGTCTTCTTTTTTATAAGTATGTGGATTGTCATTCCCGTTTTTACAATTCTACTGTAAAATAAGCTTTTATTACTCACCCAAAGCAGATTGACAGTTGCAGTCTATCCTTCGTAGACACCTGGTCAACTCTAGGGTCGAGAGTGTATCTCGGCCACGGTGCTGTGACGTTGGTGGCGCCGCGGGCCGATAGCCCCAGGAGCCCTAGGCCTCGGCCCTCCGTCACCGCGCTTACTGACCGGCTACTGCGGATCTGGTGGGCAAAATAATGAGGTAGTTTAGTTCATTACATACAGAATACAGCAAAAATCCGTTTCTTAAGAGTAAAGCTTAAGTTAAGCACTTTCTGAAGCAATACTGCTAAGAAAACCCGCCCGCAGAGAACCTTCTTTTCACCTCTCCCGAATTGCGAATCATAATTACTATGTGAGGCGAACTTATGCGGTATACAGACCCACTATACTTCGGCTCGTTTACTTGTGTAACCGCGCGAATTGCGGTGCGGCAAGCGGGGCGGCAAAACAAGCGGCACGGAATGAAGCCACGGGAAGAGCGTTCGCCGCCGCGATTAATATAGACCGAGAGCAAAATGTCTTTATCTAAGTTATCTTGATATTGCTTGGAGAGTAGGTTTTTTTGTTCAATATTTGGAAAAGATTGTGTATTCATTATTTAACTAAAAGTACGGGGTATGGACGGAGAATTTCACAAGAAGAACTTGTTAATATAGACCGAGAGCAAAATGTCTTTATCTAAGTTATCTTGATATTGCTTGGAGAGTAGGTTTTTTTGTTCAATATTTGGAAAAGATTGTGTATTCATTATTTAACTAAAAGTATGGGGTATGGACGGAGAATTTCACAAGAAGAACTTGTTGGGCTTCTATCAGGGATTCTATTAGATAACGTTTCAACGTTATCTAATAACGTTAAAATACCGTTACAATCCGTTCCAGTAGCGATAATTTCTACTGTTCTACTCGGATCGTAACTAAATTAATAGTTGATGTCGTTCCGATAGATTTTCATAATATTGCCAAGAAATTAGTTCGTAAATGGTTACTGGAACTATACCTAACGTATTACGTAATATTATCATCCTGTCGTGTCATCATAAAGTTGTGCATTGGTTTAATGTAAATAATCTTCTCCTTAACGAAAAAAAGACAAAACTGATTAAATTTTCAACGCCAAATGTCAGACAGCTAACTACCAATGTTCAAGTCAATGGAATAGAGTTGGACCCTGTTGATTCAACGGTTTTTCTTGGAATAACTATTGACGGCAAATTACAATGGGGCCCACACATAGAAAAACTGTCAGGAAGGCTAAGTTCGGCCGCCTATGCTGTTAAAAAAATTAGACAGATAACTGACGTAGATACAGCCAGAATTGTTTATTTTAGTTATTTTCATAGTGTTATGTCATATGGAATTCTTCTCTGGGGAACCTGTGCGGACATTAATACTATCTTTGTTTTACAGAAAAGGGCTGTTCGAGCCATTTACAACCTAGGTCCTAGAGATTCCCTTAGAGAAAAATTCAAAGAAGTAGATATTCTGACTGTAGCCTCACAATATATATTTGAAAACCTGTTGTATGTACACAAAGATATATAAAATTTTAAGAAATGTCCGATATTCATAGTAATTTATACTATGAATATCGGACATTTTCTTAAAATTTTACCAGGAACAAACACAATCTTGCTGTACATCGCACTCGTCTCCACAGAGTAGGCAACTCGTTCATGGGTCAATGTATACGCTTTTACAACAAACTTCCCATTGATATTAGAAATTTACCCATTAAACGATTTAAAGGCTGTATTAAAACCAAACTTTGTAAAAAAGGGTACTATAAAATTGCGGATTATTTAGAAGACAAAAAAGCATGGGATTGAGCTGCTCGCTCTGCTAAAACCTTAGAACTTGACATTTTAATTATTATCTAAAATCATTACAATATACCAGTTTTATAAACCTACAAATTGACATTGTTGAATATTTTATACAAAAATGACATTATTACTTTGTAAAGTATTATTTTATTTTAATTATTGTGAATGTGAGGACTATGTGGATCATTTTTATTATCTCTTTTCTCTCTTTCTTTAGTTTTAATCTGGCAGTTTGAGTACTTTTAGCGGCCTACCCAAATGTCCTTTTTTTGGTATTGTTCGTCGAGTCGTTGAGCTCCTTAAGCTCTGAGTTGAGCTCCTCGGTTACTGACAAATGCTTGCACTGACTGGACAGGTCCACTCAAATCTGTGTGGTTCTTTCCTCAAAAGACCATTTCAGATTCTAATCTACATGGTCCTCATATGGCCTGACCAAGATTATGTCTGGACCTTAAAAGGGACTGCGACCTCTGAGTTTGTTTCGGCCTTTCTTCTCAGAGTAGTCAGATAGGAAACGCCGACCTCATCGAGCTTATTTTATTTTTTTAAAATATGACGTGTAAACGTGATTCTGATATCCTATTTACAGAATAAACAATTTCATTTCATTTCATTTCATTTCATACCTCATACCCCTAATTTGAGTAAAGTTTCAAGTTCCTGGCTTTTATACTATCCGTGGGCGTGGCATGCGCCTAGGGCTGCCAACCATACTGTTAAAAACATTATTATACTTTATTTCAACTTAATAATTTTTCTTTCAACTACCAATGTAACCGTGATAAAAAAAAAGATAAAAAAAGATGATATACCTACTCAAGTTAATGAAAACAAACAAAGTTATACCGCGACTTTTGCGGCAAAAGGTTATTAATTCAACCCAACGCAACGCAACGCAACGCTCTCAGTCACTCAGTCACTCAAGTCAGGTCAAGTCAGGTCAAGTCAGGTCAAGTCAGGTCAAGTCAGGTCAAGTCAGGTCAAGTCAGGTCAAGTCAGGTCAAGTTAGGTCAAGTCAGGTTAAGTCAGGTGAAGTCAGGTCAAGTCAGGTCAAGTCAGGTCAAGTCAGGTCAAGTCAGGTCAAGTCAGGTCAAGTCCGGTCAAGTCCGGTCAGGTCCGGTCAAGTCCGGTCAAGTCAGGTCAAGTCAGGTCAAGTCAAGTCAAGTCCGGTCAAGCCCGGTCAGGTCCGGTCAAGTTCGGTCAAGTCCGATGAAATCCGGTCAAGTCAGGTCAAGTCACGTAAAGTCAGGTAAAGTCAGGTCAAGCCAGGTCAAGTCAGGTCAAGTCAGGTCAAGTCAGGTCAAGTCAGGTCAAGTCAGGTCAAGTCAGGTCAAGTCAGGTCAAGTCAGGTCAAGTCAGGTCAAGTCAGGTCAAGTCAGGTCAAGTCAGGTCAAGTCAGGTCAAGTCAGGTCAAGTCAGGTCAAGTCAGGTCAAGTCAGGTTAAGTCAGGTCAAGTCCGGTCAAGTCCGGTCAAGCCAGGTCAAGTCCGGTCAGGTCCGGTCAAGTCCGGTCAAGTCCGATTAAATCCGGTCAAGTCCGGTCAGATCCGGTCAAGTCCGGTCAAATCCGGTCAAGTCAACTCAAACAGAGAGAGCCGGTTGAGACGAGCCTTAGTAACAGGGTCCCGTTTTACCCTTTGGGTATGGAACTGAACTTGAAATTTCATACAACTTTATTGCACTGTTTTGTTTCTAAGCAAGAACTACGTCCTTTGTGATCGGTTTTGTAGTGATTAATGATAACATTACTACGTAGTTAGAAGAAAATAAAATTTGTTTAAGAAAATAAATGCTAGCGGTGGATTTCAGACAGAGAGACAGAGTACTCGTCAAATGTCAAATTGTCGTCAACAGGTCACCGTCCGTCTGACAGTCTACCGTCGGCGACGGTGGTGTCTACTGACGCAAATACGCGCGGATAATATAACCTTTTTTCGGGCTTTTGCCTTCGTTTTGTTAGTTTCCAAGTTTTCCAACTAAACCTACTATCATAATTGTGATAACTTAGTTAGTTAGTGCACAAAAATAGAAAATGAAAACGATTCACATTCATCTTTATCTTCTCTTACAAATACCCCTAAAAAGTCAAATTGTCGAAGTCTAAAGTCTAAAGTTCATTTTTTAATCCCGTAGACAAATTTGACAGGTGCAAATGTTAAACTCCAAATTAAAAAAACAAACAACAATAATTTGAAATGTCAAAATAGTCTAAAAGATTAAAAACGGACTCTATGGTGAAACATAAATATACTTAAGTAAACAAAATGGCGGGACGACAGAATTAGAGCTACAATAAAGTTAATAAAAAATTAGCTCCACATTTACCTACCTACTTTAATTTTACATGGAAATGTGATGAGGCTTACGAAGCCTAAATGATGGATGAAACATTAATAACATGTGCGAGGAGTACCAAAAAATAATGTACTTATTCAAAACATTAAAAAATTTAACACTTTTTATTTTTTCAAAATACTGTTTATTTTCCGTCTCTTTCGTACTTTATTTCTTGTAAAAAAAAGTAGGCTGCCCTGTATTGATTCGCATTTGTTTTTTCCGCCACGGAATCCGCTCGGCAAAATTCGCAAATCGCCCCGCCTGCCGCGGTTCCCGTGGCATGCTTAGTACATTTCTATACATTTTGTTTTGCCGCAAAACGCACCGCAATTCGCGCCGCCCGAAAATTCGCTGTAGCGAATTTCCCGTGGCTAGGCGGTAAAGCTGTGTTTGAACCATAGTTTGCTTTTTAAGATCTGCAATAGGACCCAAACTTAAGTCCTAGATTCTGAGAAAATCTTTACCAACCTTGAATCACGCGAAGTCTAGAAGTCTAGACGTTACAATTTGTAGATTAAAAGACGGCGTAAAAAGCGACTTCTTACCGATTTCGTTTGTATGACGAGGGCATTGTTCTCTCCGATCTGGAACTGTCTCGCCTCATCAGATCCGGTGACGTTCACCGACACGCGGAGCTTCGAAGACGTTTTCACTGTTTCCGCGTATTGTGCCAACGAGTCCATCTGAAAACAAAAACAATGTTTAGAATCTTGGCACTATGTTTATGACCAGCGCGGGTACCTGTGCTTCCCCAAGGTGGACTGATCTGATGATGGTTGTGGGAACCACTGGTTACGGGAAGCAGTTGGTGGTTGTACTCACCACTTCCGGGTCCGGGTCGTGCGGCAGGTAGGCCTGCAGCAGGTAGCGCACCACGGGCGTGGCCTCGCCCGGCAGGCGCGCCGCCAGCATGGCCCGCAGGCCCCACGCGGCCGTGCTGGCCTCCAAGCTGTTGCCTGTGAGCCATGGGTTGCGCCACTCGTTGCCTGATAGAGTCCGTGACCAAAACAGGGTGGAACCTGCGAATAAAGTTACTGTAAGAATAGGTCTTCGTAGTCATTGGACACATGCTGTATGTCTTAGTCCCTCCTTCTGTTATTTTGCAACGAATCGAATCGCATCGAAGACATGGACTTGCGGCACAAATAGTGACGTAACGATAAAGAAGGAGTTCCCGGTCATTAATATGGCACATCGAGTAGGAAAGGGAAAGAGCTTGTGACACACTTGGCATGAGGACATCGACGCTATTAAAGTGTGAACTTCGAAAATCGGCGTACTGTATGTAAATACGTTAGTTTACCTGTAGTATTCGCGTATTTATCCATCATTTCCAAGGTCTGCGTGAGTTGTGGATGTCTCGTGACCGCTAATGCTCCACCGACGAGGGCCAGCGAGTACGCGTCCAGTTCCGGGGACAAGCCTCGCGCTATGTAGTCAATTGCCTTGTTGATGTTGTTCTTGTACAGAACATCACTGCCCTAAAAAAATATGTATTCGTTTAATTACTTCATGGGTTTCTAAAAAGTTTTTAAGTATTGTCAATATTACATTAAAAAAAATAGAAATTCAACCTCCGCTCCAATTGCAGGCGCGGGCGCGGGCCAGGCGCCATCTGTTCGGTGACCTACCTTAGTCTGGTGCAGCGCCACAAGCGCATACGCCGCTAGCGGCAGCGGCGCCTGCGCGTGCGGGCTGGCGAGCGCGGCGGGCGCGGGCGCGGGCCAGGCGCCATCTGTTCGGTGACCTACCTTAGTCTGGTGCAGCGCCACAAGCGCATACGCCGCTAGCGGCAGCGGCGCCTGCGCGTGCGGGCTGGCGCGCGCGGCGGGCGCGGGCGCGGGCCAGGCGCCATCTGTTCGGTGACCTACCTTAGTCTGGTGCAGCGCCACAAGCGCATACGCCGCTAGCGGCAGCGGCGCCTGCGCGTGCGGGCTGGCGCGCGCGGCGGGCGCGGGCGCGGGCCAGGCGCCATCTGTGAGCTGCGCCTGCGCAAGCCACGCGGCCGCGTGCCGGGCGGCTACGGGCTCCACAGATATGTAGCGCGAGCAGCGGGACAACCAACGAGTCGCTACGGCTGTCATCCTGCAAACATATCTACATTATGAACTTGATCACAATAAAATAAAAGGCTATAAAAGCTGGCACTGGGTACATTATTAATAAATACTATTGTGCACTAGGTATAAGCTTTCTACTCACCAAACGTCTCCCTCGGCGTCTGCGTCTATTTCAGCCGCAAACGATCCATCAGGTCGCCGGTACGCCATCAGTCGTTGGTAGCCGGTTGCTGCCAGTTCTCGTGCTTCCTTCGTTGTTGCAACCTCTTCTTGACCGGAAGCCTGAATACCAGAGAAATATTTTGTTCTTAATCATTTCCACAATCCTCACTGACTGCATCATTGATCACCACAAAGTTTTTGACTTTTCTATTAGGTGTTACTCATTAACAGCCTATACTTTGGATTTGTGCCTAATTGATGAAAGTAAGCAAGCGTATAGGGTAAGTGTCTCTCCAGAGTAAACACAGACCTTATTACCACAAAACCGTGTTTATCAGTTGTTTAGCCTAAACACATTTTAAACATGATATTTCTGTATGGAGTTTGACATAAAACTGGCATTAAACACGCGTTGGACAAATATCTACGTTTATATGGTAAGGTCCATTGGATCTAAGCATTTCTGGTAAAATGTAATCCGTCGCAAAATACTTACAACCGTGATTTTTTAATGTTAAATGTAACTAGGTACAAACCTGCAAATAGTCAAGCAGCACACAAGCTAGCGCAAGTGGCCTCACAGCATGCGCGGGGTCCGCGGCCGGCCCCGGGGGCTCCCTCGCTGCGCTCAGGGCTCCGGCCAGCAGGTCGCCGGTCGCGTGCAGCGAGCCGGGCCCGGGCCGCACGCCCGCGGGCACGCCCAGCGTTACGTTGGCTCGAGCGACGCCGCGACGGGCGTCCAGCAGACTCCAAGAGAATAGGTCTTCTTCATAGCCGTCCTGTGTAACACATTGTAAGTTAGAAGTGCTGATATGCTGCGAGGTGGTGATTCGTCGCAGGAGTGTACAATTACAAGTTATCATTGGAGGACATGACTCGATAAATGCGGTGCACTTCTTACTGATCGAGGTTAAAGATCTTATTAATCAAAGCTAACGAAAAAAACATGTCGGTAATTACTCCTTAGTGACAACATCAACCAGCTTAATGAACAACTAAGGATTTCTATATCTCAGGAAAATCAGATCTCAGGTATAGCAGATAAGATAGCTATTGAAGGACGACTAGTTCTCGAAAGGAGACCACTACGTATCCGCAGGCGTGGTCACCTCTCAGCTAACTAATTTTTATTTTTCATTTTGGCTTTACAAACAGGACCTTCAACAGACGGGATGCGGATGCGCGCAGCTTGGAAGAAACTTATGAAGGCTATGTCCAGTAGTAGACTGTGAGAGGCTGATTAAAAAGAAGCCTATCTACATGGCCTTTGAACGGTAGACATAATTTTACGTTAGACAGTACCTAATATGTGAAACCTTCAATTCATACCTGAACTTGAATGGTCCTGAAGAGCGAGTCGGTGACGCCATTCCCGCTGGCCTCCACGATGACGGGCGCGGCGCCCGCGCGCACGGCGCTCACTAGGAACGCGGTGCTGGCCGCGCCGCGCGCCGGGACGGTGACGCGGACGCGACGGAATAACTCGATCTCTGTGGAAGGTTGGAGTTTGGTTAGATGTGCGAGTCTACAAAAAAGCAGTAGAACAGCTGAATGGGCTTTCAATCATTAATGTGATATCCTTTGGTCAAAAAAACCAATAGTAGTAAAGGTACAATTATACGATTGTTCGACGCCCACCAGTAGGGTTGAAAGGGGGTCCCGATTTGCGCGGAACGTCCCGATTTCAGGGGTCTGGGGACGCGTCCCGATTTGCACCTGATCGGGACACTAAATGTCCCGATAAATCAATACATCTCCACCATCCTAATTGCGTACCTAATAAACGATCAATGACAATCTGAATTGGTTTGAAACAAATGTCAATTGTGTTCATAAGTTTCAAACTATAAGGGTTCCTTGTTGCCTACGGAACCCTAGAAACCGGTCAAGTACATGTGAAACCACGCACAATGAAGGGTTCCGTAGTTGGTATGAATTTAATCCAAGAACAAACTTAACATTTTAAGTTAGTTGAAAAACATATTCTCCTAACTATAAAATAATATAAATTTGTACGCACAATATTGAGATATTTACCATGTTATTTTAAGACCATAGATTTCTTATAGGTTTTCCTGTAATCTATGAGTATAGAACCATTCTCTGTAATTTTTTAAAAAAATTCAGTAGTTTCGGAGATAAGATTGGGGGGAAAGGTCAATTTCATCTATTTGCTTAAAAAAATATAAAAGTACTTACTTTTTTTTTTCAATATTTGAGGTCCTCGTAATGCCCTTTCATTTGATATGTCACACGGTACAGTTTGCAAAACGTTTTTTTTAATTCTCTTATTTGCCCCCCAAAAGTACCCTCATATTCAAAATCCATTTATTTACGTTACGTCCGTGTTTGGGTCACAGAAATATATGTGTAAAAAAACCTTGTTTTTTTAACCGACTTCTTCAAAAAGTAGGAGGTTCTCAATTCGACTCTGTTTTTTTTTGTGTTTGTTACTCGATTACTCCGTCAATTATGAATCGATTTTGATGATTCTTTTTTGTTTGGTTCAGAGATGGTCCCATATCAATTTTATTAACTTTGCTTACGTAGTTTTTGAGTTAGCTTCAATAATTACGTATTTTTCCCACTTAGTCTATGTAGACGATATAGGTATAATTTGACTCCGTCACTGTTATTTACATAGCATGTAGTGGTATTCGAATTTGTGTGGGGTAGGTACCTAAACTAAAAAGTGATAAATAAAAACTTTTTATGAAAAAAAAAACAACCGACTTCTGTGTCTTTTCTTTTCAATTTTCGTTTTTTGCCACCGACTTCCGAAATTAAAGTCATTTTTCACTTTATTGTGTTTTTATTGGAAGTCGGTTGTTTTTTTTTATAAAAAGTTTTTTATCCCGATCTACAACCCTAAATCCCGATTTTTTTTACCTTCTGCCCGATTTAAAACAAATCGGACCTGGCAACACTACCCACCAGTCAATTTTGACATAAACGATGATCGACCGATGCAAGTATTTATGGACTACACTGGATCGCTCCGAACGTCAACCGTAACGCAAGCTAATACGCGACTGTGTGTCATAATAATTAGACATTGGCTGAATAATCTGACTATCTACATAATGTTGATATACACAAAAAAAAGCATACAGGCGTGTAAAACTCCTTTTTTGAAGCCGAAAATACCTTTCAAAATTGATCACTTACTTTTCGCTGAATCGAGTTCGTTATCGAGAGGTTCGAATTCGAAATATTGATCGCTGTTGTAGAATGTGACCTCGACAGACGTGTCGACCGCTAGCGTAGTCTTCAAGATAATGACTGCAGCCACAGTTTCTCCCCTTTGTAAGGTGTCGGGTAGTTCGGCAGCCATAGACAATGGGACGGAGGTAGTGAACTTCTGTGGAGAAGCTAACCCGAGGCCGAGGGTCGGGTGCACGGAAAACGCGCCGATAGAGAACTCGCCAGGAGTTACTGATGTCCAACGTTCCTTTGCTCCTTTTCCGTCGGTACTGTTGGCACCACAAAACCATGTTTATCAGTTGTTTAGCCTAAACACCTTTTAAACATGACATTTCTATACGGAGTTTGACATAAAACTGACATTAACACGCGTTAAACAAGTGTCTACGTTTTTGTGGTAAGGTTGTTTTTGGTGGCAGCCAATTACACTAGATACTTTTCAAATCACTGATATGCCGTAAGTATATCAAGAGATATCTGACAGATATCATAATAATATTAACTGGAGCTAAGATTGGCTCCTCAAAGTTCGGGGGATTATGATAACTTAGTCTTTTGTTCGACCTTTCGAAAACAGATCAGAAGTCGATAGGAATAGAAACAAACATTATAATCTGTCGGAATGTTTTTTCAGAAACTCAGATGAATTAATTAACCTACCCGATAGTAAGGTTGGCGAGCATCCAGGTAGGTTGTGGAGATACCGTGAGGTAGTATCTCGGTGACGGCGGCGGCGGCAGGCGGCTGAAGGCGTAGGGGCCCGCCTGCGGGGCCCGCGTGCCGGGCTCTGGGGGGGCCGGCGTGGGGAGGGACCCTGCAATGATCAGGATCGCTTAGAATACCGACCGCGAAAGACTAGTTAGAGGTGTAGTTCATCCACATTTCACCATTTATTCTATAAATCCCATGATATAAGGCCATCGACAGAGTACAAATCCATACTTCGGGCTGCTTTTGAGAAATTCCAAATGGAAAAAACTCATTTTCTCGACCCGAAAATTAAACTCAAAATACAAAGGATTGGAAAAGTAACTGTTAGAAGCTAGAAGAGGAAAGAAATTGGTAAAACTGACTTACCGTCTTGGCTACCCTTAACGACTACGCCGTCTGTTAGTATGACAACACCTGCGTTCTGAAAATAAGAATTTTGTTGTACTATACAAGTTATACATTAAAGTCGCTTCTTGTGTTTGTCTTTATGTCCGCGTTGTTCTTCTAAAACACTTCGCAACAAATTTAGGATTTCACCATCGTTTAGAGAATTTATTCCGGAAGGTATATGTATATAATGCGTTAGTATTAAAGTTACTTAAAATTAAAAAAAATCGATGTTTTGTCAAGTCGTAAAAACCGTGCGAAGCAGGAGCGTGTCGCTGGTACTTATCGTATAAGGTACCTAATTTAATGTTTATGGTATTTTTAAAATATTCGGGTGCAGGTAAAATACTTACTTTGAAAACATCGGAGGCAGTGTATCCTCCCAAATCCAAGCCCATCCCGGGCAGATGGTCTTCGTTTTTGAATACTGAGTGCGATAAACCGCTAAAGCTTTCTACTTCTCGCTCAATCTGAAAACAAATATGTATTGTTAAAGACTGTTTGTGAATGTTTTCGTTGTAGGTGATAATTATAATAGAATATGTGATAGGTCAGTAATTCAAGCCGATAATATTCTCAGAAGATTAGGTATCTTTAGATAGCTAATGCAGCCATAGACGTTCAAGTAATTTGATCAAGCAGGCTGGTTCAAACAGTTGTATCAAATTGGCATGAATGTGTGTGGGAAAATTTGATCAAAATGAGTTGTCAAATGGCCATGAGGAAATGTGAATTTTTGTATTTCTATATGATCAAACTGTTTGAACCAGCCTGTTTGATCAAATTACTTGAACGTCTATGTCCTTCTTTTATTTCATAATAATAACTAATTATTTCATCACCACAGCTCTCAAAACGGTGAAGCATCGTGACAATACATGCATGTCCTACAACTAAAATTTCGAAGACATGTGACATCTGCCAACCCGCACTGGGTCCGCGTGGTGGATTACGGCCCAGTCCCTGTCACAGAGAGGAGAATGCTCCCAGCAGTGGGAACATTATAGGCTAACAATGCATCCAAAGACAAACAGGAAAATACCTAAGACTTTGTTCAGTTCGTAGTCATGTAACAGCATTAATTAATTAAATAAACAAATAACTTACCGTGTGCATATCGAGTCCATTTCCGAGTCCATTATGGCTAGCAAGTCCAGCTTGTATGGCGTTCACGTCTCCAGCTAACAACGCGACATACGCGCCCGCGTCGCCCGACACGCGCAGCTCGACCAGCGAGTTGGGCTTCGTGCCCGCGCCCGCGCTCGCGACCGGCGACACGGCGACCTGTGGGGGGGGTGTGTGGGCTGTTGCTGGGCACTTCACGAATATATCGCTACTACTCGAAACTGTCGTCGTCGAAAAATAGCTGAAGTTTCATGCAGATTACTTATATTCACTTTTTTTCCTAGCCTACGCTGTCCCACTCCTGGGCAAAGGCTCCACTCCTTTCATCTTTCGCGAGCCCGCGCGTCCTCTCTCCAGTTTTGATGGAACCTATCCAACTCGTCCCGCCATCTCCTACGTGGTCTGCCGCGACCCCGTCTCACGGTCTCAGGGTTAATTTAACACCTAGTGTACTGCGCTCCATTGCTCTTTGGCAGACCTTGAGTTTGGACTTCTGGATGTTAGTCAAAGACCAACAAGGATGTTCACATTAATATATGCAAAAAAAAATCATTTTTTTTTTTAAATATTCGACACCTTGGAAGCTTTTTAAACAATGACGTAGTGAATAAAGTTAGTTTTCTAAAATACTCCTTCAGGCTGAGTTTTCACCGGCGGAGCTGTGTAAGAATGCGAAGCAGTGAGCAAGGAAAAAATCAACTCAAGTAGAATTGTTTCATTTTCACAATGGACCTGGACATGGTGGATTTTTATGGCTTAACGCTTGCTTTGGTAGAAAGCCTTTACTATCACGTGAAGGATAGTTCAATAGTAGGTACATACATCGTTCTGCAGCAAGTTGGTGTGCGGAGCATATACAGCGGCCGAGAGCAGGTTGTTGCCGTCGAGGCGCGCGTACCACGCCAGCAGCACGCAGCCCGGCGACATGCGGGACGTCAGCGGGACGGACACGTCCACGCTGCGGCGCGCGGGACTCAACTGCACGGGGGAGCGGACAACGTGTCGTCTTACTTGATACGGAATTGTTTTGCTAGGCAAGTACAACAGTATGTGGGAAGCAGTTTTAAGAGTTTGTGGCGGTATCTACATCGCCACATGCGAACTACGCATCAAAGACCTGACGTCACACAAAAATCCTGACGTCACATAAATACTGCATCGCGCAATTAAAGTTTACCGTACAATTAATCGTTGGGCAATTGCCCGCCAGACACAACACCCGTCTGGTCGGAGGATCCTCCCTTTTCTATGGTGGATGAGTGAACTTTAAACCCAGTTCCTCATACCCCTAAGAGCTTTTATATTATTATGCTAGCAGCTCTGGCGTGCTGCGTGAATACAATAAAAATCAATGATTCGCACGGGTATTGTTTTTTTTTTTCAGATTCCAAAATATAAAACTGGCAACCCCAGCATTTATGCTGCAGCACTTACACCTCTTTTAAAAAGCGAATCCATACTTAATATTATAAATTCGAAAGTAACTCTGCCTGTCTGTCAGTCTGTACGTTACCGTTTCACGCGTAAACCACTGAACGGATTTCAATAAAATTTGGCAAGGAGATAGATGGCATCCCGAGGAAGAACATAGGCTATGTTTCATCTTGGATCGCAGACGAAATCGCGGGCTACAGCTAGTATAACATACAACAGCATTCAAACTGACCTCAACAGTCTTAGCAACAATAATGTCTCCTCGTCCAATAACAGCATAGTGCACCATGTCCATGGGTTCAGTCGCGCTGATGCGCGCACGCATCTCACCGCCCACAGCAGTGCCGCGCGTCAGTATCTCAGCCGTCAGGAACTGTCCGAATGAATACTCGCTCCTTTGTACGTTCACCACGCGTTCCGATACTTCTTTGTATTTTACCTGTTGGTGGAAAACAATCATTGACAAAATCCACAAATTAAATGCTATCTTTATGTACAGTGCGTTCACTATAACTTGACCCGGGACGCGATTAGTAGCATTGAATTTTGCAGTCTTAGTTTCAATAGAAATAGAGTTCAAAATGGCAACTGACAGAACAGTAGGTACTACCAATCACATGACTACAAAATCAGTCTTGATATGTAAAGGTGGTCACCCATCTACGGACCAAGCCCGGCAAGCATCCGACCCGTGCGGCTGTTATTATTTAGCCACGAGTTCCTCCGAAATTTGTCAAAAAAAATTATTTGTGCAACAAGAGAGCAAAGTTGTTTTTTGGTGCGAGTGTTGATTTTGAATCCCGAGTAAGCGAAGGATTCTATAATTGAATCACGAGCGTAGCGAGTGATTATAGGTTAGAATCCTGAGCACAGCGAGGGATTCAAAGGCACGAGATGCAAATAACTTTAGTCTCGTGTAACACATACAACTTTTCACCTCAGCAGCGAGAACATATTAGGGGTTTAAATATGAATTTGCCGTTTTGTACTGAAGAACGGAAACCATTTTTTTCTGAGGTAAAATATATTTATTTAATCAAAGTATTTTCCCCATTGTCTACACATTTCTGCCATCTCCTGGGAAGGTCATTTATGCCTTTCCGGTAGAACTCTGGGGACCTGGACTCAACAAACTGAGTGAAGGCATTTTGTATTGAAACCCCTTCATTTCTGTACAGGTTCAACAAGGTAGGTAAGGCAAGCTTCAACACGGGGCACCTATTTTGCAAGCTTTTTGTCTCACCGATTGATGCAAATTGGTCATTATTTTGGATATGCTTAAGCTAATTGAAAAATGATTCCTTGGTAGTTTGATATGGAGCGGCTTCTACCATCACTTCTAATTCATCGTTATTTACCTTAGAGGCTGGTCTTTCTCGGGGTTCATTCTTCAAATCGAAGTTTCCACTACGAAAGCGATTAAACCAAAAACGTACGGTGCGTTCATTAGCCGTATCCTCTCCAAACAACATTGATATTGCGAGCTGTTTCCGCTGCGTTAGTTCCACGTCGGAACTCGTATTCAAAAATTACTCTAATTTTCAATATAAGTACAGTACGACACAACTCACATGAATCATCGGCAAAATTCGTAAAACCGATCACAATCCGACCTGAATGCGCTTTCAAAATCACCAATCTTTATTACTGCTTTAGGTGAAAATGATCTTTACGCAAACGCAATAACTTGTAAAGTCCCTATTTACCCTGCAAAAAAAGCTAATTCGAATAATTGCCAATATAGAACAAACCGATAGTTGCAAGCCTTACTTTCAGAAACATAAAATTCTCACCTTGGTTGGTATCTATGTCTTAGAACTATGTAAACTGGTTCGTAAATATCCAGATTCTTACAGCACACGGGGAGGCATACAAACAAATTATTCGTTGCGCCATAAAAATAGACTAAATTTGCCCCCCTCCCGCCTTAAATTACATTCATCTAGTCCATATTCAATGTCAATAAGAATATATAATAAATTACCAGAAGACATAAAACAACAAAACAAAACCAGTATATTTTTAAATAAACTAAAACAATACTTAATTAAAAAAAGCTATTATACAATACAAGAATATCTTACGGATACATCCAATAATAATAATAAAAATAACAAAAATAAATTGTACCAAAATACTTAATAATTAAATTAGATACATTAATAACAATGAACAATTTTTAAGCGAGTAATGAAACAACAATACTAAATATAATTAAATAAATAATAAATGAATAGATAGACCTGTACTTATACAAAATATTAATAGAATAAGTAAACTAATGAAAATATAAATACACAAATATATAGATAATAGGATACCGAAAAACGTAAAACGGATAAATTCAATCCAATAATAATTACGCATAATTATGACTCCCTTATATTCTAATGAGTAAAATAATAAAAATAAACTATACCATAATACTTAAAATTATACTACATTAATAATAATAAACAATTTTTAAGCATGTAAAGAAGTAAGCAATATTAAATATACTTAAATAAATAAATAAATGGATACACTTGTATATACAATATTAATAGAATAAGTGAATGAATGGAAATATGAATACATAGGAAATAGGATATAAATAATTCCTAACTTAATATCAAGAAAAAATTATAAAGAGCTCCTCTCTCTACCTATTTAAAAATTTGCTGTGCCCGACAGGGTCCATAATTGTTTCTATTTTTTTTTTTATTTACCACCTATATTTTGTACATTATGGATTGCAATAAACGATTTGATTTGATTTGATTTGATTTAAAGTTATATAACCAAATACATCCGTAAAATTGAAATTAATGAATGCAAATTTACACATATAAGCTACATCTAAGTTGTGTCGTACTGTAGTTATCTTTACTGTTAAAAGCTGAATGCAAGAACAAAAATCGAATCTTGTGAAACAAATTTCACTCTGGAATCTCACACCGTGATGCAAGTTTAATTTTAATTCAAAGTGGTCAGTACGTTTAAACGGCCATTTCATATTTAAACCCATATTATTGTCTAAAGGTAAAAAATACAAAATGGTAAACGTAAACCACATGGTAAACAAACCACATGTATATTTGTAAAACGAACAAAATATAAAAAATAAAAGTTAAATTACTTATTACATACCTGTATGTGTATCCGAACGTTTTATTGTTTGTTTCTTTTTTGGGCCTACTAGATATCGAAATTAAAATCAAATTTCGAATCGACTTGTTTGTATCTCTCGCTTTTTTTGTATCGAAGTAAAAGTGACAGAACAAAGTGAAATTCAAATATTTCGAATTTTGTGAGTAGACCCATGACATGTTCTCGGAATTTAGAAAAAAAAAATTAAAAAGTTACTTTGTCTCACGCTCGCACCAAAATTGAATTTTGCACACTGTCTGTAGACAGCAAAACCTGCTTGTTTGAGGTGCTGAGGTGAAAAAGTTATAATAAACGAATTGCTACGATATACACAGAGTTCATACAAGAAAATCACTAAATCTTACCACTAAGTTGAGCGTGGAGTTGACGTGCGCGTGGTCCGGCACGAGGCTGTAGGTGACGACGCCTCTGTGCAGCGTCACGGTCGACACGTTGGCCGGAGCGCCGTCGTCCCACAGCCGCTCCACCGTCACGTCCCCATCAGTGGACATCACTTGTCCAGAAGGATCAACTACTTCAATCTGTCAACATACATACATAACATCACGCCGGTAAATCCACAAGGGTTAGGCAGAGGTACACCTCTGCTACAATCTCCGTAGAAAACCCACCTTTCGCCAGTAATGTTTAAGTCCCATGTAATAGCGGGCAAGCCTATTGCTATTAACCGGGCACAAATCCAGACTCTACTAATAATATAAATAATACGGGCTGCTACTGAGAAACTCCTGATGGAAAAACCCAATGACACTGCCCGACCCGGGAATCGAACCCAGGACTTCATTCCCAGCAGTAGTACTTGCGACCACTAGACCAACGAAGCAGTCATCAATACAACTCTCTCAACAATCTATCAGTCAACAATATTATATTTTGATATTTTCGTCGGAATAAGAATGACGTCATCAGTTACTAGGATTTCCTATCTCCTTAGTTTGTCATTTTTTTGTTTTTATATAATCAAACACTCAGAACAAACATTCTGAAGATTATCGCATAAATCAATATAAGGCCGCTTTCACATTAGACGTTAGCAGCGCGAAAGTAGCGCGGCAAAAGCACATTCCCTCACATTATTCACAGAAATACATATTATACCAAATTTGGAGCAAATTGGCTGTGACGGACGGACATACAGACGTACTGTTCTTATAATGTGAAGGAATGTGCTTCTGCCGCGCTACTGTCGCGCTGCTAAAGTCCTAATGTGAAAGCGGCCTAAGTGGTTCCATTGTGTTGTGGCATAAGAAAAACAGGTACCTCTGTCATGTTTCAAGAAAGTCTTACTCCATGAAGACAGGAGGATAGACAGCATCTCCAACTAAGGGCTGATTTTATCAAGGCCAGCCACCATCTTTAACCGACGATTTAATTTTGAAGGAAGTTATTTTTACTTTTTGTCAGTTCTTCCATACAAAAACTATCAGACGGCAATTTTATTTTACGGATAAAAAATATCTGAATTTGGAATAGTATGAAATGAGATAAATGTCGAATTGTATTTACCTGTACGATATACGGCAAAGTGGGCTTGAAGTAATCAGGCGCTGACACTTTCAACCTATAGGGTGTTCTCAACAGCAGTATTCTCGTCGTAACATTCTGTTTTATGAGCGTATCCTTCTCCTCAATCACAGCTTCCACCACCAGCGGCCTCGCGGCGTCCTCGGCCAGGTCGAGGTCAGTTTTGAGGTCAAACGTCACTTGCGCCTGACCATTGATGTCGATTACTTTCCTAGTAGGTGCTGCGACCACCGGTTGTAAGACATTCGAGAAGAACACCGGGTACGAAGATATTGTTAGTTCACCACGGACTGGTAGACCGTTGAAGTGCCTGAAAGTTATTTTTAAATTACTTAATACTTACTTAACGATACTTGCTTCTAAACTCATGCAAAGGTCGCAGATGCTAATTAGATAGCAAGTAACGGAGGTAACATTCTGATTCACTACGAACAAGTACGGTCAGTAAATAAATAGCTATCTAAATATTATTTTATGTCAGTGTGAATTATATATTATACGCTAACTATACCTACTTCAATGAGATCTAAAAATAGGTACACATTCAATACTTATTCAATAATATTGTTCAATAAGGTTTTTATGAGATTATTGCTGCTTGATTGGATGTTACCTACTGATAAAACCTGACAATGTTGCGTTGCGTTCTTGCTTATTCACGTAATGATTATTCTATTGAATTCGAATGATGAGTTTTTCTGTAATGTAATGAGAAAAGACAGCTTTCGCTGTGAAAATTCTTTTGTTTAGAGGAATGATGAGAAAAGTTCATTCATTCAAGATAAAACACTGGGTTGTTTTTCGCAGCAAATCCAATTATTACTTAGAAGAAAGAATCCTTGAAAATCCAGTTTGTATAATATTAAAATGACATAAAATTTGTATTTGAGAACATATTACGTGATTCTGATGTACAACTCGGCTGATACCGGATTCTATAATAAGCAACTTGTTTTCGTAAAAGTTTGTTCTGGGACATAAATCTCATTGACTTGTTTTTTGAATTCATTGAAACATTCACATAAAAAATTATAAAAGCGGTCTATAAAATGCTGAAAAACATTACAAATGATATCTGAGGATCTATGAATGATATTGTCGTTTTTCAATACAGGGTGATGGTTCATATTATTGAGACAGATATTTACTTAGCGGTGACGTTGACGTCGAATCTGCCATCGGTGAAGAGAACCTCCTTGGGCATATGCATCTCCATGTTGAACCTGGGCAGCACATAGTCTGCGACCAGCACTCGACGCGAGTACTTCTGCCCACGAGCCTCCACCTGCACACGTTATGCAAACGTAAAATCTATCTGTAAGGTCATCGTTGAGTGGGCGGTCAGGTTTTAGTTATGATTTCGAGGCTAATCGCAATTTCCGGTGTTAATCTAGCAAAATTTATTTAACTTAGTTTAGTTTCCTAACTGTTAATTAACAATAAAGCGGGTATGTGTCTATTCATTCTCAATGAAAAATAATAACTGAATTATTCGCAATACGGTTCAACCCCAGAGTAGCATATATCGGCCAAATAATGAACAGAGGTTGGAAAAAATGGAAAAAGTTACAAGCCGTGACATCTAGGAAACAAAATAGATGAAAAAAAGAAACGAATGTTGCTAAGTAATACGCTAATGAGGGACCGATTATAAAGAGATAAACTCGCTCAACAATATCAAACTTATTTAAAAAAATTATTGATCAAACTGAGACAATATAAGGAAGTGACAACCAGATACTGCGTAATTGTTGTTTTCCTTCCCAGCTCAGCAATTACTTATTCATTTATTTGCTTAAATTGCTTTACTCATGTCTTCGCATCGGTGAAAAATTATAATGCATAGGTATTTCCCGGATATCTATGGTATTTACTCTGTACTCTTTGCTCAGCTTCAACACATTATACAGCCTGACTTACTAAAAATGCAAAAAATGAAAGTTTCACTTGCGTATCCGTAATTTTATAAATACTGTAAACGTTTTATTTTTATTATAACAATAAGTACATTATTATTTAGGTACTTATATAGAAAAAAAAAACTCTTTTTTTTGGAAAGTTAGAGAGTCGAGTCTCTTTTTAGTGTAATGGTAGTTATTTATTACCTGTATAGTCCATTCTCCAAGTGCCGGTTCGTCAGCGAGTAACAACTCCTCAGTGAGGACTCCGCGGTCCAGTTCAGCGGCTGCCCACTGCCTGATAGGCGAGCCCCCGGTGTCCAGCACACTGACATCCACGGTCGTCGCCAGCGGCAGCAGGTACCTGCGCAAGCGCACAGGTCAACGACCGCTTCGTAATCATACGTAATCTTACGCGCTCGAGCTCTCGTACGATGGTACAGAAAACGAAAGTGTCTTGCACTTATGAGTACTACCAAATTCTTCGTTAATGCTCTTTGACTCGCATTTTCCTCGTTAAATGGAACAAGGACACAGGTGCACAGTGATAGGAAGGTGGTCGAACAATCGATTGATGTGTTACGCATTAACAATTGCGTTAATGTTTTGTTTAACTATCAAGATAATTAAACACGTGACCTTAGAGGTAGTTGGTATGTTATATAGAGTCAATCAAGCCTGAACAGTATCTATTTGATATTAACATTAATGTCTCCAATTTCTACTTACTCGGCAGTAACTCTGCCAAACATGACTCTTGTAGGTATTAGTTAGAAACATTTCAATTTTTCAGACAAAACATGAATACCATAATGTTTAAGTCGAGTGGGTAGAGGAGGCATAGGTACTAACATTCACTTTAGGATGTCAGACGTGCGTTGTTGTTGTGTAACTTTGAAATAGCTTCACAAATAACAGTAAACGCGCTGATAACATCGATCGCCCATTAGAAATCGGTTCAGTATTTCTTGGTGATAGTAAAACCAATTGTTAAGATACTTTGAAGAAGATGTGATACAGATATAACGACAGTTTGCTTACTTGTCTAAAGCGATGACCCTAAAGTTAATAGTGTCTCCGGGCTGGTAGACACGTTTGTCGGTCTGCACGAAGACGGCGAAACTGCGCGGTTGGTAGAGCAACGGTGACGACGAGGAAAATAGCGGGCCTGAGGTTGACCGCGCCACCAGCGAGTACTGCCCCGGTCCAGGGTCACCGATCTACATCAGGTGCAACGGATTTGGTCACGTTCTCTTGTGGGAGAATCAATCGATTCTTCATCGATCGAAAACATACAACGGTATTACCGAAATGTTGTTAGTTATTGGTTACATGTAAAGATATGGTATGACCTCTGAGGTCTAAAATGATTGTACTTAATTCAAGTTCAAATCTATAATATGGGTAACATCAATTTTTACTTTCGAATATCTTCATTTCAAGGAGCAATTTCTACGTTAGCTGCAATAATGTCCAATTCCAATGATGCCTGGTCTATTTACCCGACTGTGACGAAGCCAAAAAAGGAGGGTTATTTATATCCAAAATGCGCTTCCCTGGTGCGCCGGGTGCGGGCCAGCCCCAACATTATACTGCAGTGTGTTGCGAGCAGACTGGACTGTTTGTGTGTGAATCGTTGCTGCAAGCTTTCTACATCGGTTTTGAACTTGTAGCAGGGATTCTCATATCTTAACCCAGTGTTAGATTAAGTATTTAGGTTAAGTGTACTAACATAGTTGATAAGAAAGATTGTTACTAACTTTTCGAGTCATGTTACTTGTGAATTAAATATAAATAAATATCGTAGTTGACATACTCACTTCAAGTTCTACGAGCCTTGTGGCAGCAGCTGGGACCTGAACCTCTCGTCCCTTGGTGAACTGCTCTCCATTGGCACGGCGACCCTCTACGGCGACATACAGGGTGTATGCCCGGGAGCCGCCCGCTATGGCCACCGTGTATGAATTGTAAGGTCGCAGCAGTCGCGGGCCTAGCACTGATATACTGCGGATTAAATAAAAAGTCTGATGTTTTATTAAATAAAGATGAATTTGAATAGGTTTTATTTATCACAGCATCCTGTAGCTTTCACAATTATATTCTAGCCATAAGTCTACATATTAAAAAACTAAGAGCTTGTGTGCATACTGTATTTTACTAGATAAGTAGATACGATTAACGGAACCTCTCACCGTACGTACTGCTAAACTATTTAGAAATTACAGACAGTTGCTCGACATTCCTGCCTACATAAATCGTTTAATCGCCATTATATCTGGGGCAGAAGTTTATTTTTAACAAATCAAATTGGAATAAAGCTTGTAAAAACAATAGAATGGCTGGAATTTTAATTGAAGCATTGGATTAATTTATGTTCACTGTGTAAAAAAATATTTTTAGGTCCTGAAATTGACATTGGTCCAGGTGAATTACAAGACTTTAACGAAACGAACATCGAAATTGTCTCTGGAGTTTCGGTTTTTGCGTTAAAATTGAGAAAATCAATCCTTTCCAACACTTTCAATTTGTTCAAAGGAAAATGAACGCGGAAAATTTAAATTTTTGAAGTAATTATTATCCTTTTTGATATCATGAGCACCGCGTAGGACGTTTATATGACACGTAACGATTTTAGTCACGTCTTTAGAATTAATATTTACACAACATTATTATGTGGAAGATTTCATTGTAAAACTCACCATTGTACAAGAAGCGGCGCTGTCAATGCTACTACGAAGTAGTATAGAATTATTTTATGAGTCATCTTTCTGAAATAAATATAATTATCATAATGAATGAAGTCGGCGATGATTACAAAGTAACAATTAAGTTTCTCGAAACTTGCTTTTGTTTTTCGGTGTGTTCGTAGGTACCTAAGTTCGTAATTATAAAGATGTCTGTTGCCTGCGACTTCGTCTGCGATCCTGAATGAAAAGTAGTCTATGTCCATCTCAGGTCATGGTCTACCCATGTGCCAAATTCATCGATATCCGTTTTAGCGTGAACGCGTAACAAGCCAATAAACAAACAAACCCACTTTCGCATTTATAATATTACCAAACCAAAAACTAAAGATAGGTACATAGAAATATTAACAAAATTGTTATATAACGACTTGTTGTCTTCTCTTAAGCAAATCTCTACCTACCTACATAGACCGGGAATCGATATATTGTACTCTCCTTTCCTTATGTGTATTTTCCTCATTATAATCGTATCCTTGCATATCAGTTGGGATTCGAGTCTACATAGTCGTGTGTTTGTACCTACTACGCTTGCCAAAGAGAAACTATACCTATACCTATTGCTAATAATACTTAGTTACCCAACTAATTACTTATTATTATTACTTACTTACCCTCATAACTATTCTGTTTTCAATTTATGTTTATTTTCTTTATTATAATCTTATCCTTGCATACATAATCAGCCTATAATGTTCCCACTTCTGGGACACAGGCCTCCTCTCTGAGAGGGAGTGGGCCACTATCCACCACGCGGGCCCAGTGCCAGTTGGTGGATGTCACATGTCTTCGAATGTATTGGTTCTAGGACATGCCGGTTTTCTCACCTTGCATATCACTTGGGATTCGAGCCTTTAACCTAAGTTAATCCATATTAATATTATAAATTCGATAGTAACTCTGTCTGTCTATAAGTTACCTTTTCACGCCTAAACCACTGAACGGATTTCGACGAAATTTGGAAAGGAGATATATGACATCCTGGGGAAGGACAATGGCTACTTTTTCTTATAAAAATAATCCTATAGGGGGTGATATAGGGGATGAAATTTTGAATAGGAAACCCAGCATTTCTTAAGTATTCAGGTAGTACATTCCCGTGGGACCCGACACCCACGCGGGCGAAGCTCCAGGCAAAAGCTAGTATAATATATAAAGATAGACAAAATTGCCTATAACTCGTCGTACCTACCCACCTTCTTGTATGTGTCATAATTATTATGTTTTCAATAAACACAACATCTTTACACATAGATTCGCAAATAATTTAAGTTAGTTATTATTATAGCTTCCTACACTGGACTTATTTACGTTTCCATGAAGGGAATCTTGACAGCCGCAGCCTTCTGAATGGTCACGCTCTATATGGTCAACGTTAAATCCTCCATTCATGTAACGTTTTAACATAACTTTTATCTTCTTATACCTATTCGATAATGATGTTCTAGTTATGTAATCTAATTGATGATTCGTTTTTTTTTCTATTAGCTATTGGTTTAATAAATTGGGGATTTTGCATGTCTCGTTTACTGTGCTTATTGATGCTGTGGCATAATAATATTGATTATGTCACATAGGTATAGTGCCTTGCAACTCATTAACACATGTGAAAAGAAGTGTATGAATCGTGGGTGAGCTGTTTGTTCTGAATCATGAATGTATAGAATTCACATATTTGGCATACATATGTACAACTGTGTCCTTGCGTTGTTTCTGACTCACTATGTCAACATTCGCGTGGGCGGAACAACCTTTTCATCCTATATGGTAAAACAGCTTATTTCTTAGAAGAATTTACCGCCAAAACAATCACAGATTATTTTTTATTTCGTCATGTTAAAAATGGTTAACTGCCGGTTTACGTTTAGATACGGTAGGTACTCAGTCTCTACAAAGACACAACATGACAAATGAGTGTATTGTGGTAAGAAACTTTCTCTAGGTCCACGGCATCGCTCGAGTTGTGCAGTGTTTACCTCCTCGGGCAACAAAACAATCGCTGCAATAGCGCTATTAGAGTAGTGCGTGACTCTACATCGTGTCCACCTACTTACTAAAGCTATCTTACCATAAACGTTCTTACGTGATAATATATTTTAGTTACCATTAATATTAGTAAACACAACAATGTTTCGACTTGATGTCATTTAAAATCTCGACATTCAACCTGTATATAAATAGAGATTACGTACACACCAAATTTAATGCAACTGACTGAACGAACTTGAAGCTCACCTTTTGGGTTCTAAAGTTACTGTTCTTGTATCACTTAATTAAATATAACTTATCACTATATCACAGATCGTTTGATTCGGGTGCACATAGTTTGTGTAGCGTGACGGCGCGACACAGTCGGCGCGGGGTGCACTGTACAACTAACAATAAGTGTTGCGGAGTGAGGCAGCGGCGCCTGCGCCTACGCACGCGGGTGGGGCGCCGCGAAGCCTTGCGAATTTCCACCGCCGCAGTACCTGTGCACTGCACCTACTCGCAATGTGCAGCGTAGCTTGAGGTTTCTTTATTGATGCCGAAACGTTAGAACAACGACATCGATCAATACCTAGACGATGATGATGCGACGATGATGTCTGATCTGGTATTCTAGCTACCAATGGACTGGACATATAAATGAAGTTAAGACTATTGGTAATACAAATGCCAATGCGACGGGACCTTTCGTTAACAAGGTCTCAAATTCGTAACAACAGCAAACGTAAATAGGCTAATTCTAATTATGCCTGATACCTAGATATTTATCCTCGTTGAAGACCGGATTTTTTAAAGGCAAACTTTTACGGTTAGTTGCGCTCAGTAAATTAGTTTTTTTTGTTCTTTTAAACATAACAACAGGTTGTTTATCACGTACAGGACGCGTACATCTCAGATGGTCGATGATTGTTAGAGAAGCCCGATGCGAGTTGAGGCAGTGCATTCCTAGGAACCAGTTTTAGTGCAACACTCCATAATAATCGCTTAGACAGACGGAGTTAGAAATAGTATTCAGGCATATTAATGCTGTTATTGTTTGCGACTGCACAATAGCATGAGTCGCCAAATGCATATGCTATGCACGGATAATAAGAATGTACACATTTTTGCATCAGATCAGGTATAATTTGTTTATTATTACAATTAATTATATCTAGAAATGGCCAATTTTAAAATGTAATTACTGTAGTCATCCACAATCGTGCCCGATTTTCCGAATATTGCGTATGTTCTAATTAGAGACCTCAACGCGTTTTTAAGCCAACCTAGGTACTCTATTGTGGTAGTATGGGTAGTTTGATTTCTACTAATAGAATCCTTCAAATTAAATTACATAAGAAAATTCACAACCAATATATATTCCGTTACATAAGTTATCAAATTACTAGACATACTAAACAGGTTGGACCGAAAGCATAACATTCGTGGAAAGGACGACATGACCTCTAAGTTTAGGACATGCTAGTCGCGATTAAAAAACCTGTTCGCAATATAAATGGTGCTCCAGTAGCTCATCATTGTTTTCTAATGAAGTCTGGCTGTTATACCTGTAACTATTTATATTGTAATATTATATTCAAGTATGCTTGCAAGTTTTTGTACTTGTCTGACTAATAAATTGATCATCCTTGCGCATCGGAGCAGTGATGACATATTCTTATTACGTAACCTACTACTAGGCTACTGCTAGACAGTCCAACTGGGCTTGACGGAGTTACATAAATAATTGAATTCTTATTTGTTACGTACGAATTAATAAGTAAGAGAATAATTTTAATTAACATGCATAAAAGGTAAAATTATTCAGCTAGAAATGAATCAATCGGACAAATGTTCGTAGCAGAAGATTCTGGCGGTGTTGAAGTTTTGATTGTTACGTCATCGTTATCTGCAGTATTCAAGCGTGCAGCCAGAGTCGCATTGTCTGCTAAAGCTGCTGCTAAGGCTCGTTCTAGTTTTGCTGCTCCAGCTCTCTCGGCTTCTAAAGCTGCTCGCGTCTCAGCGAGAGCCTCAACATCAGGATCAACTGTTTTCTTAGACGATGAACTATTATTTTGTTCAGATAAATGGAGTTGAAGTTCGGTTACAGTTACTCTAAGTTTGCTTATTTCCGCTACGACAAAAATGAGAAATATACCTAAGTCAATATACCTGACAGTATTTACTTCTTATTCTACTTAATTGGCTTACTGCTTCTGCTTACCATTAGCAGCGAGTAGTTCCTTGCTCGTGTGTTGCAGTTCTGCGGATACAAGGCGCCTCTCTCTCGCATGCGCCGCAGCAGCTAAACGCGCGCGCTCACGAATTTCTGAACCAGCGGATGCGCACTTTTCTACTCTTCGAAGTTCACTCTCAAGACGAGAGGATTCTCTGTTTTATTGACAACGAATTAATTTACTTTTATGATGCCTTAGGTACCGAGACATTAGCTTCACTTAACAAGTAAGTAATAGAAGTCTTTCCTAAAAATATATTTTTACTGTGTGCGGTGAACTATAAACCCTCATGGAATATGTTATTTATAACTACCAGAAAATTGATGCTTATTCACCTACCTGCGTGCTTCTTCAGTAGCTCTACAGATGCGTTCCTGCAGGTCTGTGTATTGTCGTTGCAGGGTGCAGTGGGCTGACTGCATCGGTTTCAGTTGCTGTACTTGTCTCTCCAAAGTACCGATCTGGGCTGTCATTTCACTGCATCGGTCTTCCAAAAGCTTTCGCTGCCTTTCCTAATAGACATTGCGTAGGCTGATTTGTGTCGATCACCATAAACATGATGTAATGCCGTACTTTGTTGGTCTTATTGCATCATCATTGAAATCCTCGGCCTCAACGTAGCTACTCGTGGGACATAGGGAGGGATAATACCTCTGGTTGGGATCGTGTGTTTTTAGGTAATCGCTTGGGACTTCAAAAAAAGGATGTTATTATATTCCTTAGTGACTATATCTAACTAAAGCTTTACTGCAAGAACCTTGTAAAGAGTTAATCGCCTGTTTATGGCCACGACACGGAATATAAAGATGATTGCATTCGTCAATACCTTTGCCCATTTGTTTACTCTAAAAACGAACATGTGTGACTTATTCTGTAGTTCACAAAGTTTTTTTGATTATCACATCATAGTATGAGATTATGGTTGATTATTAGACGTATGAGAATATCTTAGGTACTTAGTTATGAGTGGGGATTTTCCCACGTCACAAAAGAAGAAAGTGTTTCTGCTGTAGTATCATTGAACTGACAATCTGTTACCGCCACCTTGTATAGATCATTGTGACCCACTATTTGCCAATTGTACATAGTTTGAACACCCAAGAGATTACCACCTTAGTTGAAACATTTTAGTTTTGCCAAGAATGATTAAAAGGCATCAATATTTCGAAGTTTTTTATAGGTTAGCATACCGTCAGGTCCAGATGTATCTTGAGTCCGGTGAGATGTTCCTGTGTGGTAGCGAGTGCGGTGGTGGCCTTGGTGACGCCGGCGTTCGCGGCGGCAGCTCCGTTGCGGGCCTCCGCCGCGGCCCGCTCGGCCGCCGCCAGCGCCGCCTCCGCAGCTTCGGCGCGTGTCAACTCCGTGCGCAGCGACCCACGCAGGCGACTCTCGGAAATCTAAATAAGAATTTGAAACTTTGGCAGTCTAAGCAAGTGTCATGGTCATCATCATTTAGCCAAAAGACGGCCACTGCTGGACATAGGTCTCCTCTAAGTATCGCTGCAACGACCGACCAATACCTACTTAGCTTCCCGCATCCTGCAGATTTCCGCGACATTCACCAGGTCCACTAGTTTAATGATGATGCAAGAAAACAATAACAGCTAGGAGGTAAAATCACTTTTAAAAGGGGCAGGATGACCAGAGGAGGAACCACCATTATGGTTCTTGTGATGTTCCTGATTCGTTCGTTTTTTCGTCTGTTCGTTTTTTTTGTAAATATTAAGTATAAAAATAAAAGGTTCCTTTCAACTTGGTAAGTATGATTAGAGGCCAAGCCACCTTTTCAGACGTAAGAATATCACACTTCTAAAATAATGGGGTGAGTAGGTACCGTAACATCAAATACCTGCTTCAGATAGATTGATTAAGTACCTAATAATAATCCTTATGCTACATAAGTAAGTAGGTACTTACATAGTAAGCATGTAGATATTATAGGCACTTGATCTCATTTTCTGATTGACTGTGGGTCAATGTGGCCCCCTACTGGTCCCAAACTATCTAGATACATAAATGTTCCGTCCGGGTCGAAACGAAAAGAAGAAGGATAGGGATAAAAATGCTCCTTACGCTGAGAGTCCGAAATTCGCCAATAAGTTCTAAAAATTGTTGCTCCAGCGTTTCAAATTCGGTCGTGACACCCATCGTGGTTTTTTATAATTATCAAGAAAATATGCAGCAATGCACGTTGCAGATTAATTTTAGTTTGACGTTCAAACTTCAAAAGCGCGGGAAAACAAAAACATACTTCAATGTTTTTTTTCAGACGACTATGGAATTAGTAAGTACCTACTACAGTATAGTACCAGTAACAAGACGCCAAAGACAATAATATGAAGAAAAAAACATAATTTTTTTTTCATAAAATCGGCTCATACAGAATGTTCCTATTTTAGTTAGTTATTTATACCTGACTTATTAAGGGGGATGCGCTAGGGTAGCCCGCGAAATTCAACTTACATTTTTGCTTTTTGCAGGTCAGTATCAGTGGGCCTAAAACGGTCACATTAGCAATTCCTCTAAAAGCATTTCATTTCCTGAATTTCCAGCTGTCATTAGTAATTCCTCTAATTTGAAACAAAAGCAATTCATATTATGTGTACCATTTTACGAATCTCCATAGAAAACTGTCAAACAGATGAATTATTTCGTAATATGAATCGCACGCAGATCATATTATGAATTTGTGACATTTTACGATGATTCATAATATTTTCCTATTATGATTCTGCCAAAGTGACTGTTTTAAGCCCCCAGGTCGTATGTTGATCTAAATATTATTGGCGGCCGTAACAAATATGGATTTACAGAATCATAAATATTAGAATCAGCAATACAACTGTCTAAGTTCATGTAAGTGCATTGAATGACGATTTCATGAAATTTTCATTTAATGCACTTACATGAAGTGTTGTGTGTTTTCTTTGGGAATTTCTCGGTAGCAGTCTGGTTTGTGCCCGGTTGATGGCAATAGGCTCGCCCCCTAATTACATGGAACTTAAACATAACTGGCGAAATGTGGGAGTACTATAGGTACATCTCTGCACGACCCTTCGGGGAAACAGGGCGTGATGTTATGTATTTTCTATATTTTTTTGGCGTGAAACGTCTTTCATTCTGGTCAGAAGGGGGCAAAGAGTAAGTACTACATATTTATGATACCGGGTAGTAGGGGTCACTGGCAAAAACGATAAGTAACGAAATATATTATGGGAAGATCTATGTTAACTTATTACTTTGAAAATACAGCACCTACCGGCATTAATTTTATGTCTTGGTTTAAATTATTTTTTTTTGTACAGAACCTACTTTCAATCAACAATAGAAGATATTTATTTATTTGCATAATGTACACTCAGTTACAGGCTAGGCTAAAACTTATGAGTACATGACCCTGTTAGGTATATACAAATATTGCAAATGTTTATGTTTTCTTCAAGTTTAAGTTCCTAATGTGATGGATTATCTGAAGGAAAATTGTGAAAATATTACCATGGCAGTAATAGGATCAATTTATGCGGTTATAATAATTGAAATCTGTCAATTACCTATCCTTAGTATTTTATAAGGGCAGACAGGCTCTGAGGGGAATATTAAAGAAGGGGGCGCGATGTTTTCAAACGGGAGCACTTGGTATATAAAAGGCGGTTACTGATTCACACATTCATTCTGCTACTTGACGAGCTCCATCTGGTAAGTGAAAATTATTTTTATATTTTTTTATATTTCCATTGATTTTTTTGTTATGAATTTAAGATTCTCTACTTTTATTGAACCTATCGACCCGCTCCTGCTTCTTGCGGTTTTTAGGGTTCCGTACCCAAAGGGTAAAACGAGACCCTATTACTAAGACTCCGCTGTCCATCCGTCTGTCTGTCTATCTGTCTGTCTGTCTGTCGGTCTGTCACCATGCAGGCTGTATCTCATGAACCGCGACAGTTGAAATTTTTACAGATAATTATTTCTGCTGCCGCTACAACAAATACTAAAAAACAATAAAATAAATATATAACATCTCCCATACAACAAACGTGATGTTTTTGCCGTTTTTATAAATAATGGTACGGAACCCTTCGTGCGCGAGTCTAACTCGCACTTGGCTGGTTTTTTGGACTTGACAAAAGATCGAGATTTAGTTACGTATATGTAACTTTAATGTTAACGTATTATACACGTAATATGATGGTGAAAACCTCACCAAAATCTGTTGCGTAGTTTAGAAGAACAACGCGGACATACTTATAGATGAACGTTCTTTTACGTTCATTTCAATATAAGTAGGGAACCATAAAGCTGCTTCTGGGGTAGGTAGTCGGATAAAGAGGATTTTTTTTTTCAGTAGGGTAATTATTAATTTTTTTAAGTAGCCTCGTTCTAGCCCGATTGTTAGTTCTGGATATCCATATTATTGGCTCGAGTTTTTCTGACAAGACTTCAGATAGATAGTAAGATAGACTGTAGGTTTATAAGAAGAATTGACCTTTAGGTAAGTATATGACAGCCATTGAGGGGTTGAAGTAACCTACCTAGTTTTAGTAATTTTATAAGGCATGTATTTAATGCGGCAACTAAGTAAAATGAATATAGGTTAAAAAAAAAAATAGAGTGGGTACCATATATAATGGGTTGGCAGCTAATAAGGAGGATCGTAATAAGTAATAGGTAGCATATTAATATATCAGTAATAAGCTCCGTTTTAATTTAAACTAGCATCAAGTTTTTCTTTTGGGAACAGAATTAATATCTAAGCGGAAACTTAATGGCGAAAATAAAATAGAAAATGGGCATTCATAAATAATATATTATTATTGTATTATTAGGGCAGGTTTAGATTTTCTATATAATCTAGTCGTTTCTGGCACTCGCCGGCCGCTACCGCGGCACCGCTCGCTTCGCTCGCTCGGCTCGTGCGTAGGAAGTCACAGTTTTAACCTAACCTAACCTAACCATTAAAAAAAAAATAACCTACTCTAACTAAACTGGTAATATATTATCTTTGCCACCCTACTAACATTATTAGTCGCCAAGTCATTATTTATAGCTCCTAGCCTAATATTTTATTTGACTGGTATAGTTTATTTGCTACCTAAACGCAGCTGCTAGTTTTTAGTTTTTATAACACCTTTAATTTTGAACCTTACATAATATAATAGTCGCGAAAATATTTAATCGCTGACAAGTTATTTTATTTGTTGCAAACATTTAGTCGACTTTTAAGTTATTAGTCACTCGGAAAATAATAAACTATTTTATAAGAAGCCATCTTCCTTAAAGTGAGTAGTTCAGTTTTATGAATGACTAAATGACGACAGATCGTAACTGTTTACAGTTACTTCGGATATGAATTTACAATGGATTTTCACTAAGCTAGAATTGTTATTATTTTCCAGAGTCTGACTTTCTACAAAATGCGATTAGTAACAATTGTGGCGATGGCGATAACGGTGGCGTTGGCGATGCTGGTGCGTTGCTGCGAGGGAGCCAACCTTCACCACTTTGCCCTGCCTGAAGAAGATGAGGAGTTCAGGCACCGGCCTTTGTACAGGGATTATAGTTTGATCCGAAGGGCCGTCCGCGCCGACGACGCCTTCGATGACTACGGACACCTGCGGTTCGGTCGGTCTGATGACTGACGCAAGCGCGCCGCTCACAAAAGACACCTGCCCACGCTCCAGCACAGAGAACGACACCCAAAAAAATCGTGTACTTAACTTTACTCCTAACACTATTAGCGGATACTGCTTCCTAAATAAATAATTAGAAAATGTAGATAGTATATTTTCAGAAGTTATGTTTTCCTACCTGTAAAATTATTTATCACTGAAACACCTACATGATGTATGAAAAAAAAAAAAAAACTATTTCAAATGAGTACGATGTAATTTATTAGCTACCTACCTATTCTTTTTTAATTTTTGACAGGTAAAGTTAATTTTAGAGTTGTGAAATTAAGGGCTGGTTAAATATTTCACACTGAAATATTTGTAAAAAATGTTTGATTAAAATTATTTGTTGTAAAACATAACTTGTTTCTGTTTTGTGTGATCTAAATATAAAATAATTGTATGATCTATCTATGATTAGTTAGTACTTACATCTAAGTAAAAATAAAACACTTGAGATTATTTCCATGAGTATATTATTACCCAATAAATACATTTTACAACAGTTATTATTAAATAAAATGTGTTACAATGTTTAATAGCGTCACGAACTGCGCCAATGACGAACATTAAAGTACCCTCGGTACCTATGCTTTACTTGAACTGTTAAGGCATTTCTTCAGTTTCAGCTTAAAAAAGATGTTGTCACATCTAGTAAATGGAAATGGTTTAAATTCTAACCAAAAAGCCAACAATTTTAATATCTCAGCATTAAATATTAAGGCAATGATTTCTTTTTCTTATAAGTAATAAAAGCTAGTTGTATGCATGAATGATAAAACTCATCAAGATGTATTAAAGCTGCATTCGATTTTCTTTGTACACATGATAGTAGCTTGCTGGTGAAACGTTATTTATTTAGAATTCATGCAAGCCTTGTACTATATAATACGATTTCATTTCGTTGTACTCGTTACAATGCATTCGATCGTAAGTATAACATTGCTGTTTACTTGTCCTTGTTAATTGACTTTGTTATTGACTTATGGTGGGACCTCATCATAGCATGCACTGGATTTAGTTTTAATAATCTAATATTCATTAGGCACACGTAATATCACTACTCTATATTAAATAATATGAGACTAGTTAGTTCCTTCCCTAAGCTAAGTTATAATTTATATTTATATTATGTATGCAGTTCATCCTAACACACAGTTTATGGTTAATTGTACTTGGTGAAAATGAAGCGTATTGTGGAGAACCATCTTCGGAAATAATGTTTATTTAAAATAAAAAGATCACGTTAACCAAGTTCCTTATCCAATTGTACAATATATAGAATGCGACAGATAAATAAAACATATATTTTTACATAATGATCGTATGTTATAATGACGAAACCATTTCAATTCATTTTTAGTTTTTGTGTTTTACACTTATCAGTTTGTGAGTATTTCATTATCGCAAATATTCTTTAAAACTGTCGTCATTTCACTTAGATGATATCTTTTTTCTGCGAGCTGCCTAGCAGAGCCTGCAAAACAACAAAATCATTTAAGTCACCATCTACTCCAAAATAAGATGTTTGAAAGAAAATATGCAAACAGAATTGATTCGGCTTACAACAACAGCTTAATATTGTACCTTGTTCACGAAATTAACAATCGCAGTGGCGGGTTGTTCAGGCTCCAGCTCTGCGAACACATGACATTGGTTGTCCGCACCCGAAGACGCACGAGCCACGAACGCGAATATTCGTCTGCAAAAGAAAAAGTCGATTGTTGTAGTCGAGTAAATTACCTTTTATGGTTGGCTTGGAATCTTATAAGACACGAAAATTTATCAAAGCCTGTCGAAAGATTGACTGCCATATCTAAAAATATTACCATGATATCTGAAGACTGAAGAAACTGACCATACAAGGGGTTACTACCTATTTAAATAGACACGGTTTTTGTTTACAGGAAGTCGGTCTGTCTCGTATCGAAGGCTAAAATAAGACTGAATGTGAAATAAGACTTATCGTGCAGAGAGTGGGGTCAGGGAACCTTTTCATTATGTAAGTGCTAATACCAAGATCCAATTTCCAGGTCGGACAAAGTGCTATGTAGCTTTTCCGTTGGGAATTTTCAGTAGAGTCTGCATGGTTTTGTGCCTGGTTGATGGCAATAGGCTACCCTTACATGGAAATTGAATATCACTGTCGAAATATAGGAGCACTCGTTGCTTCCCATTCGAAGAATACAGTAGTTATGTTTGGTATATTATGTTAGGATTTTAGTTTGATACTAACTTTTCCAGCTGGGTATTGTTGTCGGTGTGCGTGTATCTCCTCTCGTCCGGGTCTAGCCCCGCGTACGACACGCCGGCGGCGGGGTAGTGGCGCCGGAAGAACAGCTTGCGGGCCGCGTCCGTCAGCGTGATGCCGCCGCCGAACACCTTGAAGTGGACTACGTGTGCCGCACCCTGGACGACAGATTAGATGTATTAAGTAGTTTTATACAACGTGACGATCCTTTGAGATGGATCAGAATAGTAAAAAATAGACGCAGGCGTAGAGTTTATTCCAAAGAATTAGAGCAGAACCTAGCGTGGGTTACGTTAAGAGCGGTTAATCGTCGAGAACCGAAACCTAATCCTTTGCGGAGAACAAAAAAGTATCAGAGAAAATTCAAATGAATAAAAATAAATACTGGCAAAAAAATACCAGTTAAAGCTAGTCTAACTTCTTCTCTAACTAAGTAGAGAAGTTTCTTCAAGTTCTGATCACTTACCTTCTTAGTAAGTATGTTGGTGACGGCTCTCTTGACAGCAGCTGGTCCGGTCAAAGCCTCAGTGTTTTCAGATCCGAGCAGTAGCACGTGACACGCCGCACCTGTTGCAAGAAGTGCTCGAGCTGCTGCGTTGGCACTGCCACCAGTCCATGGATCTCTGTGAAATACGTGAAATATTAGTTTTTTTTAAACCAAGCAATCTGTCCATCTTTAAATTAGTCATCTATTTTCTATGCAACTATGCGTGTGCGCCCACTGGCTCGTTTTTGCACTTGACTAGATATTTTGCAAGTTAGGTACCGAAATGAAGCGTAAGGCTTGCACTAGTGATTAAATGGTTATGTTTTAGACTAGAAGTTGTTAAGACTGTTGTGGGAAAGGGAATTTGGCCGTAACTATTTGGTCGTTACTTACGTGCCGTTGCTACTCCTGTTCTCAAACCTATATTTGGGACCTCACCAGGTCCACAAACCTATTGCAGTACATTTTAAAAGAGTATACTATGTAGTTTTTGCCTGTTCTTCCCCATACCAAAAATAAAATTAATTCGAGTTTCCCCTTCCAAAGGATAGCCTTTGGACCTTCCAAAGGCTATCCTTTGGAAGGGGAAACTCGAATTAATTTTATTTTAACGTAAAAAATTACAAGAAAATAAAATTAATTCGAGTTTCCCCTTGGAAACTCGAATTAATTTTATTTTCTTGTAATTTTTTACGTTCAAGAGTGCCTTTGAACCACCTACTCGACTAAATAAATGACTGACTAAAAGTGCACTCACCTATCGGGTAATCTGAGCGGCACTGGCAGCGCTAAAGGAGTCACAGTATGCTGGTAGACGAGCGCGGACAGCGAGCTGAACACGGGCTCGTCGGCGCAGCCGCGCAGGCGCACGCCGCGCGCGGTGGGCTCGATGAGGAAGTGGCGCACGCCGCCCGCGCCGCCCGCGCGCACGCCGAGCCCGAACGCGCCCGGGAACGAGTTCGAGTCGCGCACGATGAACGCGCCTTCTTCTAGTTGTAGGAGCGCTGATACCGCTGTAGGAAAATAAACTAGATAATGATGGGCAACCAATCAAGACCTGGTAAAAATCAAATTCACGCCCAGCATAAAACCGGCCGTCTGATTGCTTTCGTTGCTACATCTGACTAGCTCCAGTCAATCCTAGTGTTGTCAACAAGACTCGACAGCACTGTTACTTACCGTCGTCTCTGGAAATGTTAGGCTTGTACCAGTAGTGGCTGGTGTCCCTCGCGAACCGCACGCGGTCCGGAGCCACATGTTGAGGCTCAGCAGGACCACTGACGCTCGAACGACGAGACCCACTACTTCCATTATAAGTCCGGTATTCTGACTCTGGACTTACTTCACGTTCTTTTCTGTAGTTGAAGAAACATTAGTTTAATTACGAATTATAGAATGTCAAATGAATGAGAAAATGTCCTGTGTCGGATTCAGGTTAAGGTCTTGTGTCTGATCGATTTATAGTTGGGGTGAGGTTTGTAACGGAGACCTAATTTATTTGAAGAAGGAATAGATGTGAGGTTTCTAACAGTGCTATATGGACAAATATCAATTGGTGTGATATTGTTTTATTTTATTGCAGTCATGGCCAACAAAAATTGTTTAAACCCAGAAAGTGTTTGAGGCACGGTCTATCTTGGCCATGAAAGCATCAGTTGTTGTGTTACCTCGTGTCCTCCAGGTCAAACATATTGTACCTGGTGACGGAGGGCGAGCGCGGCGGCCGCGCGGACAGCGAGGGGGTGGGCGTGGGGGGGTAGGGCGTGCGCGGGTGCGTCGGGAACGCTGGCGTGCCTGCGCGGGACTCCGTGCGGGACTCCGCGCGGGACCAGTTCTCTGCACGATCCTGGAATAAAAAAATAATAAGAACTTCTTTTCTTATTCATTTACATGCAAGAGCTGGTACGTGATAAAAAATCCTAATAAGCCGTAATGTTCCCACTGCTGGGACGCAGGTTTTGACATTAAAAATTTCCTTTTATAATAATAATTATAAATAATAATAAACCATTTATTGCAGGCGACACAGGCCCATAGAAAAATACCTTAAACTAAACATACATATTAATCTATACAACAAAAACTTGTGTTAATAAAAAAGGGTTGTATGTGCCTAATTGAATTAAATGATTTGAGTTTGACTTTAACAGGCTTCCTGTCTGTGGGGCATTTGGTAATCCGCCACATCATGAAAGTTATGCCCATTGTGATATAAAAAAATGATTCTAGCAAAGATAAGATGCTGAGAGCTGATGCTAACATAAAAAAAGACTTACGATGGTATCAGTGTTGGGGGGCTCCGCTAGTGACAGTAATCCAGGCGCGGGAGTACTGTTCGGTGTACTAGTCGTACTCCACTCGCGCATCGTCATCTTTTCGTACATGAACTTTCTAGATGAGGTTCTGTAAAGATAACAATAACCATTCTTCAAAAAGAAAATTATTGCAAAGCTGCCAACTTCCAAAATCGGTGAAGCACAATAAGCAAAAAAAATGTATACATGCAGAAATCACATTTTGAGCCGATGATGATGATTCTGGAAACTGCTGAACAATATAAAAACTATTGTAGTACGTATAGTTTCCAGAAATTCAGCCTCATTGGATCCCTTGAAAGCCAGAAGCCCAAAAAGAGATTCCTTACTAGTTTGCGAAATTCTCCACGTCATATGTTAATTAGTTAACGTAAATTTTGAAACATAATAATGAATTATAGGCTTCTATTGTACCTGTCTGGAGCCTGTGGACTGGTGTGTTCTGTCCTGAGAGGGGTGCGCGTGTTCACGTGGAGGGGCACGCTGAAGTCTTCATCGTCGTCAGCGAACGCCGTCGTGTCACTCGTGTAGCCATCCACTCTATAATCAAAACCAACGTTAATATGTTTGGAAATAAAAGCCAGTGGTGTATAAGCAATAAGCATCTTGTGGTGGGCCATTATGAGACAATAGGTCGGCAACTAAACACGCTGGTTAGCGGTGTCGAGAATTTCCCCGCAACTGTGGCATACGAGCTACTGCATTAACCAGGCCGAAACAGCTCGTTTAGAATGTCACAGGTCATCATACAAATGATATTTTTTTATAAGGTTTGGAAATGGAACGATCATCTCACCGATGGCTGGCGGAGCGGCGCACATGTCGGGAGGAAGCAGTATCCCACTCGAGCGGTAGTCGAGCGACTCTTTCCCTGGCCTCTTTCCTCTCGCGCAGTTTTTGTTGTTGTCTCTGTAGCCACGTGAGCCCCGAGCTTCCTTCCACACTGCTCTCGGAACGACGAGGCTCTCGAGCTCGGGAACTCTCGTGCCAACCGAGGGTGCTCGCTGATCGCCACGTTCCATTTTCGGCTGGTTTTTTACGTGTGGTAGCGCTCGCACTTGCAGGCCGCTCTGCCCATTCAACTTCGCCGTTCAACCATCTGCTGACAAGGTTATTGAATTATAGTTTGATAAGTATCACAAACATTGTTTTATGTTTAGAAACCTATACTCCAAAATAAAATATAGAGCTTTCGGCGATAGATGTCACGACTTAGGTAAGGTCGAACAAAGATTTGGCCTTCTTTTTTTTTCATTTGAATACGAATAATTTGGGAGTGATCGAACTTTATTCTGAATAAAATCTATTTGTAGGTAAGTTTAGCATAAAACAACAGATGCGGATGTAACTCTTTTAAACTTTATATTAGTTTTGAACTAAGTAAATCAACGACGAAATATTTTTCATGGCCGTGGTCCGGTTGTTATCTTTGTAAGTATTTTTTTATATTTGCGTGTAGGACTTGAAGGTCCAAGTGATCTTATTATGGCAATGGGAAACCTTGTATCCGCATGCTAAGAATCTTTAACTAGTGGGTGTCTGTTGAGTAGGTATGGATAACTAATAATATACTACTTGAATTTTATTTGAATATTAATCGTCTTCCGTTCAGAATGGTGTAAACATTCCATTCAGCAAGTACTTTTCATCTAGTCCTCACACCAACAAAAAAAGGTCTACTTAGTCATTAAAACACTGGTGATCTCGGGTTGAGATAAGTTTACAGACAGATTAACAGTAAAACCACATGTTTTAACAGAAAGTTAACTGTTCTAATGAACATAGAAGTAAAAGGGCTTAACAAAGCAGTCTTTAATAGAAAGTAAATAGTGTATCGGGCTGCGTGAGGCGGTGCGGTGTGGCGGTGAGGCGTCGCAGTGTCGTGGCCCGGTCGACACCCGCCCGTTTATGGCCACGTTTATCTCGAAATAGTAACTTGTTTGGGTCATGGCGCGACGCAATCACACACCATCGCTCCAAATCAAATCGAGAATTGCGACTCGACATTCGACATCGCCTTCCGACGTGCGTCTATCTACGGCGACGTGTTTAACTACTCGATTACATTTGTTATCATTACATAAAGCTGACGTGAGCAATTACAAGTTGACGAGAGATTATTAAAAATAATGCGGGTAATCTAATACCAAGTATGGTTAGGTTAGAAAGGACTTTTTGAATGCCGTTTATAAGCTGTAAATTATTGGTTTGTTAGCTCAAGTCGGTTCCAAGAATGGTTACGCCGTGTCAGTAATTTGACTGGGAACTTAAGAAGCCATTCATTGAGCGGGCGCCGCATAAATAATTCGCAGTAGGCAGCCGGGCGAGCTGAGACTGAGCTCGTTTGCTCGTGCTCAGGCGCAGGCAATGTTGCGGAACGAGTGGATAGATACTCGACTCGGTTTCAGCCCACGCCTATCGCCGACTCAATTAATGTGACGAACGCTTCCGTTTCTTAATGTACAGCCAATGATTCTAGGACTACCTACAGTTACATGCTATTCGAAGCGAATTGAAAAATAAGTTAATTAATATTGCTTACATCGTTAAGGTCGAGGTGTAATACGCGCATCCACAAAAACTTTAGACTCATGTTTAAGACCTACTCAGAAACAAACAAACGTCTTTTTTGAAGATGCGTTGAATCAGTCGCGGTAGAAATTAGTTCGGTTTGTATCGGAATCTGTAATTATGTCCCGGACAATTATGTCATTATGGGATACCATTAGGATTCATCCTTTTTTGTCATTTTAAAGTTTGAATTTTATTAAATAATTATTGTTCTAAATAATTTTTAATGTATTGTTCTAGAACAATTTACCATCTCACGTGGAATCAAACGCTGATAATTTGCGCCACAATTTTAACTTTTACAGCTATCATAGTATAACATTGTTTTCTTTGATTGCGTTTCTTTTTTTTTTTTCAAATAAGTTATTATTCACATCACTTGTTTCTATACCTATCCTATTTATAGAAATGCATAGCTATGTAAGTATTTCTAGGTTATAGGGTATCTACACTACCTACCTGCTGCAGTGGCGATAGGAGCCTCCACCAGTATGCAAAACGACATAAAATGTAACCGAACACGAACATTATCTCAACGTATGCGCAGAGCTTTATTCGCTTACCATAACAAAAGCATTCACATTAAGTGCTGTAATTACAATGCATTATAACGATATGATTGACAACACAGATATCGGTATCGTGTCACTTAACAAAATGTCGATCATTTTGATATCAGCCTTAACACTGACGTGTGCTATTGTTTGCCAGAAACTGGTATGATTTACATAAGGAAATACTTTTCAGATATAAAATTAAACCGGTCTCCCTTCAAAACCCGCATTATACTTATTTGAATTGTTGCGGAGATGGAAAGCGCATGCCTGTGTTTTTGTTGGGTACGGGTCTGGGAGCGTTATAAGGTTAATACTTTCTGAGAACTTCTAAGTCTGCCTCTAAGATTTTTTCGGCGTACCCCATGCAGTCAAAGTGACTTCTGCGTTGCCGCCGACGACACCTCGTGGAAGTGGAGAAGTTTTCGGCCAAAAAAAAATTAAAATACTGTCGTGCCAGCGACGCGAAGAAGACAAAATTGAATTTGTTACCGTAGTGTTCGCTCTCGTGAGCTCGTGGCTAAGTTATAACAGCCGAACGGGTCGATCCATCAGGTTAAGCTACGCTTGCCGGGGTTGGTCCGTGGATGGGTGACCAAAAGATCTTTACATACCGAGACTCCTCCGTGCCTTGGAAAGCACGTTATGCCGTTGGTCCCGGCTGTCATTTGTGGATCTTTGACAGTCGTTACGCGTCGTCAGAAGCCCGAAAATCTGACAACCAGTCTTGCCAAGGGGTACCCAGTTATACGGTTGTGGAGGTTAGATAGGCAGTCAGTCCATGTAAAATACTGGTATTCAGCTGCATCCGGTTAGACTGGAAGCCGACCACAACATAGTTGGGAAAAGGCTAGGCAGATGATGATGAGTGTTCGCTCTCGGAAAACGAAACGTTCTAAGAATACATTGGATAATAATATACCTAATCAGTATTCTAGCAAACATTTAAAGAATGTCAGTGTTGATTCAATGAAAGTTGCATAACTAGAGACGGAGAACCCGTACTGTTGAGATAAAGATGCCAAGCATAGCTAGCTAGAATATCTGCAGTATAAAGAAGGGCATTATGCTATAGTGCGCCACACACGCACTGTTTATGATAATAACCGTAATTTACTCCTTGTTTCTGTTGTCACGCCGCATCATTATTTATTGTTAACGCGTGTCATGAATATTGTTATTACAGCATTTTGTGAAGATGACCAACTTTGAGTATATTTTTATACCTACTTACTTATTAAATAATATGCTTGGTAGGTACCTAACTGCTCTTGATTGCTGGGTGTGGTTATTGTCTTAAAATACCTAATAACAATAATCTTGATCCACATCAAGTAATTTAACCGTATTGAATACAAAATGGTAACATTGCACACAAAAAAACATTGGAGCAGTTTATGCAAGTTTTTGTTGTAATCATTGTATATTTACACCACTCCCACACAGCCGGCTCCTACGCTTCAATCTATAATTTAATGTTCAACTACTTGTTTTGTTTGAACTAAAGTGTTTTAAAAATGTTATTTTGTGTCTTACCAGTCGTATCAATTTAAAAGTTTGCAGACGTATTACTTATGTAGGTACATAAGAATAGGACATAGGACTTTGTTCTTCTAGCAATTTAATATTACTTTACTTGTTTTTCTAATGCTTAGTTAGATGATCTCGTGGCTAGGACAAAGGACAAAGAATCTGCTTTCACGAGCATGTGCAGTCTTACATAACATCGACAATGTTAATGTTTTCAATGAGTTAATTGAAAGATGCGTAATATTTATAAAACAGTTCGCTATCCATAAAAATACATAGCACTTTTCCTATATTATTGAATAGCAGGAAACTTGTAGAACAACTTATGAATAGGTCTTTGTTTCGAACTTGTCAAGATGAGTGCTTTCGTAAAGGAACATGTGAAAATCGAAAATAGGTAGTTATAAAGGGTTAAATGTTAATTACACTGCACTATTAGATAGTAGGTCTCTACTTACTTAGCGCAAGTATTTTATAGGACAAGATCTTTCTCCAAGTAGAGTTTAACGACTGGCGCGGAATGGAGATTAAGAAAATTAGAACTTACGTTACAGTATAATATTTTCCCTGATGACTTGTCTATTTGGTAAACAAACAAGGTACGGAAATCATAATTTAAGTTTATGAGTATCGTTGTAAGAACTACATATACGATATTATATAAATATTTGCGCTAAATACATCAAAAACTGCTTCTAGTGACCCAATTTGTACCTAAATGACTAGCTGCGGCCCGCGACTTCGTGTGCGATCCAGGATGAAAAATATGTCCTAACCCGGGTCATGGTCAACTCATGTGCCAAATTTCATCCCAATCCGTTGAGCCGTTGTATCGTGAAAGTGTAACAAACAAACTCACTTTCGCAGTTATAATACCTATAGTTAGGATAATTTTCAGAAATGGGATATCCCGAGATTTCGCCATATTTACACATAGATTTACTTTTTATTGCAAAGATAATAAAATTACCAGAAAGAAGGCGTATCTACGAAGTTCTTTCAGTGTTTAATTTATAGCGGTGGTAATTTAGAGATGTCTTTGATGCAGGACAACCCTCGTTTACTCAATTAATCAGAGCACCATAAATATATTATTAGCCTATGCGCGTGTGGTGTAATGGTCGTGATTGGTTATGCTATACTTTATTGCTCTTCTTCATTGACAGTGAAGTGGGTCGAGCGGAACGCGGCTAAATAAATTAAGAGGCGACGCACTCTGATACTGTTCGGTTACAAACAATTTGTTACTGAACTAAGTTGACAGATACACCATGTTCCCACGGATGTTACTGATGTTCGAGACTCGGCCCTAGTTACATGTTTACTGTGTCTGGGTTTGGAATATAAAAAACTAGGTTTTGCTATAAATAATCAGATCGATGTTGTTGTGAATGTAAACAGTGTCCACGCTCTGCGGTGTAGGCGGGGTGACCTCCACGCCTACAGCACAGGAACACATGTTTACATCTGCCACCAGATCCCCCTTCTTTTAATTACAGTAATATAAAATTTAATGTTTTGCCTTTGACCCCAGTAAGAAATACAAACAATAGATAGAAATACGGATGTTTAGTTTAAATCATACAACGCGTTTTTTTTTCAAGTTTATATTATATCAACAATTTAAACTTATAATTTTTATTTAAAAGCAGAGGATTTCCTTAAGAAGTTTATAACCTACAGTTAAAGCGAAGGGAGAACTGGTTTGGAAGGTTGCCTTTATTTATGTAGTAGTTATACAAATATTTATACGTTTAATTAACCCGTCTTGACATTTGTTTACATACATTTATATATTTATTTGGATTTCATATTTTTGGAATTAAGGTACTAACCTGCCATTCCTTACGGGAGAAGCGGATGGCGGGGCTGCGGCGGTGGTGGTGGTGGTGACATCTTCGTGCGTCAGTTTCCTGAGCGTGCGCGGTGACAGCGGCGTGCGCGGCGAGGGAGGCTCGGGGGTGACGGTGCGTTCGTCGTCGTCGTCCTCGATGGGGCGGTAGTTGCGGTCGCCGCCAAGGGCGCGCCGCACCAGCTCGGGGCTGGCGAGGCGGTTGGGCGCGCGCAGCATGCCGGGGCGCAGGCCGGGCGCTCCGTAGGTGAAGGGTGCGGAGTCTGCGCGCGCGTGGTACGGTATGTCGGGCGGTCGGTCGGCGTGCGACTGCGGCGGGTCGGGCAGTGCGCTCACGGTGCGCAGCATGTCGCCGAGCAGCGCGTCGAGCTCGTCGGGCGGGCTGGGCGCCGCGCGCCGCCCCGCCGACGAGATGCCCGAGTCCATGGACGCACTGAGCGGCGAGGAGGGCCCGCCGCCCGCGCGCACCACAGTCGCGTAGATGGACCCGTCTAGGGGCCCGAACGTATGCGCCGCCTCGGCCCCGTCGCCTGCCTCACCTCCAGAGCCGGATCCTTCTGCGCTGCCGTTGTTCTCACCTGCATCGAATTCAACACCTCAGAACCAACAATAACAGTCGCTTTGTTACACTACGAAATGTTCTCACATAACTCCGATGTGATTAGGTCCACCGCGGGGCGATGTGTTTAGCGACGGTTTAATTACGAATAGCTTTTAAATTGGATTCGATTCGCTCCAATAAACCGGCGGCGCGGCGGGAACTCATCGCAACGATGTAGTATCTATCTGGCTAGCACGTGTATAATTTTCTACTGCACTTTGCACGAGGACAGAATTAATTAACACGTAGGTAAGTTACACGACGAGTTCTGTATTAATATCATATTCACACGTTATAATAATATCGCTAGAGAGCAAGTCCCGAGTTAATTAGAAGAGTGCCACCTGGCACAGTAGCGGGTGCAGTTACTGTCGCCCCGACAACGCCAGCACATCCTAAAAAGGACTAAGTTCGCTTCCCGTTAGTGCAGCAGCGGGATGACACCGTTAAGTGTTGTTTGATAAAGAGCCGGTGCCACGTCTTACTTATAGACAAGTGTAGATACTCTTATACGGAAATCATATAAAAACAGTTGTTGCCTGAGCTTGCCATGGAACGGTATACATTAGAAGTAATAAGGTAATGACTTCGCGAGTCATTTATGTTGCTAAAAATAAACGGTAGAGCTGTCTTTGTCACTAATAATATTCGCATCAGATCTCTACATTTAGATAAAATGTAGCCTGGATATTACACAGAAGATAATTGTAGAATATAAAACTCAGTAATGACCCTCCGTGATAACCCTGTCATAATCAAAATGTCTTAAAATATTCTAAGATGGTCCTACTCTACTAGCCAGTTGACGGTTCAAGGCGATACTGCCAATGGAGGAAACGACCTCTACAGCATCTACTAACACCTGTTCAATTTATATCGATAGGTAGATTTAAGACGTGTTTATACCTTATAGGTAAATGATACATTATAGATGCATAATATAAAATGAATAGTTGAAAAAAACTGACCAGTTGTCGTATTGTCTGCTACGCCACTACACCGAACTTGATTAGAAATAATAAGAAGATCGAAGCAACCCACACAATATTTTGACCAACAAACATTTACGAGATAGTTTGAGGCGTTAAAGTGTCAAAGCGTGAAATACTGAATGCAAATAAGGAGGAATGACACTATTACTCGCCTAATTTACATAACGAGCGTGTCTTGTTCGCGGAGCTAACGTTTCGTGTCACTTTTGTGATTTTTCCTCTATTGAACTGTAAACTGCGAAATGCCGGGAGCGCCGGCGCCGCGTGTATGTTCGATTTCGAAACTGAACTAAATGTGTGGTTGTCAATAACGCAATTAGTGTAAAGATATCAACGTCAGCGTCTGGTGACCGTCGCCGTCGGCCGCTGTTAAGGAAGATGCGGTTATTTCTGTGTTGTCAACGAAAATAACGCGTCGGGAGCGAGGGCTAGTGTTACGAAATGCGCAGGAAGAGGATGTGCGCCCTAGCGTCGCCTGCGCCGGCCCGCGTCTCACGATATATATCACACACGTGGAGATAAAGAAATCAGTTTTCATTAATTATACACACACATGGCACTGTCTTCATCTTAGTTAGGTTAAACATTACGCAGAGTTGTGATTTTGTCGCACACCGGTAAGTATCTATGCACAGGAATTACAACGATGTAAATTATTAGACTTTACTGCTCATAACGCGATTGATGGGAATAAAAATGCTAAATGTTTTATGAATTTGGCCTCTTTGGTCAAAATCATGAAATATTTACAAAAAAAATCGAAAAGTATGTTACTATCACGAAGTAAAGTTGTCACTCCACGATAGTAAAGTTTTTGCCATCTAATACGATACAATGTTTACGACAGCTACATCTATTAAAGTCATCGGAACATCAAACTAACTCGTGTCCAACGAGATTTTAGTTCGTTAACAATTGAAAATGAGCGTGACTGACCGCGATGTGGTGGAGCTTCGGAAGAGTCACACCCGCCGGTCGTATATCAGAAATGTGCTGGCAGGGAGAAATATAGTGTTTGCACAGTGGTGTTTTAACAATGTTGCGATAACCGTCGTTACCTATGAAGGTGAGCGTGTGTTGGTGAGCGCGCAGACGCAGTGATGTCATCAGGTACAGGCACCACCTTGTTTCTGCGAAACTCTAAGCTCTACCGCATAATAATGCGGATCGACACTGACCGTTGGGCTATCTACGTTCGTTATCCGATGTTAGCTCCGAATTCTAACCAGTTTCACTCTTTTATCTTTTTTCTCAGTGAGGAATGTGGTTTATTTTGAACAACATTTGCATATTAATGCTCTTATTTTGATCTTAGAATGAATAGCTTCGCGAATTATTGGTGTTGAAGCTGATCGCGTGATCAGGAGGTAGGTATCGTCGACGCCAATAACAAGATTTTAGGAGCACAGAAATATCATATCTACCTATACTCATTAACACTTCACATTTATTGGTTCGTTTAATTCAAGAGAAAGTATTGTAATTAAGCTTCGTAAAAGCACTGTTCACAAATACACGACTGTCGTATGTACGCGGGTAGTATTGACTGTTCATCAAAACTGAAAACTCACGCGATAAAATAATACTGATAGCTATCGCGGCAGGACATGTGTGCGTAGTGTCAGGGTAAGCAAGCGCGCGGATAAACTCCCATCCGATCGATACGCGCTACTATGTACGCTGTACGTACAATCTTTAGTGTACACAATGATCTGACGGCCGCAGAGTGGATCGGCTAATGGATGGACAATTTAAACAAACAAATGCTCAATGAATCAGATCTTTAAATGAACCATGCAAAACTCAGACAACACTGTTGTTAAAAATATAGGTACAGTCACGGACTTTAATTGATGAGCCACTTGGCACTGTTTGCATTTTGCCGTGTAATGTAAATCGGGCTTAGTCGGTTATACTCGAACATCCAGACAAGGAAAGTCGTCGTCGTATTATAGAAGAAGAAAATTATATTTAATATATTTACCGGTTGGCTAACCTGAGAGCCAGAACTACAAAATCAACCACTTGGGTAGTGGTTGATTTTGGTTGATTTTGTCAACCACTACCCAAATCAAACAATTGTAACCGCAACCGTAACCTAGCGACGATTGTTTTAGCGTAGCCATAGTAACGTTAGCGTTAGAAATTTGTAGTCATTTCGACAAATTCGAAAATATCGTCTTTGACATCGACATTTCAACTGGCAGTCACTGTCTTCGGATTATCGAGTTAATGAACTCTGATTGAAAGGAGGTCAGTATCAAATAGATTCGATAAACATTGTATTTATTTTTTATTGATAACTTATTAGTCAACCTCTATGGATAAGATTATTTTCGATTACTAGTAATTTGTCATCTTGTTTACGAGCATGCGATTTGAGTTCGTGTTTAACTGTATGAAACTGCAAAATTGAAAAGTTTGAAAGTGGCTTATCAATTAAAGTCCGTGACTGTACCTACAAGTGCCTTATACACATCATTCTATAGTTCACAACGAGTTATACCATGTCGTACCGACATTGCAGATTGATTAATTCGACATGCGTTCGACAGGATCGCAACCTATATTTTTTGCACGGCTTGAGATGACGTCAGGGTAAACATAGCCTGGCGTGCGAATATAAAATTCATTAGGTATGGGCTGACATGGCTGACATAAGTACAAGTAGGTACGAATCTTTGACCTCAGTACGTGTTGTACTGGACACTCGTAATCATAATAGCGTATCTTTTTGCTCAATTTATGAACATAGTAAGTAGGTAACTACTATAGCAGATTATTGTTTTTGTATCTCCGATTGATTATAAAGACTTCAACGTTTATTGAGAAACATAATCAAGATAAGACAAACACGCTGCTTAGTTACCGACACAGACAGCAATCGTGATTATTTATTCCTTGTAGACCCGTATGGGCAATCTCGATTCTCGTATCGAAATTGATGTGTGACGAATGCTGGCCCTAAGGGCAGCCTGTCGGTCCCGAGAGGTGGACATACATCAGCAATTCTCCACGCCGGTCAATTAGCGGGCAGGCGCCGGACGAAGCGACTCCAATCTCATTTGTCGTTAGCACTAACACCGCCTATTGTTATCTCTACACGAGACCTGCTATTGTTAATATGAAAAGCCGGCTCTGTAGGCACTTTCAATTTATTCAAACACATTCTTTGTAAAGATTTTGACATGCACAATCAATCATTGCCTCCCATATAGAATCGGAACACTGATTCAGTGGTATTACGTATTTTGAAGTCATAAAACGGCTTCACTAGCAGTGAAATTAATGTCACACTCACCTCGATTGTGATTTTGTTAGCGAGCCTCAAAATATCCGAAAGAAACGGTAACAACTTTTCTTCAAAGTTTTCTTTGACACATTATTATTTGTGAAACTTGTAACGAATTTAGAGTGTCTTTTTATTTTTGCGTAGAGTTTACGAATTTTTTGATTGATGTTAAAAGTTTGTATCGGTGTTGAACTCTAGGGATGCGCGTGCGTGGCGGCTCGCTAGGCGGGCGCGGACGGACTGGGCGGGCGGTGCCGGCGGACACACATCACTAAAATAGCCGACTGGCCGACACCTGCGCCGCGCCGCGACCTCTCGCTAACCGGTGTAGTTAGGTCGCTTTGTCAACACACATGACACATTTCAGTAACGGGACTTTCAGTTTCACTGTAAAAGTAACCTAGTTATCTAATTGGTAACTTGAGATTTAACTAACTGCTTTTAGTGAAGTTTGTTATAATTTATTTGTGACTTTTAGCTGCTAAATAATAGAAGTTACTCTTTGATCAACCGCAACCTTTAATACACCTTGACGAAATCTTACTTGAATTGATATCAATGAATATATAGGTCTGTACAGGATGTACGGAACGGCCCCCATTTCGGCCAGTTCCTGTCAAAAGGCCTATTACGCAAGTTAGTTTAGTTGAAGTAAGTCAGTCACATTGTTGCCTGTAATGGCAGACGGATGTTCTGCTACACTTGGGTTGGCCACATGTGGGTACCCCTCATTCAAATCGTTAGACAAGCTTTTAATGCTTACGAGAATAGATTAGAACTTGCGGATGTCGAACTAATAAAACGCATTTAGGCGAATCTTGTAGATTTCCTTATTTCAAGTAAATGGTAAATTAAGTTACACTGTTGTTTACTCCGTTATAACAACCAAAATTAACCAACGTGGATCCACAACCATCTGAACTTTATGGTCAGACGCGACCTAAACTAGCTTTTAAAAATATTTGACACTAGCTGCGCCCCGCGGTTTCAACCGCGTAACGTCTCGTTCCCGTGGGAATATCGGGATAAAAAGTATCCTATGTCCTATTGCAGGTCATGGTCAACCCTTGTTCCAAATTTCTTCTAAATCCGTTCAGCCGTTTTAGCGTGAAAGCGTAACAAACAAACTCACTTTCGTATTTATAATATTAGTTACGATATTTCACATGATAAACTGTTATATGTAATTATAGCACGGACATACAAAATAAATATCATCTATTGCATATGATCATTTATCTTTAACTGTTCGTTTAATTCAGAACTAAACAATAAAAAACGCTTTACTGTAACCAATAAACTAAGTCGCCTCTAGTTAACTTTGACCGACAAACTGGTCGAGTCACTCAGTCAAGGTTGAGCGCATTTTACTGGATCGACTCGAGTTATTAATTTAAGCTTCCCATCAGCGAAATTGCTTCGGTTCCACGCCCCTTAGCTCGAGCACGAGCGCAACTTTGTAAATATATACTGAATACCCATGTATAGTATAGTTATAGTATAGTTATGCATTAGGAACCTTCCAGAAAATTTGAAATTGTTATTTTTCAGAAATAAAATGCAACATTGCAACTTATTATAAAGGAGATTGCCTAGGTTTGGACCAAGTGCTGCCTAGGAATGTGAGTTAATCTAGTAGTACTGTAGCATACACATGAACTATAAAAAAATTGATCCCAGGTAAAATAAATAAATCCAGTTTTTGTGATAATGAATAATCTTGCATTAAACAACGTTTTTACCCGACTACGGCGAAGAAAAAAGGAGTTAGTTAACAAAACTAATACAATAATATTGAATTTATTTATTAATCGTCTTCATCCTTATCGATGAACTGTTTGATACCTAACAATTATGGACTACAACATCAAAATACAATTAATACAATTATAATTGAACCCAAAATAACTGTTTAATAGTTGATTTTGTACATTTGTTGCTATTAAGTTAATTTTTTCCAATAAAAATATTCAAAACAAGATACTGTTTTTCTTTGGACTCCTGGGATAGATTTTTATGCGCTTTGAAATACAGATTCGTGGTGGTCTGGGGAACAAAATGCACTATATGAGTATTCTAAGCAGCACTTGGTCCAACTTCCATACAAAATTAGGCAATGTCCTTTTACTGAAATATTCAAACATAGAAAATCAATTACAAAAGTAAGTAGCAAAAACTTTAGGTGGTCTCCTATTTTCAAAATATGTAGGACTTGATCATTTGTTATTCTATCTGGATTGTAATAATATTTTATAACTGCTCACCTATTTTCAAATGCAGACCCTTTTACTCATTTATTCATTTTTTTAAGCACGTAATGATGACGAATGAAACGATGAACCCTCGTAAACACTCTTCTTTGGGGGTCTACGAAGGGTTGATTCTTTGACATGGTCTCAATAATACCCTAGAGTTATGGGATATAAAAAAAAACACGTTATATAAGTACTGTCTGTAAGCTTACCATTAAAACCCGCCCGTGTTGCAGAATACTAGGCCGACAAAATATGATATGTTGCTATTGATACGACAAAAAAGATGAAGCTAACATGTCTTTTTGATTCCATCCGCCCCTTTTTATAGAGATGTACTATTATAATTATTTCAAGACTGTTAGCTTATATTTATGTAAATATTTTGTTTGAAAATCAATTTAAAAATATAGTTGAAATAATAACACAATACACAAGGACATGGGGACAGTAACAGATGGCATTTATTACACAACGAGCATTAACTTGTTTTTTTTATTTATTAAAGAATAAAAATTCACTTCCTTTGAACACTTAATTACTTTGAAGACTTAATTTTTGCGTATGAATAAATATCGACGTATTTATTTGCCTTTTAATAAAAATGTTTCTGGAAACCTTAAGTATATAGTAAAATGTTAAAATGACAAATGTAGAAAATTTTGGAAAATTTGTAATTTTGCAGAGTTTCGTTTTTGCCACTCATACCTATGTAACTGTCTTTTAAAGCACGACGTTTCAGGTTACCGGCGGGGTAGGTACTGTACCTGCGAGTAATGTATCTGATCGTTGCTTACCAGGATCGTCATCGGTGAGTGTGGACAGCGGTCGCAGATGTTCAAGCGAGTCGGCGCGTGCGAGTGCGTCGGGGGCCGCGCGCAGCGGGGCGGCGGGCGTCGGCGCCGGCGCAGCTCCCCCGCCCCCCTCGCCGCGCAGGAACACCAGCTCAACTGCACCATCGCTCGGGAATGACGGGTCTGGACAAACATATAACATAATATCACGACTGCATTCCCCCAAGGGATAGGCAAAGGTGTTAACAACTGCACCCGTAGGTGGCTTAAATTTTTTTTTTTTTGTTTGATCATAATTATTTAGATGTCAATACCCATCACGTCTGCGGAGATCGCTAGCTACTTTAATTTGACCCTGTGTATTCGGTCGATCCCTTATTCTTTCTTTCGATCTTGTCGCCCGGCTGTGTCGATTAATGTCGATCCGAACAAGAATATCGAAACACGCCTTACTAAATTATTCGAATTCGAGAACAAATAATATGATTTGGCTTAACTGCATACCATTAAATTAGCGTTTTCCTTAGTGCTGAATTCATTACTTTGACCTTTGGTCCAAGCAATTTTCCTGATAACAAAATCACGTTGGCGTAATTGCACTCAATTGTAGACAAGACTTATTGAAATAAATATCTTTGTCTGGTGTCTGGGTACTTATGTACTGGTTCTAATAAATATGTTTTATACATATTTACATAACTATAACATAACTCATTTGTTGCAGGCAGATTTAGAAGCGACATACAAATTAGTGTTTTAAGGTGTCCAATAAAACGAATTGTTTCATTCAGAGTTCTTATGGATGATGGCATTTTTATATGAGAGGTAAGTATGCAGTAAAGAGAAAAACATTCAATGCTAGCAGAACCATAGGAAAAGAAATAATACTTCTTAAAGAAGCGAAACGCAGGCTCTGAACTCATGCTATTATTTCACAGTTTCGGGCATTTTATACGAAATATAATTTCATTTTCTATGACAGGAGATAGTGTAGAGTAAAAGAAACATCGTAGGGGAAAAAGATGTGATCAGACAAATGTAACGAGTAACGTTTTTTTTTCTGAATTATGCGTTACATGAAGGTTATACCAACAATCCAAGACTCTGGGTCATCTATTTAATTTATCAAGCTGCGCTTTATACAGTGTCTGAAAAATCTGACCTAATTAATGGTAGGTATAACCTCCATCTTACATTTGTCTGTAAGCCAGAAAGGTGGTGGTTACCGTGCACGGCATGATCGAGCTGCTGCTTGGTGAAGGAGAGCGTGTGGTCGGCGACCGCGCACGTGTGGAACTGACACGCGAACACCAGGCGGCGCTGGGCTGGGCCCGCGGGGCCCGCGGGGCCGCCAGGGGCCCCGGGGCCCGCGCCCAGCCGCGCCTGCGCTGGGCGACGGTACGCGCGCACGACGACGTCGCCACGCAACGCTAGGCGCCCCACGCCAACTGTCCAGCCGCCGCCATTAACCATGTATAGACCTGCGCAACATAACAATAATTACATTACAAATGTAAAAGCTGCAAAGAGTTCTGGTGGTACTTAATACTAGGTACTGCTACTTTGGAGAATAATTTCAATGTCAAAATTTCTCTTTCCAAAATATATCTGAAATTGAAACACATAAATTAGTTGCCGCTTGTGAAACAGAAGGCTTTACAGAAACCGATTCGCTTACTACTTACTTACTGTCTAGTGTCTACCTACTGTTAATGTGTAGCCTGAGACATAAGCAACCGGTTACTCAATGTAGGTTTTGTCATTATGGTTTATGTCAATATTTTAAGATCATTGTTTGATTATCATCGTGTCTCTCAATATTTGCAATGTATGATAAAAGCGCGATGGGTCGGGTGACCGCGTTCAAATGTATGTATGTAATAAACAAGAGAAAGTGCAGGATGTGGACCTAATCGAGCCGTGTTTCCACGTCCTTGAGATTTTATCACTGGTTTTAGGTATAGACAACAGCACCTATATAGTAACAAATTTGACGTTGATTGTGCTGCAATAGGCTCGGTTTTCGTGGGGTTGCCCTTACTAATGATCTTGTTACTTGCCTGACGTATAAACGCAGACGAAGTTCTCGTATATCTTGAGGAAGGCGATGGTCGGTGTGGCGGGTGAAGCGAGGGAGCCCGCCACGCTCACGTGTGTCAGATGCAGCGGCGCCGCGTTCACTCGGATCTGACCGGCCAGCAGGCCAGCGAATGTGTCGATGTAGCTGTTCACAAGAAGAAAATGTAATGTCAGGCTCTACTTTACACATTTTTGTAATTTTACGGGATATTATAGAAAAATATAAAATAAACTTCGCGATATGACGGTCGTTTTCCGGTTAACTGTCATAAACGCCACACAACGAACGAATACCTACCTACCATATTGTGGTTTTACTTGGCAAAAAAGGAAAATTAAATAGCATTATTTGTATAAACATATTCAAGTCGAATGATTTAGGTGTCCAATTTCGGTTGGTAGATAGAAAAACTACGTCAGTGCCCAGGAAAAACAAAATTATACGGAAGGAGCTTAAAAATCATCGTGTTCTACTTAGGTATTTACCGTTTATTGCTTGGTAGTTGGAACACGGGCACTCTGTCGTCCAGGTATCGCCTCATAGCGTATCGGTCGAGAGCATGCTCAGGCGCACCGCATATCGCCGAGTAGTGCATGTATGCTGCCACCAACACGCCTAGCCGCTCACGGTTACCCCTGGAAAACAAAACAAAAATGAAATTTAAAACAAAAGCCAATCGATAAACAGGTTGACCATTGACGGCCGATTATGTTACAGACGTATACGAAGATCATGGGATGATGTGGATTTTTATTTTTTTTATTTTTTACATACCTATATTAAATAAAAGAAACCCTATGTTTTTAATTTATAACAGTCATTTAAATAGGTATAATCTATTTACATATTATGTAACAATTTATCATCAATTTGGGATTCTTAGTATAATCAACACCCGGAAAATGTGTTCTATTTTTTATCTGTTTTCCTTATAGACCGCCACCACAATTCGGCAGCCAGATTAATTGATTGATAGCCTCGTGACAATAAGTAATTAGAAAATAAGTAGATTTAGCTTGCATCCATCTTCCTAATAGGAACAGGTTCCTTTTCAGGACAATATAAGTAAAGCAATTTCTGTATCTATCCATGACTACATAAGCCAGAAGATTCTATGAATTGCTCAAAGTGTCTTGTAATTGAGGGATGAAAATTGCATGTTTAAAAGCGGTCCTCTGGGGGTGAGGAGACAACATGGAGTATTAACCGAATTACTTGTTTATATTATTAACCAGATAGTTACCATGCGAGTAGTATGGCGACGTTCTTTGGGTGCGCAGCTAGCCAGCTCTCGATGTGCTTGCAAGCGGCGCAGAGGCGCTCGAGCGGTGGGGCCAAGTCGCCGGCCCAGCCGAGCGAGCGAGCACGACCGAACACGCCACGAGCTGCCCCGACACCACCTGCGCTGTCACCGCCGCTCACCTCGAATACCTGGAAAAGATGAAAACAAAAATAATGAATAAATTATTTCTCGAAATAACTGAAACCTGTCTCAAAATTCTCACTGAGTGCTTTTACTTTCTATGTACTTCCCTTGCCCACCTACTGCCTCTTGTTGTACTCTAATATTATCAGTGAAAACTTGTTATATTAATATACCTTCCTTCACTTATATTAACTATCCGTTTCCTAGCTGCAGAAATAGTCTTAAATATAATATGAACTGTTTGGCTGTATGTAGCAAGAGATCCCGAGCGAGGCCTAAATCGGTGGTCTCTATGGTGGAGACAGCAGCAGCCTATGTAAGCGTCCCTAAAGCTTATTTCTAAGAAAGACACAGTAGGTTAAACTACAGAGCATTTACGAAGAGCCGACAAAAACTTGGTAGAGTTTTGTAAGGACACGAAGAAACGTTACATCATAATTATATGGACGTATGGAGGAGTAAGAAACTATGTTAGGTACTTTTCTAACTACCATTAACCTAAAACTACTTGACGGCGCTTTTTAAAGTAAGAGTAGGTACCCTAGGTACCTAAAGGCCTCGCAACTAATATCACCTAGGAGACTTTTAAGGCTGGGCTGTGTCTTATTTGCAGCATATGAGTTACTAAACTTGTTCCATTTCCGTATAAGGGTGCAGGTCAAATCTACATCAGACTTTGTAGCTCTAAAGTTGTACCAGTGGACTTCGGTAGTTGCTACAAACGAAGACTACTTGAAATAGTACCCTTAGTGTATTTATATAATTGCGATTAGAGAAACATTATTTGGTTTATTCAATAGTGTCTTCAAACGCCGAAGCTGCAGTTAAACGTATATTGTAGAGGCTTCCAGATATTTTACTATAGCCCACTGCAGGCTATCAATTTATGGTTTTTCTAACAAAATTAGTACCAATTAAACTCTCGCCTTATAAAATTACATTTCAAATCAAATATTTCTTCAAAGCGCCGCTCTTACGAGACGGCGACGCGCCCAGAATGTGGGCAGCACTTCCTCTAATTAAAATATTTAACATAAAAATCTACACGGACATGTCTACGCTAATGACAAAGTGAAAAAACTCATAGAACTGTAGGTACCTATTTATTGCTGAGCTATGTGGATATTTATTTTAATACTACTTATCGTAATCCATGCTCCGACATATTATTAATAAGAATAAAACAACTTAGACTGACAGACTAGCGACGGGAGATACGGCTAATGAATCGCAGAATCTCAAAATCGCTGACCCTACAGTGTAGGGTAAACTATGATTTGACATTAGTTAAGGGCCTACAAAATGTCAAAACATGCTTTTAAGTAAAGATTCAGCCAATATATATATATATACCTATCCACATAGCCCATTCTAAAGATTATTATAGACTACTTAGTTTATGTGTTTAGTGTGTTTGAAGTCATAAACAGAAGAATGAATGATTGTGTTTTAAGTGCCAATTTTGCAAAATATGTTAAGTATTTCTATTTTTCTTTATCATTGTTTTTACGTCAATTCACAGTCCATTTAAAGAACAGATAATAATTTCATTATCATCATCATTTCAGCCGAAAGAGGTCCACTGCTGGACATAGGCCGCCCCCAAGCACCGCCACTTCTACCGGTTCTGGGCTTCCCACATCCAACTAATTCCTGCGCCTTCCAACGCTACGTCTTCCGGTACGCGGTCGCCACTCCAGACTCTTTTGGCCCCTCAATAATTGAATTAATGAAAATTTATTTCAACTTAAGCTAAATAAGAATCCTCACCATGAAATGTTCTCCATGTTTATTGGTGAGCATATGCGCGGCCTGGGCCTCCGCCTGCGCGTCTCGCTCGGGTAGATGCAGCGCCAACATACGCTCCGCCACATAGCATAGGTCCAGCCTGCTGCCAGGGCCGCCGGGGTAACTCGCCGAACGGGAACCACCCTGGATAAAAGAAAATAAAATAGTTAAAACAAATAACCGTGGGAATGATAAAAGATTCATAAATAACCAGATATAAGGAAACATGACATGATGATAAATTGTTTGTAATCGCATACTACCTAATACTTTAAGATTTTGTATGTAACTACCTGTTTCACAAATATTTGCCTTTTAATACAGACATGGGTAGCCTGTTGAGCCTAAAAATTTTACGATTAAAATAAGAACTGATGTACACAGTTATGCAATAAATATATCTTTATCTTTGACATGGAGATGAGTATGACTGTAGTCCTCAAAATGGTAGGTAGAGGAATAGTAGAAAGGTACAACAACTTTTTGCCAGTTCTATTGAGAGTCGCATGAAATGAAGACAAACCTAGGAAGAAGTGAAGACATGAAATGAAGACAAACCTATTTGCTATCATCGTAGATCTCAGACTAAAACCGATCCAGACTGCGAATTTGTTGACTGTGGATATGACAGGAATGATGGTCTATTGCTAAACCTACTTTCGTAGTAAAAAAATCGTATTGTAGACCATAGAGTACACAATTTATAGGTGTGAGCAAGGAAGGGTTGGTACAACAATTTATCCTAACGTGTAATGTATCAAGAAGATACACGTGTAAATGGACATGAATTGAGTTCTTCCTATCTTTAGTTCTGGAGGGAAGTAAACAAGGACACTAATTGAACGTCAGGTGAAGGAAGGTCAAGGAATGCTGTTATTTACGTGTATCTGGGCAGATCAACGTTAAACCAAACATGTCTGAGAAAAGGTTACCGTAATGAACATGAAAAAGGCAGAATACGAATAGAATACGTCATCGCTTAATCATTTCATAAAATAGTTTGAATGAACAAGTTCTTGATTTAAATAAACAATGTCGTTACGTATAGGGTCGCATTACTACTAAATTGTTAAACAATAAAGTTTATCACCCTTGTGCTTTATTGGAGTCAATGATCGGCCAGAATATCGAATTGCTACCCGTTGCGCATACCTAAATAACAGAAATCAAATGCTTCAATGATCACATTGCTATGAGATAATGATAACAAACAAAATGAATCATTATTTACATCTACACTAATAATAAAAAAGAGAAAAGATTTGTATTTTTGTTTGTGATGAATAAACTCAAAAAATATTAGACGATTTAAAAAAATCTTTCAGCAATACTATATTGTCACTGAGTAACAAAGGATATAATTTATAAATATAGGTCACGTGGACAAAGCCGGTGGAAGCTAGTGATTTATACAAATAAAAATAAAATAAGCTTCTATATTACGTCAGCTTACATTTACAAAAAAAAAATAACATGAAAATTATTGCCGATTCCATTCGATGAACTACCGGTTTGTGCAATAACATTCACTTCATGCGTAGGTGTAAAATCCAATATCTACATTATCAGTCCCAAAAATCACAAGGTCAACACGCAGGAAATTAACTACACAGCAATCACAAGCGTTCACAAGGAGTTATTTTAGGACCCCTCTTGTATCTATGGCTATAACACGTGTTACTCGCCGGGTGTGCAGTGTGAAGGAATCGTAAACATTTGTCTAATCTTCAAAACAAATTCGTGACAACTAATCCCGTCATAATTTCCGCTTTATGAAATAAAACCCGACGAGTGGAAAACTATGTAAAGCACATTGTTGTTACGATAATCTAGAATAGAAAGGTGACAGCGAGGAGAAAAGCCCTGATTTGTCTTGCTTTTAAGTGTTTATGTCAGCCAACATAAGGTCGTAGGCGCGCCATAATTCTGTGAAAGTGTCTCAAGCGGTGCGTAGGCGCAGCCGCGCGGGCGCGGGCGACGCGAAGCTGCGTACTCTGCGAGCTTCGCCTTCAATGCATTTAATCCGATTAGAGTAGTCGATGCGTAAGCCCCGTTTCTATGTGATGTAAATTAAGGCTATTTGAGCACAAGACGTTTATTTGTATCGATGGGCCATTAAAATGCTTATTTAAGTTGATTAAAGATAATTGCGAAAATTGCTGAGGATTAAGCTTAATTTCCTTTTGCAATGAAATGTAAAATGTGTGTGCCTTTAGAGAATCTATTGCCAACGGAAGGTCTTAACATTACTGAGCGACAGTTTCTTTAAGATATGTATGTTAACAAAAATGCCATATCATATACTTATGCGTTAATAGGCACTTACTACACTTTTACAAGTTCTCCCAATAAAATCTGGTAAAAGCACCAAGATGGAATAGCATATAGTCATTAAAGATTCATAGACTTTGTAATCTCCATTTCCGGAGAATGATAGACATTCAAAGAAAAACTTACAAACCATACATAAGCAACTCTAATCTATATTTTATGGACGCCATCGAGAAAACATATCTTGCGTTCAAGTGGTTTGGTATCGAGCCAAAAAAATACATGATATGAATATTATGATTACATTACGTTAAATAATAACCCCATTTCATATTCGCTGAGAAACAAGAATAAAGAAAATAGGAAATCTGATATTTCTATGAGAGTCCAATCAATTAATTTCCTGTTTGTACACAAACATGATCGTATCAATCACTTAATGTTGTTTAATGAAATGGTTAATTAATTTGTTGATCAGAAACAGCTGATAACTTAGGTTAAGGTTACACGTTACACCGATCGCAACTCATAATATTATTCTACAAGTTTTTAAAACCAATAGTCTTAATGTCTGTTTTTAAAACAAAACAAAATTCGTTTTTAATACATTTTCGCTGGTAGGTAGACTTTCTTTTGATAAAAAATAATGGTGTTTTTTTTTACCTGTTCTCTCGAAAATGTTGTTGAGGCCGGGGTGGCGGGCGCACTCACGGCTCGACTCTAAAACAAAAGAACAACATAATGTTATTAAAACATCATCACAGATTACTGCCAAGCTGTTATTACTGTGACTTTTGCGAAATAAATCTTTGAAAAGCCTCGCGAGGTCGATCTGTCATTAAAATGAAATCAAAAGTAGTAATTTAATCCTGTCTTGTCATTTTTTCTCAATGTTGGCTTCGAGGTGATGGGATTTCATTTCACAGAAATGATATATTATTATTGTATAGTACGCCGAGGTGGCATTGAGGAATGCATTTCATTTCACTATCTAATGTCGTTGACTAAGGCGAGCTTTGTATGGACTACGGTACATGATTTCATTTCATACAAAGGCATAGTGTATGGTGTAGTTTGTGGTTTAGTTGTCGTGACAGTTCAACAGACAACATTTGATGAACGTTTCTTTGTCAACTGAAATACTGTTTAGATAACTTTGTATTAAGTGGGTGGTTGAGTTGTACAAGTCAAGATAAAAACACTTTTTCTTAAAATTGTTTCGTTTATGAGCTTTCGAAGTTTTGGTTTAAGAATGCATTATAATGATTATAATTAACCTTTTGAGATCACAAAAGGAACAAAACAGATAATAATGAAATGACAGCTGTTCTCTCTGCAATTTAATCGTAGTAGGCTACGTTAATCTGCTACGAAATTCGTAGCAAAAATCGTAGCAGACAAGAAATATACAAAAATCTTTTTATTTCTTCAATTAATATTTTTTTGACAAGATAGTTCCTAGTATTGAAAAGAAATCTTTCCTAGAAAAAGACCTAACCTAGAAATAAATATACACGTCACTTACTTCCTACAATTTCCTCGGGAAAATGCTAGAGTTTTATTGTTTCAGTAAGACGTGAAACGTGTGCTGGTCAAAGTTTACTATCCGTCAGTCCCCGGTGGGGGTATCGCGATCGGATGGACGGATCCCGTCAATAAAGCTGACAAATGAGCCCCTCTGGGCGCGGCTTAAGTGATTACTGCAGCTTACATCGCTTCATATTACAGCTGATTAATAGAGGACTACATTGTTATTATTTAACGTGACTAAGTAAATGTAAAGCTTTAACCTACATTTTTATACTAGCCTGTCTAGCTGCTACCTGTATATCAATATATACACACATATACATGCATACACTGAATAACACTGCTGATAGGATAGATTTATTTAATTGCTCACTGAATGAATTCACAAGGGTAATATTGTTTGTATTGTGTTATGCTAATACATAATTAGTAGCATGAATTGTAATTGATGATTTAAGTAAAGACTACGCTACCGCATTAGGATTATTGCCTGTAATGATAGTTGTGTTTGTGATACATAAATAAATAAATTTTAAAACTTAGATTTAGTCAAAAACCCAAATGATAAGCAGGAGAACTAGATCTATAGAAAAAATGGTACAAAAATGTTAGAGATAAGTACTACTCATTATTAGTTTTTTGCCTCTACTACAAAAACCTCATTACAGTCTTCTACGTGATGTCTGAAATGAAAAATCCGTTGAGCATTTCAAAATATCCAGCAATACTGTATTGGTAAATATTTCACTATCTATTTTCTCAAAACTGCAGTTTTTTTGTCATGATTATTGCGTCAATATCTGATGTTACGGACAGAAATGGTACTGATACAGTGTTTTATGCGCGTGCGTATATAATAGCCATATTTAATCCGGCTTTATAACGGATATTTAAAAGTATAAAAATAGGTCAGGTAGTTTTTTTACGAGTTTCGTGGTATCAGTAGGAGTTAGAACAGACCGCAGTAGGAGCGCGCGCGTGCGCCGCGAGACTTCGCGAGCGTCGCGCGGTCCGCGCAGGCGCACGCTGCAGATAGAACACTGCTCGCCACAGCGCGAATGCTAGTCGGTGCAGCGTGCGCGCAGCATCTGCGCCCCTGTTGCAGCGACCACGCATCTTCGCCCACTTGCACACACTTCACCCAGTCCACCAATTCGTTACAGTTTTTTGGTGACATTTAATTAGTTCCACTATGTCCACACTGTATTAAAATTACTTCATCTTTTAATAACACTTTCCTGAACATATGAATATCATCACGCCTGTGTTCCCTGACTGCTGACTTCTTCGTTAATTAAGTACCTTGTGATAAATCTTGCCAATCATTGTAAATAAGGCATTTGAAGCTAAAATAAAAGGAAAAACATGCTTGAAAAGAGAATTCTATATTAATGGTATGTTTGTGGAAAAAACAAAGGATGTAGTGAAAGGAGCGTATGGCTTGTAGCACACATGGAGTGGCGGCAGCGGCCGGCGCCCGGGGGCATGCGCCCCGAACCCTGCACTGCGACAACCGGGCACACACCGTGCTAAGTCACTGTACTCTATGTTTTGATTCTTTGGGATGACACATGCTAATCAGAATACAATGCTGTTACAATCTCGTCTAATTAAAATAGCTTTATGTCTCTTCGTTAGTTTTAGATTGAGTACTGTTGTTAAATCTATCCTTTTAATCGAAGGAATTAATACGACAATTAATGTAACGGCAGTCAGTCGGAAGTCGGGAGTGGTTGCACCGTCACGTCACCGCAATAACCCTGACCTTCCTCATAAAGCGCGTGCTACCGCGGGGGTGAACGACCTCGGGGGTGTGCCTCATCTAAATAAAAGACCGTCATATGACGGGAATCAGCGGTCACCGAGACGCCGGGCCGCCGACGACTCTTTACATTGCGCTAGCTTTTTTTGCTTTCTATAGCCGTGATTACAAACGGTACGCCGATTGAAACGTTTCTTTGAATATTCTGCGAGTAAGAATTTTCTTTCTAACGCGCACATAAAATATAACTGCTTCTTGAAGTTTCCCGACAAAGCAGTCGGATATTTTGTATAATTAATTAACCAGCGCTCTTGTCTGCTTTATCATTACTTTGCAATGTGGTTATCAAGGCAATGTAATTCTTGTATTGTGCTCCTTTATCTTATCTCGGAATGTTCAAACATCAGAATTAACGAGGTACGAAAACTATTCACTGAAATCCTTTAATCCTTTACAATGAAGTGTTTATAAGTTTTAAACTTTTCATCTACTCTTTTTACCAATAACCTGAAGGCATTAAAAAAAAAAAACTTAAAAATAATTCACATAAATATACAATTAAATTAAACTTTTTCACTGATCAACTTTTCACTGCACTTTTGACATGTTATAAACTTTTTAAATTTAAAAAATGGAACTCGAGTAGCATTTTTTTTTGGCACTGTTATAATATGATCGAGCCAAGTTGCACAAGAAGTCCATACTACATGCTAGAAAGATTTATTTAGTTTGTCGTGTCGAACACGCGTGAGGCGACGTCGGGAGCGAACTGGCGGCGCTCTGCAGCGTCCCGGCGCTCCTCTGGCGGCACTCCGGCGTCAGAGTGTTGCTAGGCAACCGACGCGCTAGACAACCGTACGCTACACACTTCGCTGTTATCTTATAGAACTTTGGGTGCAATAGCACACACGCGTTACATGACATTCGGACCTAGAGATTTTAGCACTAAAAGGGGTATTTCTTAGAAGTAAAATCCTGCCATTTCTAGAGTACAGTGTCATAACTTTTTGTAAAGTTAAGTCAAATTGCATTGATAATGTCAACTCTGTCTAGACTAGGACGATTAATTATGTTTCGTTCAAAAAGCTCTAAATAAAAGAAGCGCTTTATTTGTAAAGAAAATCGTAAATGGAAATAGAGTCTACTAATTTAATTATTATGATAATTTACAAAACCAATACTTAACCGATACAAAAACTGAAGCTAGTCTTTATCGCGATGCATTGCTGCTCTTTTGTTTTTACATTAAAGCTCTCAGCTCACTTATCACTAGACGTGACATTAAAGCCGCAAGTGCACATTACGTAGCACTTTCCAATTTTTCAATTAAAATGACGCCATAAAGTCCAAATGAAAACCAGTAAGATCATTTTCTCGCCATATAGTAAAATGAAATACCTATGAGTTTAATGTGACATAATGACGGATCTTCATTAAAGTAGCGTGAACATAATTGGCTTGCAAACTTTAGAGAAAACAGTATAATTTAATTGAATGGTCAACACACTCAATACCGTAATATAATTAGCTCAAACATAAAAGTAAAAGTTTCATCTTTTCATGTCGGTATTCAGTGAATGTCTGTGTGACGTGTATTCGTGAGTCGTTTTGATGTAAAAGTAGTAGGAATGCGCCGTATGACGCAATGGCTACCGGTTCATTCATGTGTTTGTGCGCTGGGCGGCTGGGCGGGCGGGCCGGGGCGGGCGGAACGCTTCCGTAAACAAACGCGCGTGCATAGCGCCGCGCGAACTCGCACGATAACTTTATGACTAACCCCAATTGAAAAATATCTTTATATTTCGTATGTTAACTCAATTTTTGGGAGTACCTGTGCATAGGTGATATAGTTCCGACTAAATTAAATGGAAATATGTACTTATTAGAATATCAACAGAAACTAATGTTATAAAAAACTAAATGCAAATTACAGGTCTTCGATTCTTTGTTTAATGAGTGAACAACTGGCGACTGGCGAACTGGCAAATGGGGGTGTACTCTGCCTAACCCTTCGGGGACTACAGGCGTGATGTTATGTTTGTTATTTAATGAGCTTATAGTCCTGAAAATGGCCAATTACATACATAGGCAAAAACAGCGAGAAAATCATGGCCAATTCGCTATTTATAGAAACTTTTAACCGAGCAAGCAAAGCAAATTATTCTATAGACCGATTGACAAGGTACACACCTGTAGGATGACGTCACCAGATGTATCCAGCGGCCCTTGTTACGAACTTACCTGGATGTGTCCTGAACTCCTGATCGACAATGCGACATTCTCACGGACATGGCCTGCAGTAAGTTAAGGGGCAACTCGTGAATGTCAATCACGTACTATGATTTCGACGCTGATATTAACTTTGCCGACAACTGAAGTCAGTTTATATTAGTATTTCAGCACCCTAATTGCGATACACACTATCAATCACAATCTGTTTCATTTTGAAAGTTCAACAACATTCATTGTGTTATTAACGTTGTTGAGCAGATTTGTTTTTCGAACATATGGAGCAAATGTTTATGATTCAGATTATGATTGATCGTGTGTTACGCAATAAGGGTGCAGGCCGCATTCACAAAATTTAATAAAATATATATTTTAAATTCTCCCCGTCTGAATAGCAAAACTACAAAATTATATTACACTATAAATTAATTAATTAATTAGTATGCATAGGTACACGAAGTATATTTAAATTCATTTGATCTTTATCAAAGATTCTGTTTCTATGACGTCTACAGCTGGACATAGATTTACCCTATAAAGTAATCAGAATCATTATATTTTTTTAAATTATAATACAGCAATACATTCTCATAATAAATGATATTTCCAGGAAACTGTTTACAAACCCGTTTAATTTCCGAAGGTTAATAAATAGCCACAAATATTTCTATAATTATATCTCAAGTAATAATAAGTCAAATTAATTAGAATTTTATCAGATTAATCGATCACATAGTTCGTTGATTAAATTACAAGCAATTTGTTTACGCGGCTTCGTAAATAGGAAGTATGGACGTCTATGTTAAAGTTGTTTATATACGTACAATCTCGTTTAACCGGTTTTCAACTCTAAACGCTTAATTATCTTCTTTTTAACACTTCTGAATTTAACCGATTATTTTGATAACTATATGAAGGCGGAATGTTCGTTTAAAGTTAAGGGGACGACGTGTCTGCTAGTTAACCCAATTCCTCCCTCGTTGTATCGCTGCACGGGCTGCACCTTCACGTAGATAAATATAAATAGTGACTCCATTTAAATTGAGTTTCTGCTGCGTGAAAATACAAGTGCAGTGATCACTAACAAGGCTTTGAAAGTGGTCCACCAAAGTAAATATTACTTTAAAAAGCAACTAATGTAAGCGTAACGTCCACCAACGACTCGGAGCCCAAATATTTACACAGAGACTTAATATTTACATAACATTTCATTTCTATGGAATAAACTTTCTATTTCTACCGTTTGCTTCTTTTACTCACTGCTGGTAATTACGGAGGCTTGCAACTATGAACAGGGGGCCTAAACCGGCCACATTAGCAATTCCTCTAAAAGCAGTTCATTTCCTGAATCCCCGCTGTCATTAGCAATTCCTCTAATTTGACACAAAAGCAATTCATAATATGTGGACCATTTTACGAATCTCCATAGAAAACTACCAAACAGATGAATTGTTTCGTAATATGAATCGCACGCAGATCATATCATGAATTGACAGTTTGTGACATTTTACGATGATTAATATTTTCCTATTATGATTCTGCCAAAGTTTTAATCCCCCAGAGTAATTATACTATTTATGAGAAAAACTTTAACTTCGTATCGTTTTGTTTATGGCTTGGTAATTGGTATTACGCAAATGCTGGCTGGTAACTCGAGGCTCAATTAACAATGACGGATAGTCTCGTTTAAAAGAAAACTTATTCCCTATGGAGCGGAGAGCTGTAGGCAATGAAGCAGAACTCCTAAATAAGCAAAGTGCAGTGTGCAACGGCTAGAGTAAACAACATTATCTCTCACTGTAAAAGGAACTACAATATTTTGTCGGTATTCCCGTAAGCCAGGAAGATACGTCGCCGCGGGCGCACTGCTATCGCAATAGCTATCGTGAGAAAGTTTCGCGATCCGCCGCCCAATCACTTATCTAACATTAATCCCGGCCGCGGCCTCTTTGACAGCCACTTACGGCCAAAAGCAATTTGTATTAATTACACCACGCCGACCTATATCGATGGTTATTTATTTTAGTTTTGCTCAATTTCATAAATTGAAATATACGTTGTTATATTTACAATATTAGACGCAGCGTGAGCCACGATGGAGATGTTAGTGATGTATGTTATGTTGAGTGGAGAGGTGTGACGGTACTCGACGGTGGAGTTGACCGTACGGCAGCCAGAACAGGTTAATACGTAGTGTTGTGATTGCGGCGAGCCGAGGAGCGGGTGGTACCGGGGTATCGCTCGATCTCCGGGTCTGTGGGTCGGGTCGGCCGGTCTATTGTTTAAGTGTCGAATTTTATTTATGGCGACGTCGGGGAGGCCCGTTGGCCTATGCGCCGACACCTGATGCCGTGATCAGTATCTCCCTGGTCGCCGGGTGGTCCTCTCTCAACGATCTAAACTCATACATAGTAGTTTACAACGAGGTGTCATAATTTGTATTACTACTTTATTCGTTTACACATTAGTATTCCATTCAATAGGTACACGCTACAATTTTTTTCATAGATGTATATCTCCGGTAATTGCTTGAGATAATCATACGTTATTTTGCACGGGCAAACATTAGATGAATGATTGCGAAATAATGAAGGCTGAATATTATTTATGTTAATATGACATCATAAATCAGTAGAAGGTTTATAAATACCAAATGCCTGACCACACTGAATACCACATTCCAAATGCCTGATAAAACACCATTCCAGCTGGGTGAGAAAGTTTAGAAATATATTATTATATTTGTTTGTGCAAAAACTACCCTTCGTCATTACGTTCCATCCATGAGTATGTTAAAACCTACATGAATCATAACTAATTTATCCGCACAATGCAAATGATAGTTCGTGTCAGGCCCACGCCAAAATGCATTACGTAACAGTATTCCCGCTGTCTGACGCCTAGAAAACTGTTTAGCATTGTATTGTCAGTCAGAACTGAGATTAGATCACTGTATTTGCAATGCTAAATGTTCGACACTCAACTTTACTGGCACAAAAGGTATTAGAATTCCATAAGTCTTCCCGCCTCTTGCTGCTGTCCTCTCGCTGAATATATAAAATACGTTATGTAACCAGCATTTCAACACTTTTGTTGAATACCTTAGAAAGCTACGTTCAGTTAGATACGCTTACACTTTTACCACAATATCTACAACGCATAGATAATGCCTTATTGGGTTACGCAGTTTGTAAAACTAATTTACGCCATCGGAGACCGTTGCCTTCGAAGGTCTTAGGTTAAGACTTAGGAGGCTCTAATAGAGAGAAAATTAATCAAAGCATTGGTCACCCCCAAAAGCAAAGCGTTTCGAATGCTAATAATCTACCAGAGCAGAGTTTTAACATGAATGTTTAATTCACTATAATACAGCGATGTTATGCACTGAAATCTTAAAACAGGGAGACGACAAAGTAATGCGAAATTCTGCAAAACTTTAATATAATATTAAAACCTCACCTCTTGGTAAGTCCTGCAGATATATTCTTTTCAAAAGCCCCGAGAATTCAGTAATATCTGTCTACACAATCTAAGACAGTTTCTCAGCAGGCTCAATTATTCATTCCTGGCTTCAGCAGCTAAAATACGGCCTCATCTGCGTATCCCTTTCTTTGAACGTATACATTATTCATGGGGACAGCGATGTGATTTTCTTCGCAAGTTAATTCTTCGCAAGAAACTTATTCCGACCGAGAATTTCACTAGTTAATAGTTATTCAAGAACTGTATTGTTCAGGTTCCTACTCTACGTACTACTACGCGCTACTTTTAAATTTAATCCTGCAAAGCCTTGAATATATGTATTATATATGTGCAGAAGTCTTCGAAGTCTGGTCTGGGTAGTAAAATGTTTTTAGTATGTTAGTCTAGATAGGTTTATTTTAACACTTCCAAACATCTTTAGAAGCTTTATAAATGGATATGTTTTATTGATAAAAAATTAAATGGTAGCAATTTAAACTATAGCATAAAGGTTTACTTATAAGTCTAACGTTTTTCGAGTTTTGCTTATAAAACTATGCAATTGTAGATTCATCTCATTTTAATGAAAAACCGAGTCCAAAAAAGTTACACGAAATAAAAATGTCATAATAAATTCAACCTGTTTCGCAATTTTGACAGAATACAGCACACCTGCTAAATAAGCTAGACAATGAACCAGATACCCTTCCGTATTCTGTGAAATGTTCCCAGGATATAACATGTATTCAGAAAATAACGAACTTCATTCCTCCGGAATATTAGGTACGTTGCTTTGGGACAAACTTGCAGAATTTCTTAGTAAGCGACCGTAAAAAGGTAAGCTTATTGAAATACTGTGTCGGCCTTTTATACGCCTATGCATATAAAGAGAATACTTTGTTCTTAAAGGAAACCTCCGTTACATATATTTGAAAAGGGTAGGTATGACACCCGGATTTTTTTCGATACCTACGAAGTGTTTTACATAAAGTTCTTTCGAATGTTACCTTTTGTTATCTTAACACCTATCTTCGATAGATAAGATAAACGGATTCTATAATCATTTTAGTATTCTTATCATATAAGTATCTGTGATTGTCTGTCGATAAACCTAAAACCCAGGAACTATCTACGCGAAGTATCTCTACATATTTAAAGAGAACAATAGGAGATAAATGTACCAATGTTCGCATTTACAAGTTACTGGTGAAGGAACACGACCATTAACGAGTCGGAAGGTGGCAGCGATTGGTTCATCAATTATTGGGAGCACAATTACCCCATTAGTGGGGACTACCCCGAGGCCAGCACTTACTGCGCAGGAAATTGTCATAAACGACCTTAGGGGACTATTTCTATAGACAGTTCGCGACAGCGCAACCCTTGAACTTTACTACGACAAATGTTTACTACAACACATTTAGTTGGAAAGACGAACAAACTACTTGTTATTTTTTACATAAACGCATATTTATGTCATTTCGTTTGTATTGTTATATGATATTTGATTGTCTTTGTCTTATGATAAGCTCATTATAATGACTGTCAGCCATTATGCAGTGATGTAGCAATTACGTTAAAACTAATAAACTATATCGATTTACAGCTTAATTATAAAATCTAGTGCTTGCGTTAAATAGCATTCACAATAATAACTAGTTCTCATAATAATTACAAGGTTAGCACATGATTTATAGGATTACTTCATTATAATAGGCTGCCAGGATTGATAGAGTTCTAGCTGCTAAGGCACGAAACACACTCGCGAGATATTCCTGAAATGTGACTCACTGACTGTTGCTAAACATTATTGGTTGTGCCGATATTGTTATAAATATACCTAATACATAGCCAATATTGACGTAAGGCTACAAATATAATGAATTGGTTCAATCAACACAGGTTCATTCAAAAGGGCATTATCCTACTGAGTCATTACAATTTAGTCAAAGACGAACGTCTATCTAATCTTCGCCAACACATATCAATAACAACTACTTACTATACTTGAATACTAAAGAGTAAGTGGAAATAGTTTAGTGCGGAACTGGAGCCGCGTGGGCGCAGGCCGCGTTAGGAACCAAATAACCATGCACCACGGTGTCCCTAAGCCCTCGTAATATTAATGGTGTCTACATCCGGCCCAGTTCTGCCACCAATGTCGACCCTTTGTTCACAACATTTGTAACTTCACTAACAATTACCATTTCTATAACTTCTAACGATGATGACGAGTTTGTGAAATACTGATGCTTTTCATTGACAAGCTATTGCGTGCGATCGTTACTTCCTTATAGCTTTTAGCTTGAAGTTTGTTATTACTTGCTTTGTGTGGTCAAAGGCATAACATTCCTGTAATGGACACATGAGTATTGGGTGTTACAGAGTACATAAAGGTTTACTGAATGCCCGTCTAACTGAAAATAAAATGTTGGTAAGTTATAACAGTGGAGTTTAGTGACAGCAGGCGGCGGTCTCCGGCCACTAACCCTTATTTTACGAGCGTGCGAGCACAAAGGTACATTAGCGAAACAACAGGAACTCGCGGCTCGTGAGTACGCCTCTAAGCCGCCGGAGCCCTGGGCCAGCAGATTATGATTTATGACCAGTTAATGCAAATCTATAGTTCGAAAGCCGAGGTTCAGTTTCTATGTCGCGTCGTGTACGAGCGCGCGCGCTGGGCTCGCCGCGCGCTGTTGTGCTGCGGTGCTGTTTGACGGGTTAATACCACGTCCGCATACCCGCTTATTCGATTCAATTTTGTACCTTAATAAAATTGCCCACACATTCATTCGTTACGGCCGTCTCATGACTATTTCATTACTAGAATATGATGTCAACATAGAATAAACACATGTTAACCCGCGAACTTTTGATTGATAGTTAGAATTTTCCTCAATTACTTACCTCTCGAGATAATTGGAGATAAATATGTACTACATGACACGCGGCTCTCTACTCGAGACAGATAAGAATTCAATAAACAAACATTAGACAGATAATAAGCATAAATATACTGATAGGCTCGTAACAAAACTCTATGTAGTTCCGTCACCTAATGAATAGATATCTCCTCGGAACATTTAAGCTAAAGTCTGATCTCTTATCACCATGATAATTATTATAAACTATCTTTGATAATAAATTGACACTGAGCATACGAAACAAATGTAAAGAGATAACTTAATTCAAAGAATTACTGGTCGTTCAACTCTGGTGCTGTTACTGAAGAATTTTAAGTGTTTCAGTCTTCCTGACCCCTTTCAGATAGTTACTAACTCACTTCACGTAAATCTTCTTACTTGACTATTTTTTTCTTAGATCTCCCAAAAAACCTTTACTAAAAAATTTTGCTGCGCAAGAGAAAGATACACAAAGTGTGATGTGTCTTGTTTTTTGTTCGTTACGGTAATAGCCGAACTAATTTGCACGAAAGTTTGCCATCTTAATTGTTGCCCTTAAAAAATTAAAAACTCTTCACGCTGACGTAGTGGCATGCATAGCTAGTTACGTACTGCTGTAGTTTTACAAATTAATATGCAACTGTTTTCAGTTATTATTTTTTATTAAGCATTTGACTACTTGGTATACATGTGAAATAAATTAGAATCGTGCCTCATTCCACGCCCGATAATCTTACAGTTCCATGTCTATTTCTAATTGCACTCGCACTTTAAATATTGATGAGCAATAACCAATAACTCCACTTACCGAAATGGTGTCATAGATGCCGTTCTGTTCGGAGCGTAAGGTCACGGTCGCGGTGGCGGAGGGAGCGGGTGGCGGCCCCACAAGCGGAGCGGGCAACGAGCGCGACGGCGTTGGCGACAGCGGCAGGGGGTCGCCATTGCGCATCCACGTGTGATGGATCTGCCAGCTCGTGTCCGAAAAACGTGCTCTATCCTGTTAGAAAAATGGTTGAAATCAGTCAAGTGGTTCATAAAAGTGTCACGGAAATGGAAATGGAAAATAATTTCAGAATTCTCAGTCACAAATATATTGAGTGTTCGGTAGATGTACGGATTTTTGCACGTAGCGCGTTGTTTAGTTTTCAGGGAAACAGTTTTTCTAAAATCTTTACAAAGAGTGAAAAAGGATATGTTTGCATTTAGCATTTCAATAATTGCGTAAGCATCCAACGAAAGAAGGAAAGGATACATTTTCAGTATTTTTCATTGTTGTGATAATGCATAACAAACCCTCATTTGCACAGAAGTCAGTCGTGATGTGACAACTAGCGCGGGTAAGTTAGAGTGCCTTCACATTACGATGTTGTGTAGCACAGTCGGACGTAAGAGAAACTTAGACGCCGCGTAACAGCGAATACACCGCGTGGTTGCGTAGACGCTACATAGCAGATATGACTCCACGTAGCAGTGTAGACGCCGCGTAGCAGATAATACGATGCGTAGCAGCGTAGACGCTGCGTCGCAGCACGTGGACTACGCCGAATGCGAAGCTGAATTTTATTGTAAGAGTACAAATAAAAGTTTAAACACGCTAGCACGCGACCTCGTAGTATTGTCAACCGACTTCCAAAGCCATGTCCGCTAACAATAGCTTTCGAATCCGGGTTGAAGACCAAACCATAACAGCTACTGTTGCAATTCTATTCAACCTTTGGGTACGCTTAATTTTGTTTAGACACAACATGATTCAGTTCGAAAAGGCAATTCTAAGAAGCAGGCTTCTTGAACCGTTATGAAACTATTTTACAACTATAGAATCTATTTTTGTTATTACGCAGAATATTAGATAATTTAAATGTTTTTACTTTGGTTTCTGTTTAATTTGGTGGCGGTTCTCAAAACTCAAACCGTAAACCTAACTCAGACTCTAAATTGACATTGAAATAAATGAACAAAAATTTCTTAAATGTACGTCTGACATAAAATTACAGTGTATGAAAATGCCACAGAATTACAAGCTAAGAAGCTAATCACACAGAGATTGTTACATTGCGTCAGCCGCTGTGATTAAGTCGTAACTTCGTAAGCAGAGGCCGGTGCATAATAAGATTGGTTTTATTATATTTACTGATTGGTTCCGGAGCAACTATGAGCACTACGTATTCCGGTCACGTCCGAGGTTTCTCAGCTGGACATCTTTGTAATACAAACCGCAGTAGAACAGGATATTGGCTATAACAAACTAAAAAGGCGCCACACGTCCCTATAGGTAACCTCATGACACACTACTGAAACTTACAAACGATCCTTTAATTATAACAGCTGTCAGGTTTATTTTCTCTTTGACAGTTTTCCTGTTACGTTAGACCTAAACGTAGTATCTCTAAGTAGTCTGTGGACCTAAACATTAGGTACAAGATCAGATAGTCAAACGTACATATATTATGATCACCACACGCGTGTTGGTTTAATGCTACGTTTCGGAGCGATTGATTTATGTACCAAAAGTTCCGAGACCCCATCCAGTTAATTGGGGTGAAATTGAATAATGATTGGTTGATAACTTCCAACGCGCCTTTCATTCCTCAAGCGAAATTACCCGGAATATTGATCAATTGCTTCTAGGTAGTATTTAAAATCCCTTTTAAAAACTTGAAAATTACATTTATCAAGAAACAATATTTTAGGAAGGCGACGTTAAAATTTATGTGTGAGTAATTTTTTACCACGTAAACAGAGTGTTAAATAATAGGTATGTCTGTTACAAGTCGTGCATCGCGCGTTTATGTGCATTTGTAAACTCTACCCGTCGGGAGCTGCGTTCGACATGCGCGATATAAAAATAACCAGCGACTAGATACGCGAATGGCGCTGTTTTGTAAGAGCCACAAACAATGTGTAATTTATAAGAAGCTATAAATTGCTAGAATTTCAAAATCTCTGCTCTACATTGTGTGAAAATAGCACATCGGATTAACTAGCAGAGAGATAAGATAGCAAGCATCCCACGTGAGGTGATGCGAGTGTTGTCAGCATGCAGCGCGGCGATGCTAGCCCATCGGCCGCTACACTGGGCCATGTTCCCGGCCGCAGCGTGGGCGCTTGCACTTAACATTTCGTTACTACTTTCAACACGTATCGACTAGATAAGCCAACTAGAGGAATTAATAAAGTTATCCACGCCAGTTAACCTCTCTCTCGATCCGTAATACAATTAGGTATATTGTTCATCTAACTTAATTATTCTCATTCTGTAGGTCAATCTTTACTTTTGGTGTAGGTAAAGTGGATGTTGGTTATCTTTTCTTAATCCACTTATCTACCGTAACTATCCATAATCGTTATCATTCATACATTATATATCATAATAACATTCTGCAGATATAATTTCATTAATTCATAGATAATAGTAAATATCATATGGAATAAGGAAATCCAACGGCGTGAAATAAGATTGTCTATAAGCCAAACTACGAAAGTATTATGATTAAAATTAAATAATTTGGCTTTAGTATTATTTATAGTTTTAGAATAAAAGTAATTATACTGCATTTGTGTTACCAAGTATGAATACACACAAATGTACAAATGTTGACTCGACTTCTTTCTTCGGAGAAATCGTGAGTACCTACATAGCTTACGTGGGTATTAGAAATGGTTAAAAATTCTAAATGTCGCTGCGCCCACGCCTCTGTACATTGGAGTTCGGTTGTATTGATTGATTGTGGTAAACAACCAACATTGTATCTCTGTAAACACTCTAGAATGTGTAAACAATAACATTCTTGTCAAAATTAGGTATTAATTCTGCAAAATAATCGAAATAATCTCGACATTTATACCGTAAAATTTTCTAAAAGATTTTCAGCCTCATAATTCGAAATTCCACAGTACGTAGATCCTACTTATTTATTGCGTTCAGCGTTGATTAAATTCTCGGAGAGATGAATTTCCCAAAAATGCGTGCCAATGGATATATTGGATTGTTATTAAAATAAAAGTGATGAGAGACACAAGCTTACAGTAGAAACACAGGCCACTGATTTATGAAATCATTTCTTTATATAATAGTTTGTCTCATTTATAATATCGCTATAGCAGTTCACTATCCAGGGTCACAAATAGAACGCAGGAATTCCAAACTGGAACAAACTAGAGTCGTTAATCAATCAACGCGAATTATTAATTAGTCATAGTTCTGTTAGTTTATTTCAAGTGACTAGACTAAAGTGGACTATAATATTTTGTAAGTATTACCACAATAGGACAATAATTTATTATTATAAGTGTGTAATAACAATAGTTTGATAATAATTACCACATTTATTTACAGAAATAGTCAAGTCATGAAACTTGGTATATTACGTGTTAATTACCCTCTTGCAGACACAGCTAGTGGTACTAGGCATAAAACATTGAGACTCGTTGCAATAATACCTTTAGTTAGTCATTTCATGATAAACCAAGCCAACCATAAACTTAATATTACCTTAAAAATTCGCGTTTTATCAAATTTGAAATTCAAATTAGGCTAAATGAGAATAAATTAAAATAACCGAGTCATGTCTGCGGAAAACAGTACCGAACCAACAAAAAGTAAAATAATTTTAGAAAAACATAGGTAGGTGGTCCAGTATTGGACGTGTTTCGGCTGAAATGATGATGATGATAATGATTGGTAGGTAGAGTACAAAATGTATCATGCACTTTTAAAATAAGCCTAAAAATTAAATTTATTCATTTATAAAAGAGGCAAAACAGCAAAGCGAAATTAAACTGCATAATTTCCTGTCCTGTATTTCAGGTCCAGTTTTCCATTCCCTCGCAAAACCATTACATTTAAACAGGAATACAAACTTGTTATTAGTGCGATACCAATGCAAGTTGATCACGTAACACACAGAGGCCAAGGACAAATGGCCGCAGCACATTAGCAGCGCGATTGCGCGCGCTGATTGTGACTATTTGTGACTTACAAACACACCACCTCGCCGCGTTTCTCCACTACTCGCTTCCTTTATCCCGTCATGCCATCTACGGCCTTTAAGTTTAACTACTTCAGGTCAGACAAAACCTCATTAGGGTCTTACAGCTCGTTGCCCGTGTCAATCGTGCACAATAGCTAGTATTCAGTCTACAGCATAATGTTTCTAAGTGCTCATGACTTGTATTTTATTAACGTTGGCATTGACGGGCAGATTTAAACATCTGTATAAATAACTTCCAGTGTACGTAGTTTGGTCGTCGTGAGATCATAAATGCCTATTAGGTTCAACATTAGCATTACAAAGATCTGATATAACGCATAACGAAAAACATTCGTCAGTTTTTGGTATAAAATTCAAGGAAGGTTGCGAAAATAATTTGTTTATTTTTGTTTCCAGTCACTGACTGCGTCTTAGCAGGTCGCAAAAAATTCTATGTTTTCGGTAACTATATAATTAACAAAAATTTATGTATCATTGTGGAATTCTCGACCGTGACTTAATAGTCTGTGTCTGATGATGATTGATGTGATGTTCACGACTTGATCGAAGATGCTAACGTAAATATTATTAGATAAAAGAGGCCTCTATCTTTTGCTAGGTTCTTTCAAATGTGTGTTAGATTTCTATTATTTAGTTTAATTATCACGTATGGGCTAGTTTAAAGTGGGGAGCGGAAGCTAGAAGCCAATCATTTCGATTCGCAGAATTGAATCGCGCAAGTTGTGGCTAAACGCGGAGCACTACGTCGCGGCCTCCGTCTGATAAGATAACCTTGCCTTCCAATCTGCTTAGCTAAAGCGTACCTACTTCTAGCACAGAAAAACACGCCAACACGCTTATCAATTACACTCATGTTATTTGAAACCATCTTAATTTAAATAGTACCTACAAGAAACACGATGTGTTCTCAACAAAACATCCGGCCTACTGCCGTTATCAACAAAGAACGACGCTATTATAAAGAAGGTAAAATGTTTACATTAGTATTAGTGAAGTTTTGTGCCATCTATTAAATTACTGTACAAGGATGCTGCCTGTTAGTAATGATGTCAGCTGTTAGTGTAGTACTAGTATCTATGTATATGTGCGCGAATACTTAGTGATATCTACAAGATGTAGAGTCATGAGACCCCATGTCTATTAAGTACCTCGTGTTCAAAGGGATCGTCTGTTCGTGGAACCTGTTTCTGTTTATCTGCGCTGAACGACAGCCTCCTCTTGAACAACTTCATCTTAGCGCAGGACGCTGTCGTGCTGCTAGTCACTGCGCGTGTCAGACGCGTTACTAACTCATTACGAGTCAGCTACGTGACCGTAACTTAAGACCTGTTTTTTTCACGAAACACCAAACGATATTCTAACAAATTCTCTTTGAATATCCAAAGAAAATAGTCATCACTGCAACACTTGGGCAAGTTAGCCGCGATTTTTATTCAAAACCGCGTAAACTGCCTATTTTCGCGCCATCTAACTTCGCGTGGATGGGTGAAGTGGTCGTGGTCGCGTCAGCGGCGCATGTCCGTGGTATGCGGTGCGGCCAGGTCGCGGGCGCGTGGCGCACTGTCCGCGCTCCGCCGCACCGCCGCGCGGGCGCGCCCGCCGCCGTCACCTTCACACCGTGACACACGTGTGAACCCGCCCCCCAATGTTTACACATTAATCTCCATCACCAACCTTTCATAAATCAAAGATCACCTTACGTATTCAAATGTCCCAAAGCCACTAAATCTTACGCAAAGGTAGCTCTGGGCAAATAGCACTGTAGATAATATGTAATCGTAAAGTGACCTACAAACTCGTAAGATAATGCATTGATGATACCTTCAGACCACGTACTACTTATATCAAATTTCCATTTCAACACTATGGAAATGTCTTGCGCATGAAATGTAGGAGCAGCATCCGTTGTTGCCATAAACAATACTAAAATAGGAACGGCTAAGCTTGCGCTGTTTGACAGATGTCAATTACATGAAACGTACTGGTTCCCCGTTCCCCGGACAGTATAATCCTACTATATAGGTATATAATATAATATATAATATTATAAATGTGAAAGTTTGTGTGTTTGTGTGTTTGGATGTTTGTTACTCAATCACGCAAAAACGGCTGAACGGATTTGGATGAAATTTGGCAAACAGATAGTTTATAACCTGGATTAACACATAGAATACTTTTTATCCCGATATTCCCACGGGATCGAGACTTACACGGGTGAAACCGCGAGGCGCAGCTAGTAAATTATATATTTGAGAAGGGTGAAAGAATTCATGAAAGTTATTATTTCGATTTGTTCACAGACATAGGTAATCATATTGTATACCAAAAAATATTAAGATAACCAACATACTTGTGGTTTTGGTTGTAGTGAGATGTTTCTGAGAACTATTTTTTTTAACAAACTATTTTAATAATTTTGTCGTTTTATGTAGGCACATAAAATATAGTATGACAAACTTATAAAAATAGTTTCAATGAAAATACGCAGTATCTTTACTTGGGTAAACGTGGCGGGCGAGACAAAAAGGCCGGTTTGATATCAAACCTTTTTCTCAGGCTTAAAGTATCGCGGTGCTGGGTGCCTACGACAATAGAAGTGCAGTTATGTCATGTAAAGGTTGTAGAAGAGAAACAACACCATTTTATTGATCTGATCATAGAAGACATGCAAACTGACCTTTTGATTTTAAAGACAGGTTGACCTTATATAAAATTTCTGTTCAGGTGCTTTCTAAGCACCTAACACACTAACATTATAACATCAAAGCATTTGTAATTTCGTCGCGAAAATCTCAATTTAATGTCCCAGAAACGTTCTAGCAGTTGGAAACGTTCTAGGTATTCCAAGTCCAATAGATACGTTTACAAGCTATAATTTAGAAATACTCGTCTAATTGACATTTAGCGATGCTGGAGATATTTCATTATGAACGGCAAATAATAGTTAATTGATTTCAAGAGTTGAGGCCCGGAGCAAGTCGGCAATTTATTTCACTTTACACTTAACTGCTGCAATAACAGATAAAACGGTTTCAAATTGGGTTCCTCGATGTAAAATTTGTTTAACTTTGAAATATCGAAAGCACTTTGCTCTTGCTCCTAAACAATGATGAAAAATTTTCTCTGAACGTCGTTTAGTTTGATAAACGTTTCTTGTCAGAGGAAAACATCAATTCCCATCATGTGTCAATCGGGCTTTTAAATACCGATAACAATTAGAATTCTATTGTGTCTCGTTAATGACAGTTGAAGGTTTAAAATATTCTCGTTTATTAATCAATTGTTTTTATTTCCTTGATCACATGAAACTAACATACGTACAGCAAATTATTTTTCACCTCACAAGCTCGGAAAGATTCTGTTTGTCATTCGAAATCTGCGTGGAAAATTTTATTTTCCCCGCTAGCGTGGAAAGAGTTTTTAAAATTCGAACCTTTCTACTAACAATTTTCTATGCCGCCGGGTCGACTGATAATGCATCAATACTTATTTTATGTCAGAGGGCCAACCTCATTTTTAGAATAATCGCACTGGCCAGCACGAAAAAAAATCGCTCAACGCGCCTAAAGAAGTTTTCACATAAACAACTTTATATAATTTTCTTCTGTATATTCAATTCACTTTCCGCGATTTGGGTTTGTTTAGCAATGCAGAGTTAGTGCAAGCGGTACATAATGCCGAATTGAGCTATCTTCCGGAAAAATTGCGCGAAAAGTACATAAAAGCGTAGGTACAATATTTTTGTTCAATGCATGGACACACCTAGAATTTTCCTCGCTGTAGTGAGGTGAAAAGTTGTGTGTTTCGCTCGGCAGCAAAGTTTTTCTAGGTCTCGTACCTTTGAAACCCTCGCAACGCTCAGGATTCTATATTTGAACCATTCGCTTTGCTCATGGTTCAATCCTAGAATCCTTCGCTTGCTCAGGTTTCAATACAGGTACTCGCGCGCAAAAACAACTTGACAGCCTTGCATAACAAATAACTATTATTTCCTTGATCACATGAAACTAACATACCTACAGCAAATTATTTTCCTGCTTTAGCTGTAGTTATGATAAAATAAAAGTTTCTTCCTTCTGTATATCATACTACTCTTCACCTCATGTAGATATAGTTAAATTATGTGTTAGTATAATTAGCACCATATTACGTCATTTATTCTTCTATCCGCACATTAGTATGCAAGGTTGTTATCTCATACATAAAATACATATAAATTAGCACAGATCTTGCAAATAAAGTGGTTCGCTATATGGATTTCCTATCGCTCTACGACGTAAGTAGAGACGACGTTTTTCAACCGGAAACAGAATTTATGTGCTCGATTTATCCCTAGCTTGAAATGTAACCGTTCTCATGACCTCATGTATACTTAATCCTAAAAATGAAGCTTTACTGTCCGGTAGTGTTTGTACAAAAACAAACAGGAAGAGGAATGTAGAGCCCGGAATGTAGCGCTAGCGTGAACCTGCCAGTGTTTGATCTGTCGTTAGAGCTTTCTAAATCCTTGCTGGACTTAACTGGAGCCATGAGAAACTATTTTGTGTTCCATAACCACAGCTACAGTCGGCAAAAGCATTAGACAACACATAAATAATTATTGTTGTTTTTCCTGACCTTCGTAAACGAAACTATGTATTCCTAGTACTGGATGAATGAATGAAATACTGAACAAATATTAAATTTATTAGCTGGTATTCTTGTTCGTGTAGTAATGACTCAATATTCCACTAATAAAGCAACTTTAATAATAACACAAGCCGCTCCACACATCCTCAATACCGAAAATTTGCCAAATGGCGTGAAAATGAAGTCGATGCGGCGTGCGCCACGTTCTGACCCGTCTCGTCGGTCGTGCCACTTTCTTGTTCACGTCCCATAATCATAATGGGAAGTAATATCAGCAATTTCTGCTCCAAAGAGGCCCTTACATCAACCATATCTCGCAGCTCATATCCATTCAGAGCTGAATATGCGAAAGTTAATGATCGAACTCTTTGAAGACGCCTCCCGAAATAATTATAGCGAATTCATTTATACTTCACGTTTCCAGCAATTATCGGTTAAATGTACCATACACGTATCCGTTTAACGTCACACGCGATATGATTTTTATATTATTACAGTTATAAAATTTTCAATAGGGCTGATAAGATATTTTAATGTTAATAGCGTTGTTACAAAAATGGAATCTGTTTACAGATAAGGAGATGCACAGTTCATTAAGGAGGTGCAGTAAATCAAAAAGTTTCTGGTTACAAGGTACTTACAGAGTTTTGTACTTGCGCCAATATCTGCGCGGTATTGGCGGACTCGCTGAGCTCTACGGCCCCGGCCACCTGAAACAAACAAACATTTCTCAGTTACATTAAGTGGGTCAATTGTTCCCGAGGGACAGACTCCGCGCGGACCATCACGAGTGTCCGTACTTCATTTGCTTGTATTGTGCCTTGGAATTGGGAGAGAACAATTCGGAAAAATATGGCCAATTTTAGAAAATTAAATGCTTGTTTCACTTCCGCGAACGTGATTTGGGATTGCAAAAAACATATACAGGATATTTTTTGTATAAACTAAAGTTAGTCACGGAAATAAAAACCATGACATTGTAGCGAGGCCGAAACTTAGCTTAGGAACAAAATCTGCATTCCATCTGAAGCACGTAGTAGTTTAGTTAAAGCAATAGAAAGAGCTGGCTACGCCTGAGGCAGGCAGGGCAGGGCGCATCGACCTTGTGCCACTCCACTACGTATTCGCGACTTGGACTCGGTCTCACCTTGCCAAAACATTACGTGCCACTGCAGTGTAATAAATTAGAACTCGCGGGTTCGATTCCCGCGCTCAGATTTTGTTCGTGTAACAAGTTATTGTTCCTACTCCTTAGTTACTTGCGTAGGTACTTTTCTTAAGAAAATATGGGTTTCTTTTTTTACACTTTTAAAAGAATAAAGCTTTTGGTTATAAGGTGAATGAAAATTTCACTTACGTAGCAGGACGCCCCCACAAGGGCCAACAGATTTTCCTGTACAATTCTGTTGGCCCATGTGGGGCATCGTTTTTTACGAAACAAAAAGCTGTCAACAATATCCCTTCTTAAAGTATAAAAAACAAACAACCTTTATTAAAATTGGTTCCGATCCATTTACAATGTTTCCCTTTCCAAATCGAACCCAATTTTGTTACTTAATTTACGCGATAAGGGTTGAGAAACAAAATCAACTCGGGTGCGAAAACTCGGGAAACGGTCCCTCAAATAAAATACCGTTAAACGGAACGAGATAAGAAAACTTCGCTTCAGAGAACAATAGGTACAAGCCAGAGAAAATGTTGCCTATTTACCAATTACTCAAACGTAGTAAAATCAAGTGAAAGTGGTAAATAGTTCATAAATGGACGTAAAACTGGGTTAACGTGTATTCGTGTGAAGGTGCATGCGAATCAAGCTGCCCTGAGGGGGTAATTTGAGAGTATTGTCTGGTGTGGCGATATCTGTGCATTGAAGTGCATTGGTCACGGGACTGTGCCGTACCTATGCATCGTGGTCATACCTATAGCGTGAAGTTTCTAGATGTACATCACGTGGTACATGGACATACTAATATGATTCGATGTGCTGTCTGTTAGTCTAGAATTTAGTGACTATTCATACCCAGTGACTGTGTTTCCATGCCTGCCTATCAAATTTTTCAATAGGTAGGCAGGCATTAGTAGATAATCACAATAATTTGAAATGCTTCAAAGTTTCGTAATATCGCCCGGCTCAGGCATGGCCAGGGCACCTGCCTATCGACAAGAACATTACGAACACATTACATTATTCGGAGCTTTGAAAACCGTGGAGTGAGGGTTTGAGAGAGGTGTTACTTAATATCAGTAAATGGCCAACCGTCGTTATTTTCAACACCATTTCAGCTGTTAAACTTAAACCTTCGGGTAATATGCCATCGCATAGAAGTTATTACGTACTTATCAGCGAAATGCTTAGACTTAAGCCTCTAGCAAACCCGGCTGGGCAACACAGATAGGTATCATGGTGTTTTAGGAAGATTATGCTGCTGAAACTATATAAAACCAATCAAATCTGCCTAGCCTTTTCCCAACTATGTTGGGGTCGGCTTCCAGTCTAACCGGATGCATCTGCAACCAGTATTTTACATGGAGCGACTGCCTATCTGACCTCCACAACCCAGTAACTGGGTAATACGATACCCCTTGGTTAGACTGGTTGTCAGACTTTCGGGCTTCTGACGACTCGTAACGACTGTCAAAGATCCACAAATGTCAGCCGGGATCAACTGCTTAACGTGCTTTCCGAGGCACGGAGGAGTCTCGATATGTGTAAATGGTCACCCATCCACGGACCAACCCCGACAAGCGTAGCTTAACCTGATGGATCGACCCGAGCGGCTGTTATTACTAAGCCACGAGCTCCTCAACCCCATAAAACCTACAAAATATAATAATGTAATTGATAACGATAACATACGCAGTAGGTACATTATATACATTACTTATATAGGAAAACCTTAACAGTGACGAAAAATACATAGGTAATAACCGAGCCGATGCTTATATACCTACCCTGCATCTACAATGTGAAGAGAAATAATTTCTGTAATTATTTTCCATGAAAACCCATCCACGTTTAAGACTCCCGAGGCTAATGATATAATGATAGAAGGCACGGTGAAAACTTCATGTAACACTTAATAATTCATAAAGTAGTAAGAGAAATCCACGCGAACACGCTAAATTACAGGGGTGCCAACTTGACAACACAATCTCGTCGGCTGCATGCCGCCGACGCAATTATAAAACTCATCTTCGAAAGTGTTGACGCATTCTTTGTCCAAAGAGTGAAAAAGTGATAAGTGTGAAGACCTTAAAAGAAGCCGACAAAGCTATTCTGCAATAATAACTCCAATATTTTACGTTGTTTTTCATAATTGCTCCCATATAAGTCTGATACGTCGTTTGTTTCATTATTAATGTATAATTTGCATGAAATAAATAAATGAATTTGACCTCAATACTTGATCAATGACCAGCATTGTCGAGTCTATTTGTGAGTTAAACTCTCCGTTGTAAGTTTTTCAGTAAATATATTTATTTTTTCCTAAGTAGGCCACACAAATTCGGGTGTGATCTATTTACTGTTCATATAATAAGTCTTACCCATACAAGTTTATGGTTTTATCTTCAGAAAACAATAGAACGATAACTGATCGTACTCTACGATAACTAGACTTTTATTACATTTTCATAGGAGTAACGATAACTGTTAATCGATTCTTAGAATTTACAGTTATTTCACATGTTTACCACCGTTACATAACTAAATATTTATTACTAGCTGCTCCGCGCGGTTTCACCCGCGTAAGTCTGGATCCCGTGGGAATATCGGGATAAAAAAGTATCCTATGTCCTATTCCAGGTCATAGTCTACTCATGTGCCAAATTTCATCTAAATCCGTTCAGCCTTTTTAGCGTGAAAGCGTAACAAACAAACAAACAAACTTTCGCATCTATAATATTAGTTAGGATAGTATTTACAATTACAGTAACCGCTTTCCAACTCAAACAGACATAATTGAATTTAATCTCAGTATTTAAAGTAAACGACCCACTTTGTTCTCGATATGAACGCTTCCGGACTTTAAAATAGCTTTTGACCCTTTCTCTAGCTGCGATAAGGTTAATTTCCTCGAGCCAGCGTCGGCCGGCAAGCCCATCGCCATTACTTTCCATTAGCTTAGGAAATTCATCACATATGCGGTAAATAACGAGGAAGGAGGACGGTTCTTCGTTACTTATACCCGGCCATCGGTCACCTCACTCGAACATTTTTCACTCAAACAACTAATGAGATTCTCTTACAATGGACGTCTGTATTCGTTACCTGGCATTGTTCTACGTTGTTACGTGTGAAATTAACAAACTTATGTTGTACCGTAACATAGGTAAATAAACTACCCAACCATACGGAGAGATTCGTTATGAAAGTTGGTGCAAACGAAATGTTATAGAAAAGATGTTCTATATCGATTTAATTAGGACACGATTGTTATGAAAATGTTTATACTAACTAGGCGTGTAAGTCAATATAGGCGAAAGTTGTCTGGCTGAACATCTTTGTTCTGACGAACAACATAATAAACTAGCAAGGTGTAAGATGCAGTCCTATGCCATATGTTAACCACTTCACGTCCCACATTGCTGTAAAAATAAACCCTAGAAGCACTCCCGTCCCGGAGGAGTCGTTCGACCCGGTTTGTGTTGCTTGATCGACTCCAGAACCTCACTTACCTATGTTTATTAGGTCGATCAGGAAATGGCGAAGCTATAAATGCTATAATACAGTTTATTTTCATTTGAAGTTCTCAGATGTTCTGTGGTTACGCATCGGCCATTCAAAATTAGACGCCTATCGACGAATGACGAATCAAAGAGTTGCCATCAATAAGACTGCGGTTTGTAAAGGGAAAGGGATCAGAGTTACCTTTGATGTGACTTTATGTAACGTATACCTTCCAAGATCATACCGTTCAGCAAAATTTACTGCGTGTTTTCAGGATATAAGGTAACTTTGATATGCAAAAACATTCAGAGATGAAGAACATTTTTTGCATTAAAATAAAGTGTAAAAGATTTTTGAAAATGCATTCCCAAAAACAAAATAACATCAGTCACGCAATCGGTACTAATGGCAGGCTATAATTTTGAGTGTTCACCGGTGGGCAACGTGCGAGGGTGTCCTATTACCGGCTTGTGTCAGTAAAGCCGCAATTTGTAAGCATGCTGTTATTAATTACGAAGCTCGGTTGGCGCGGTGGTCCTGTCTCAGGGGTACGGCCGGCCACTCGCACGCTCTTCTGACAAACCAATTTCGAAACATGTTTACGGACTCTCTTGTGAATTTACCTGAAAATGTTGTTTTGTTGGCTGTAGAAATGAACCTTCATCAACAGGTTTGACATGAGAAAGAAATTAAATAACTTGGGTGTTGGCAATCTAATTTAAATTAATTTGTTTCTTTCCATTACTTACTATCAGGAATCATGTTTCTTCAATCATTTAATAAAACTCGTATATCAGTTTCCTAACCGCGCAGTTTACATTATTTTTCATTTTTATGATATGTTTTCAATTGCTTTGCATTTCCGTTGCGACACTTCAAATTACATTAAACACACCCTTATAAGGTGAGCAGCGACGTTAAGTATAATTTAAGGCACAATTTAAAGGGAAATGCATGACATTAAATAAGTGTTTAAGTAGTTTGCGTGCAGTGACCGACGTGAACGTCTCAATTCGAAGAGATGACATCGGCGGCAGCAAATTAAGGTGTTACTCGTAACGGAATACAGTCAGAGGCCAACTTTCTTACGTTCACTTGATACGCGATAAATTGTGAAGGGACTGACCAAAATATTTGGGTGAAAATAAAATACGAAAATTCTCGCTCTGAATGCCACTTTGTCATTCGAGATTCAAGAGTCTCAAGACAATAAAGAATATCTGACGTGAACCGTCGTCATCGAATTGAACTAATTTTTTCTTCGGGTCATTACGCCCACAATCTATGCAACTCTACTTACATTCTGAAAGCCGTAAACTTTAGTCATGGGAATTGTTTTACATTTTACGTTTTACATTTACGAAATAGTATGTAATTCCATTGTCATTTACGTTGTTACACTATTTACTCGAATTTGTGCCGCTCTGGTGCATCGCCTAATGTTTCATGAACCTCATCAAACTGAGTACATGTGTAGATTACATGTAATAATCTACATAGTCTACTTGCCCATCTTAGAGTGATTACATAAATATGTTGGAATTATTTTCGCATTAGCAAAGTTAAGGCAAATTATCATGTCATGAATATTTTCCGGAAACATTTATTTTCTTGTCATGTATAATAATAGCCTATAATGTTCCCACTGCTGGGACACACTCCTCTCACTCTCAGTGAGAGGGAATGAGCCGTAATCCACTACACAGGCCCAGTGTGGGTTGGTAGATATCACATCATGTCGTCGAATTTTTGGTTCTAGGACATGCCTCACGATGTTTTCCTTCATCGTTTTGAGAGCAGTGGTGATGAAATAATTTACACAAAGCAAAGCGCCCGTCAGGGTTCGAACCTACAACTCGTAACTCGCGGCTGTTCACACTGGGCTACTACTCCTCTTGTCATGATTACAGCTTATGTCCGATGAGATCTAACTAAATTCTATCGAAATACTTGGGACCTTATTGATTGAACTCGTAAAATCTATGTCAGTTTAGCTTGGAGTTATGCTCAGGGAAAGCTCACAGAGTTTATCAAGGTTTAATAAAAATACAACCCGTCATTAAAGAGAACGTTAAAAATGTTATACTTCTCCAGCACCATAACAGTCTTTACAATGACTGCTAACAAGAAATCGATTATATATATATTTTTTTCATTTTATTCGAATCACGGTTTAAACCTAATAGCGAGCAAAAAATATGCTCGTCATAAGACGATTAGCAAACGGACAGAAACGGCATGCGATGGTTAATTCTAACTGTTCGAATTTCGAACGTATAACACAAAGTGACCAGTGTTTCTAGACATACGGCGAAAAAAGGAACTAAACATTTTAATGTACTGTATTATATTATTGACGTTACTCTTTGCAAGTGGCGCCATCACGAACGGTTAAGATATATTTGTTACTGGCCACAAAGTACATGTTCATTTCGCACGGGTTTGATCGGAATTCATACGGTCAGTGTGATTGACTGGTAGTTCCGGGTCGGCACGGCCCATTGATGTTTTTGTACTACTGTTATAATTACGCCACGAAGTCTAGCATATAAAGCGACGTGGACACTTCAGAGATAAAAGTGATAAGTATTGACAGTAAAATTGATTGAATAGATTTTACTTTCATTATCTATAAGAAAAACTCAAATTTAAAGAATGAAATATTCTATGTAGGTAGGTTATTACATTTATACCTACATAATAAGGGGGTGGTAAGTAATTTATACACGCTGAAATCATTGCAGAGCTTTCGAGCTTTTAGCAAGAATTAAATTTAATTAATAAGTAAAAATACACTTAGAGACGTGTAGCAACAAGAACACAAAGATTGAACAAGTATCTAAAAATAGGATCTAGAAAATCAACAATCAAAAGTCAATGGTAACACCTAGTATTAAATTAATGATCTTTTGTTTTCTCAGCATAAAGCTTTTCATTTATCTGTACACTAACGATTTACGACTGTTTCCCATTAATTCATAAAGGAACGCGTAACAACTGTTTGTAAAGTTAATGAGCACGGAGAAAGCAATGCCTTAGGTACTTAAACTTAACTTAATCTAATTAAACTGCCTCCTGTTATTACAGATTATACAGAGTATATATAATACATGCCCGATTTTCTTATTAACTTAATGTTTTCTAAAACGACTCTTTAGTCTCCACCATGTTTCGTCGAAGAACTTGGAGAAATAGGTACCAACTTAAGTAGTTACTATAAGAAAACAGGAACAGGAAAACGGTCTTATTATACAATGACTCGACACTTTTGGGTAGCCGAAGTAATGGTTCAATGGCTGTAACACAATATAAGGAAATGCCAAGTTGAATTTGGTCTAGATGTAATATCAGATATTCTATATTAAATGCGTTATATTGCCGTTATTGGTAAAGTTTATTTGGGGATTTTGTTTGTATTATAATTCTGTAAATGGGCAAAGGCCTTAGATGTGCAAAGTTCAGTAATAACCCAACATTCATTTCATTTTGGTGTTTCAGAATGCCGTGCCCAACAGTTTAAAGTTCGCTAGTAATTTGAAAGGGAACATCAGTAACGAACAGATTCATCAAACAAAAACTCCAACAATGTCGCTATTTAGTGTGGTTGACCGTACATAAACACGGCCCCGCAATCATGCAAACAGACTAACACAATCAACGAATACCACAGGCGGCCGTAAACTATAGCGGCAGATATAAACAAGTACGCCTGTCTCACCGATCTTACCAACTTATCTCGGAAATATGTCCCGTATCTCTTTCTCCAGACTTTCATCTTTGCTAAAGGAGCTTTTGAGTTAAATATGTACCTTACAAGGTATTACTTTTCAAAAATGCACCTCCGTATTAAATTCTCTTCTTTCCTCTCACGACGCGGCTCGCAAAATTCCGCAAACAACCGAAACGACCTTGCATTGTTAGTGTTCCAGACTCTTTTGGCATGAATGATTACATGGACTCTATAAAAGATTGTCCATATGTATTACAGTGTGTTTGAACCGAGATCCGACCCGAACAGTCCGGAACGGTTGTTATGGTAAATGTATGTTGCACTGCGGTTGGTTAATGGAGCTAAACAAAGTTACCTTGCATAAACTGAACAAACAAAGCAGATTAGTTTAACAGCTCACACAGTCAGAACTTTCTAGAGATTGATGCCATAAGGAAATGGCTAACAATCTTGCATTACACCTATCAAAACTGAATTAGAGCTCTTGTAAGATACATTACTTAAGAGTCAAGACACAACGCAACAACGCAAGAAACTACGCTCACAGCCATGGCTTGGTTTATAATGTCAAAAAAAGCGAATGCATGGTCTTTCGGGCTAGAGTAAAATGTCCGGCAACGATACCTGCCATAAAATTATGTGGAACACCACTGAAGAGGGTGGAACATTTTAAATATCTTGGACATATGATGTCCTCTGATCTGAAAGACGATGCAGACATAGAGCGAGAGCGCAGGGCGTTGTCTGTAAGGGCGAATATGATGGCCCGCAGGTTTGCTCGTTGTACCACTGAAGTGAAAAAAACATTGTTCAGAGCGTATTGTACATCCTTCTACACGAGTAGCCTGTGGGTCGGATACACGCGCGGACAGTACAACGCCTTGCGTGTGCAATATAATAATGCATTCAGGGTGCTGATGGGGCTGCCCCGATTCTGCAGCGCATCAGGGATGTTCGCCGAGTCGCAAGTAGACTGTTTCTATTCTACTATGCGAAAGCGGTGTGCATCCCTGGTGCGCAGGGTTCGAGCTAGCTCCAACGGCATCCTGAGGGCATTTGCGCAGAGGTTCGATTGTCGGTACCTGAACCATTGCTGTATGGTTCACATACTGAGCAATCGAAGTCTTTAATTTGTTCTGTCTAATTGTGTGTTTTAATGTCTTTTAATTTTGTGTTTATTTATTTGTAATCTGTGTCTATGACCCTTTTGTTGGTTGAAATAAACGATTTTAATTTAATTTAATAGCTATTATTAAGTCCTATATGTATACAAATAATACGTGTTCGTTTTAATAGACATGAGTATATTAAAATTAAATAAATATCGAATTATAAGTGCAAGAGAAAGACGTCCCGCATTTCCATACAACAGCACTACCATACACATCAAGTTTGACATTAACACATCGGGGGATGATCGCAGACTGGTTATACAATATATACATTCATTTATTATCTTCGTGGAATAATTCATTATGTAGTTTAAAAGCTACTGCCTATAGCAGAAAATTTGAGGAAATTAAAGAAAATTAATCGTTACTGCAATACAACGAATTCCCACAATTTCTTCACAATATTAATGGATATAAAATATTTCTAGTTGCAAGTTGTAAACTGGAGCTAACAACATTAGCATTGCTCCGTGTCGCTCAGACCGGTCCTCATCGTATTTAATCTTCTCCGGGTAGAAGGCAATGTACCCGGAAACTGGGTGACATTTAAAGTATCGACCGACCTACCGGAAGAGGTATTAGATCCACCACACCCGAATACAGCCGCGTGCCGAACTGCCGACGACCTAATAACTGTGCCGTAAGTAGGCTGGCGAGATTCTCACTCAGATTTAAGGGGGATGATTTCGTCGCTAACTTCTAAAGAAAATTTGTATCTTCTTATCCAATAAAAGCTTTATAAATTCACGTTTTATGAATAAATCGGAATTTATATTTTGAAGTAAGTACCTACAGATAAAACAAACTGATTTAATATAGATAATGTGACACCCTTGAAACTTTTGGCCAATATGATTTACGATGTATGATTCTGATATAATTGTAAACAATTTATAGAAAAAGAATCTTCATTAATAAAAGAGTAAATAATTCAAACATTAATTTTGTATGAAATAAAAGACGACAATTTTTCCTCTCGTCAACCCACCCCATTTCATAAGTTCGATTCGAAGATATATGTATATCCGATGTTGAATCGGATCGTCAGAGACACTACAATTGTCAAGTGCCCCTAGCCGGGGTCAGGCACAAGATGGCCTATTGAACAAGGACCTTTTAAAATTAACATACTTTACATAGGTATTACTTATGTATTGTCACGGATTTTTCCTTTACAGAGTAAAGAAAAGTTAAAAGAGGTATTAACTTTAAGAGCGTGGGTAGTGCTTAAAGGCTTTAGCTGTCAAGAAAGAGGTGTTGAATTTAGATGGGATTATTATATTATTAATGACGGAATCATGACAGGCATTTTTTTTTAAATATATTTGCAGGATGTTGAGATTTTTAATGTCTTGCCCCAATTACCCCAGTTGCAATGGATGCAACAGCAACAACAGTCCGGTACATTCGCGTTGTGATTGCTATGCTACAGCAAAAACAGAATCTACAGGCTTTTCTGGTCAATCTTCCCAATATCTATCCGAATTCATCCACTACTGCATTTAATAGATGAACGATAAATAACAAACCGATCGTAATAACTTTCTTATGATCGCACCAGGAAGCTCGCAGCTTCACCCCTAATGTAGACCAGTGACTTTGAAACGACTGGAGATGAAGATTTCTATATTATCCTACATCCTTAATCCTACATCCTACCTACAATCTCATTACCTACAATCTCATTATCAACCTAACTACAGAGCCAATAGTCATACCAATTTCCTAAATGTAAAATTTAGTTCCGACTTTTCGTAGTTGTTCGTTATCGATCACTAGTAGATTTGAGCAAAGTTGGAGAAAAGTCGTCGACGAGTCGGAACGCGCGCTGATTTTCCCGGGATCGATTACGAAAAACCGCCGTAACGACATTCCTACGCGGTGTCAATCTACATTCTAGGCAAATAGGAAAAGGTGTTATATGAAACACTCACTACGACTCAGCAAGTATCTACTAACTAGTAAGTACTTGAATATTACATGTGTAGGCACTTACTCACCTACTACACTTTCTTGTATAAAATTAAATGAATAACTACGTATCATACATACAAGTTACAAGATTTGTCGATAAAGTCCACTTTAGGAATATTTTTTGCAATTTCTCTACTAAGTCTCAATGAACTAATAATTCCCCACACATGAAACGACCAATAAAATAAAGCAAAACGAGAGAAATATAAAAACACTGCCCAACCTGGAAATTAAACCCAATGTCAGGCTTGTGACCCCGTAATCTAAAGCGGCAGAAGGAAATTGCAGTTTAGTCAAAACAAGTCGATTACTTGCCAATTGATGGCCACCGATTTGGCAGGCAAGAATTAATCGTTTGAACCTGATGTACATCCGGTGGGGTCAGCAGATTTATATTCACGTCAACATATATTATAAGTATTAAGTAGTTAAGTAGACATTGCAAACACTGGTCCCATAAATATTACCCTACCGTCCAAATTAGGAAATAACAACAAAATCTCAGGTTATGGGCGTGGCAAATAGGCCGTTTAACGAACTCTACCATAAGGAGCCAGTTATTATTCAACCTCTACGGTAAGTAGACACAAGTACAACTTTATCTGCGTGCCTGATCTTTTGAAACCTATTAATTAATTATTTTGAAATTGTTACTTGAGCCCCATTATTAGTGCAACGGTAAATAGAGAGATAATGTGCGTTTAGCCGGTATTGCACCGTGGAGTCGCCGCCGCCGCCGCGGGCGCGCACTACGGCTGCGCCGGCGCATTCCCGCTGTGTGCAATGTTTATCACAAGCATAATTTTCCATTTTGTGCATAATTGTACCGTTTAATACATTGCTGAGATTGAGGTATGGAGCTAAAGTGGGTGAGACTTAGCGATAGGTGGAAGAAACTCTGATTAGATGCAGAGAAGGGCACATTTCAGAAGTAACAAACCTAACCTAGGTAAATAAAGAAAGATCGGCTACAGCTGGGAAAGACTCCCTGGCAGCACATCAGAATAGCGCTAGCAAGAAGACCTCAAATGCACGTTGTATTGCATATTAACACACATGATGAATTGCATTATTAAGGTCGTTACTCGTTATCAGCGGTTGGCGATAAAAGTACTAATCTGATAGATTAATTTAAATTCGATCATTCAAGTAAAGACTGGTTAAAGGACAAACCTGTTCAAAAGTTGTTGTCTAACTTTTTAGGATTGCGTTTGTTCCTTCAATTCAATTCAATGTGTTGTTTAGAGCATTGAGCTGAGGTCGTCAAGTTGCGCAGGCGGCGCGGGCGACATGGCGGCGAGCCGGTAACCTACGCCTGCCCAGCGCCCGCAAACCTATCATTGTATGCAATCTTTGACCCACACACCGCGGCTACAACGAATAATCAATGCTTCTGCTATTGCATTAAAATCGCCATTCGTCAAGAAAATTGCAAATGTGACACCAAAATTATGAAGATATCTGGAAAGAAGAGAAGAATTATACATATTTATGAACTTACCCGTAGATCAGAACTACCCGACGACGTAGACGTACTACTGGATTCCAATCTGCTGTCCAGTCTTCCGTTGTAATTATACATTTTGAATTTCTAACTAAACTTAGCACATAAAAGTTCGTTAAATTCACTGACTAAACTTGCACACACGGAATCGGACAGTTACAGTCCCGTTCTTAATTTTTATGGAGTTGACAATCTTCTGTTTACTACTCAGTTAGTTACAATTAACACGATACACACATTGTTCCAAGTGACCGATTAAATCGGCGACTTCATCTTAATAAACACTTGACACCATTAGAACCGGCTCTTGCGACGAAGTAGAGCACTTCACGACTACTCCGCGAACATATGCACTTCTGGGAAATTAGAATATAATATTTAATCAGCCGGGTTATATAAGGTGATATATTTACTAATAGGGACGTTAATCAGTCGGCTAACAGAGCTACAGTCGCTCACAACACTTGTGTGTTGAGCAATGGAGCAATGGCTACGTGACTCAAGGAGTTAGTTTATCGATAAAACTGAAACACAACAGTGTTATCGCATACGATCGTCATTCGCGGCAAATATCCACTATTTTCGAGTGATAACAAAAAATCGCTTTCACCTTGAACGATTGAATTCGGCGATTGCATAATTAATGCTCATATGTTTCAGGTTTCAACAGTCTATTGTCATTTGTAAGAATCTGAGAAACACTTCAGTCAAACTGAATTTGTTGGTAATAGATAACGTTAAATATAGCACCCTCGTGTTCTTTGAATGATTTCGTGAATTCAGAAGATAATATTTATTTCGCTACGGTAACTGCTCATAAAGATAACATCAAATAAGTACACAATTTGTTTGATATAATTATCTTCGTTACAAGGATATGTCAGTTACCAATCTCAGTAGCACAAGCTATTTCAAGGTTTCTTTTTGAGAAAGCTTTATTTTCATTTCTTCGTAAACATGGATTAAAAGCTTTTCCACCAAAAGTAAATTTTCATTATGAAAGCTACGTAAATACAAATCTTTATGATGAAATGTTTACTCTTTCGCTTGCGCACACTTTACAAAGTATACTGTTATACAATATTGATTCAATATTTATGGAAATATAATCACCCAAGACGCACGCCTAGAGTTCAGCTCTCCTTATTCGGTAGAGAGTTGTTAAAATAGTCCAATATTTCAAGTTTATAATAACATAGGAACATTTGCACAGATTTCGCGAGCTCGCTAGAGCACCGGCCCACCGGTTGGCGTTATTTATAGAGCGACCGAGCTTTGCGTCTATAAAAGGATTTTGTTTGAAAATGGGAAGCTGTTTGCATTTGTGCGAATGTGTATCGCGAAACGCAGATTTGGCGTGCGCGTGGGCCAGTCGACGCGCGCGGTGGCACTGGTGGCGTCGCCTGCGCGCGCGCCTCGTGCGTTGCACCTGACTCGCCCGCGCCCGCGGCCGCCGCAACCACCAGCTTCCACGCCACCTCCACCTACCTATTACGGGAGATAATATCCTGTATGTCCAACCAACACACTGTTTTTCACACTGCTTTCTTTGCGATTATCAATAGCTGTCTATCGTAACTAGCAATTTGATTTACACGAGCGCTCAGGCGCTTAATGCTCCAGTAGCAAATCAAGATTAAATTGATGACAGAACCTAAGTATTTGTTTACTGTTATTTATGAATTACATTTAAAAAATATGAAAATCACTTGAATATGAAAACATATGCATAGAATATCTTCATTTGGCCATCTCTACAGTTCCTGGATGCCTATTTTTACGTAGGTATGCATCAAACATGACTAATACAAAGGGGTATGTATGTGTCAAAGATACTCGTATGAGAGTAGTTATGTAGGTAACGATAACAACACTCTTACTAAAGCGTCCGACCTCAAGTTCTCCCAGTAATGTGAGTAAGCAACGAACATTGTTCATTTGCATGCTGCGCCCGCGCACCCGCGCATTTCACTCACGCGTCGCAACGCAAAAGCTCCCGTCAGACGTGTCCATACTTTATTGTCTTCATTTCAAGTATTTCAACCACTATACGTGCTTATTAATACAAAAAATATAATTACTAATTTAAATCAAGTATTTATGTCAAATCAAAAAAGTGTTTATTACCGGAAGGACTCAATCAATCCAAGTGACCATATCTTTCATCGATTGTCGTTCTACAAACCGCAGTCGATGGACTGCTGGTGATTGTGGAGCATGAAATATTAGCTATAATGCCAAAACAAGTTTGTTTGTACAAGTGTCTCAATGAGCGCTGCCGTGACGTCACGCGTCACGCGTGCGCAGAACGTTGACACCGAGTTAACGGCACCGCACACAATGACACCCTTGTTGTACCCCAACGTCTTTCTGAAATATGAACACCTTGTTGGTTGTGTCACAAAAGTCACTTTATTCAATATAATAAATACTTATTTTGTTTATAAGAACTTGGCATAATAAATAATCACAAAATAAATATATAACGCTATTATCTTGAAAGAACAATAAGAGAGCTCTGTGCTTGAAAATCATCCATATCTAATTGAATAAAACTCTGTTTTGAGGGAGAAGAATTTTTATTTAGTAAACCACTGGTTTGTTGATCAAAGAAAGTGGGTACTTATATTTAAATCTTTTATCGAATGCCCATTAATCACAGCCGGATTCGCAGCAATTACAGCTACTTTACACCCAGTGGTGCTAAAAATACACTTAATTAACCAACGTATTTAAAAAATACGTTTCTGCCGCTTTCGTGATCGTGCTGTAGTTTGATTATCTCGAAGAAAACAGAGCCGGGCTCACTGCTAATTAAAATGTTTAAACATTTTAAACAGTGGTGAACGATATTCTTCATTACGATATCACGAATCGGTATTTACATATTCCATAATAAATTATATGATTTTAACTAAGTATAAAATAAAAGATTAATAATAATGGCCCGAGCTTTTGTACATTCACGTTTCTGCAAAGGACAGATCCCGTGCAAATAAAAGTACTAAGAGCTAAATATAAAGGTTTTTTTTTTATCAACGAGCTAAAAACCAGATTTTTCCAAAATTCCAGTGTCTGAATTACGAATACTTTGAAAAAGCTGCATTCGAGTGTCATGCCCATTAAAATGTATCGCACATGGAATCAGTGTTCCTGTGAGTGGAACCCTCAAACAACAGTCGACATCGACGCGGGTGTAAAATAAAACGGTTATTACTGATCGTGTCTGATACGGATGCACAGTCGCGCCGCGCACCAACGAATCGGCGTGTCTTTGTCACTAATATTTCAGTAATTTCTCAAGATTTTCAGTTTATATTTATACCCAGAATCGACACCGATAGACATTTTATTATGTTTTTATTTACCTACAACAACACGAAACATTAAATCTTACTTTATGTGGTGCCTATTGTCACAATACAATTTACTCGGACGTATGTATCTTCTGTTGTGTCCGAGATTCCGCTCGCGTGTACACTCCTACGTTGTGCAGTAAAATTTACGAGCATTTTACGATTCAATTTACATTTAAAAAGCACAAGTAACGGGTTTTCAAGTGATCTCTGTGTTTCGGTAATAGCAGTACAGAATGTTCGACAATTTCTTTTTCTTATTGATATTACTAATAGCAGGTTATGTTGGATGCTATGTGAGTACAGATTTTATTGCTACAGAGATTTATTTTTATATGTGGCTGTTATAATTTCATATTTTATGGCAACAGTAGAAATGCTTAAACGAGTGCCTATAAAAAACTGGGGCAAGCACCAATCCGGCTACCGAAGAATTTGTATGCAGGTTCTTAGCTAGCCTACCTTCTCTTCATAACCTGTTCTCCCAATACGGCATGCCAGCTCACCAGTTCCAAATAATAAGACCTTGAAGAAGAGCCAGTACAGGAAGACGTGGTAAGAATAATCAAAAATACTAGGTTAAATAAGGTTTTATATTACCTTTTAACCTTAACTTAAACTTGACATAAGTTTTGTCTAACATCGTAACCTTCACATATATTAATATCCTTTATGGATCTACGAAACAAGTTTTAAATAAAACCTTAAAGTATAAGGAAACTTCATTCAATTTCAAGGTTTAACTCAACATTGTGGCGGTAGGTATATGTATAAATAACCATTGATACCGGTACACCGGCACGATTCATTAGCATTGCAGATTTGCGATACCACGAGAAAACGCCCGACTTCACAACAACACTGAAAATACATATTGTTCTGTTTTCACAGAGTACCTACGTTCAGAAAGGAGGAGTCTCTTTGTTTGGTTGCATGATACTTTACAGAGGTTTTTGATAAACTTTTTTAATATAATGGACACAGTTAGAGACACCATTTGGAACGAATAAACAATATTCGGATTGAGATTTACACTGAAAATGTTAGCATTGCATTGTATGTACTGTTTTATTAAAGGAAATTGTCATTTTTCTGAAAATGATCTGTTGGTTACCTACACAGGGTTTTATTTATAAATTAAACCGGCCAAGTGCGTGGCGGACTACGCAAAATGAAGGATTCCGTAGTTGGGATATATTTATCCCAAGAACAAACTTAACATTGTAGTTGAAAAACATGATCTCTCATACCGAATGTATGGAAGAACATGTTTTTGCAAATTTAAGTTGGCCGATTATTACACGTTAACTTGAAGAGCATACTTAGCTGCAGTAGTTTTCTTTTTAAAATTAGTTCTTTAAAGTTTAATATTTCGCGAACGGATCCCTGAATCAAAAAATGGTTTTCATAACACAATATTTTTTAACGACCTATCCAACGACACTCCTAACCATGGGATAGACGAGAAAAAGAAAACACCAACAAAAAAATTTTTTTTTGGATACCTGGGTCCTTGAAATTACAGCTTTCTAGTACTAACAGTATCTGAGCTAAACCGCGGACTAACAGACAGACAGTAGACGGACATGGCAAGACTATAAGGGTTCCTTGTTGACTACGGAACCCTAAAAAGGATACGTCTAAACGCCAAAAAAAATGTATTGTTAAACAGATGTTGTTAAGTAATCATACCTATTACTATACCCGTTAATTTGAATATTACTATTTTCATATGTTTGTAGATGGCCAGTAAATCTCTTTGATAAAGCTATGATCTACCAATGGCTATCCTCAGAAATGACGAAGTTGTTAAGTGCCTTTTATCTATGTATTTTAAGATAGAAAAGGCACTAAAGTAAATACTAGATTTTGTTTAACAGCTTGCCAAAAGAAAATGTCTCTATACACTATTCTCTTCAGCCGAAATATCGTTTTGGTTCACGATTTTTTCGCCGAGATGTTTTATTCATATTTTATATGTCCATGACATGTGTGTGACATAAACTCGTCACATTCGAGGAAAGAATACACAAAGGATCTGCTTTTACCCTTTTAAGTACATAGCCCACCCACTGAAAAGCTTCTGTCACGTCACAACATATCATGTTATATCTGACGATGACTGACATTTAACAAGATGAATGTGGATGATGTATACCATCATCCATCATCAGAGCCTCTACTAAAGGGTTGCCGATGTAGAAGAAGTGTTGGCAGACCAACAGCCAGAAGTGGATGACCTACAAACTTAGAGAATATTCTCTATGCCTACAAATGAATAAGCTTAAAACCTGGATGAGACTCATTCAGTCCAAGGAAAATGGCACACAAAGAGGAGGGCTTTATGGGTGGAGTCAATAGGCTATCAATGATGATGACGAAAAAGAAAACCTACCTATCTACCTCCCTACTGACAGTACCAAGTATTTTTTAGTACAGCTCTAACAAACCTTTATTTAACTAAGTAACATTGTAAAAACTGAAACAAATAACAGTAGTATTGCATGGCAAGCGTGCTAGCGTTCTACGATATCTTACCAAGTTACAGTTAAAGTTTTCACACACGCTTCCTGCAGCTTGTAGTTGAATTTACAGTGCGATAGTGCATATAATAGTTACTTAATACTCTTCTTTTTTACCCGACTGCAGCGAAGCCAAAAAAAGGATTGTGTTTCGGTAATGTAAGCAAGAAAATGTAATGTAAAAGTTAGGTAGGTACTTTAACATTTACCAATCACCTTGGAGCGGCAGCTGTACAAATAATTTGTTGGCTGTATGGGTCGCGTATGTCACAAAATTATTATATTGTTATTAAAATAATAATTTTAAAATTATTGTAATTATATTTTTGAGTAATATTTATTTACCTAATAAGAGCACATCTATATTCAAACCTGTTTACCCCGAAGGCTGAGGCGTAACGTTTCTCCAGAATCGTTTAATATTAGCTAAATACTTAACAAGGCACACATCCAGACTCCTGGCTGCTGCTGAGAATTCCCTAATTTAAAATCCAAAACCACATTGTCCGACAATGTGACTCTAACGTCGTATGTGCAACTACTAGAGTTCATTAGACCAATGACGCAGTGTATGTAATCATGAAAATACGACTTTCCCAGTCTGACGTTGTAGCCTTTAGGTAAAGTTGTCTGTCTCGTGGGAGACAAAGTAAAGATATAATCACAGGTCTCCTATCCACGGAGCATAGATGCCGCGGGGCCTCAGCTTCACCCAGTGTCGATGGCATACCTTTCCAGGTACCTGTATTGTTTATACACAACAAGCGACCCGCCCCTGCTTCGCACGCGTTTTACGACTTATCTTTCTTTATTATATTTACGTTTAATATGATTGTATTACACACATCCTTCCCGAATAAATTCTCTAGATGATGGTGAAAACCACATGAAAAAACGTTCGGTTACACAGACAAGCCACTTTGTTTTATAGTATTCATAGTTATAGATGATGCTTTATTATATAGGATAGAGACTATAGTCCTTACTTATAAAAGGTTGCTTAAAGTTATAACCTGAAAAAAATTTAGGTTACAGAATGTGTACAGAATTTCAATTCATACTAAATAGTATAGCACTGTTTTTACTAGAAATTCTGCAAAGTTACAATCAGTTTTGCTGATCTAAATAACGCTATTTCAGTTTTCAGAAGTCGAAACCGTTTAGCTGTAAGTAAATGTTTGAAGTTAGTTTTCAGCATGTTCGTGTTCGTAGTTTGTGTCGTTGCACCTAACAATTGTATATTAGATCATTTATATTCTGATTAACTTTACTCGTAGTAAAACAGAAAACAAGTCAAATTGTAGGTGGTTTCCTATTTTACTCAAAATTAGGATGGTTTTGTTGAATATTGATTGCCCCGTCGGTCTAGTGGTTGCAAGCGCTACTGCTGGGCATGTGGTACTGGGTTCGATTCCATATCAGGCAAAGCGTTATTGGGTTTTTCCATCTGGTATTTTTCAGTAGCAGCCTGGAGCCTGGATTCGTGCAATAGGCTCGCCCCCTATTACGTGAGACTTAAACATCACTGACGAAATATGGGTATACACCTCTGCCTAACCCTTCGGGAAATAAAGGCGTGATATTATGTTATATTGTGAAACAACAACGTCGTTTAAAAAAGTAAATAGTAGACTTTGTAAATAACAGTCTACCGACGTAATAACGTGACAAAGAGCAAAAAACAATTTAATACAGATAATTAAAAGTTGTTTTATTTTCAGCATTCAGCATTATTCAACTAGACATTATTCAATTAGAATCGACACCGACCAAAAACGACCTGCCTGAAAAGTGACCTTTTTTATGTAACTAACGTAATTAAAGAAACGAATGTGCACAATAAATTGTAATTAATGTTTAATTCCAGGAGAGACGCCGAGGGTAGGCATATAATAGGTACAAGTGTCGGGATCAAACGACGCTTCAACGACTACAGAGCCTGATTAAACGGAAAATTGTATCTGCAATTCTGCACATTGAAGTAAAAAGGAAACAAAATGTACCTAAGAAAATACGAGGAATACTTAGTATCTGTTTGTTATTCTTTAGGCGTTTCAATGCAGTCTTATTCAATGGCGTAACAGTTTCTGACAAGAACAAACAACAACAAGGGAGTTTTATAACTAAAACAACAAGACTTTAAATGTTGGTTTGCTGCGCATTTCTGCCAAAAGCAATTTCTGTATTCACGAAAGTTAAGAAAGTTTACAGTTGACCGTAAGCCACACTGAAAACTGCAACCACCAATTTCTTGTGAGTGCCAGACATAAGTGAGACAAGGCACAACAATTTGTTGATTGAGTGATGCTTACCAAGAAAAAAAGTATTGATCGTTGTAGGTGCATTGAAAGCATTAAGGTAAATAAATTAATGAAGGAAAAAGTGTTTTTTTTTAATTGGTTCCTTCTATACTCCATTTGAAATAAGATTAGACATTTAAACAAACCTTTTTATAGTCCTTTCAACCGATTTTGACTTCTATACCGTAGGTATAAGGATGGTATTAAAAGCAAAAAAGGTTACACAATACCAACTGACTACTGCAGCTGCCATTTGTCGTGCTACCAACGCAATAGAAGTCAAAATCGGTTGAACGGACTGTAAAAAAGGTTTATTTAAATCTCTAATCTTATTTCAAATGGAGTATAGTTAGTTCCAATTAGTTAATTAGTCCAGTACGATCTATAAATATTATTTAGTCGAATCTCTCATACTATACAGGTCAACTTTGATAAATTGATGCCATCTAATCAGTGATAGTAGGAACCTTGGTAAAATATTTACTTAACCAATTACCTGGTCCTCGGTCGGTCCTCGTTAGGTACATATTGACAGTTTCCAACATCACGTTATTATAACGGTGTTGGTACATTGTTTGCTGAGCGGCCAATTTCGGCGAGACATGGAACAATGGAAGCGTGACCGGCGTCGACCAGCTGATTGCCATCAAATGCTCATTGCTCGCTAAACATGGACAGGCAGAGAAACAAACCGGACTATTATCTAGCATATGAATAAGTAAGTAAGCTCGGATAAGCCCACGGAATGCCCAGCAACAGACGGGTCACGAACATCAATGATATCACCACGATAATAGCTGCGCTTGCACATAAAGAGATGGCTCGAATTCCATAAGCAATCATTTAAATTAAATATCACTATAGAATTTTGTCATCAATTATTTACAAGTTTTAGTTATTTGCTCATTAATTTTAAAATCATTCGAAAATAGGCTAATATCACAAAAAATGCCCGCAATACTACCCGAGCGCCACCTTTCGGTAGCACTACAAAATTTCATCTTTGAATGAACATTATCGCTTTGCGCATGCGACTATGCGCGGTGCTCATAATAATGGAACATCCTAACGTTACTAGAGGGCGCCACCATGCATTTAAACAATATAACTTTGAAATGAATGCGTGCCAATTAAAATTACTGCGTAACTTGGTTCTTATTTGGTGAGTAGTAAGTAAGTAAGGTCAAGTTCCGAAGAAAATGAAAAACAAATTTTCTTCTACATGTACTAGATAAGTAAGTAGGTACTAAATACACATAAAGAATATGGCGGGACTCTACTTAGTATGTAAAGTCCCTACGCCTGCATTCATACGCGGATTATTATATTCCTAAGAGCCTTGGCACCGATCACACTTATTCTAGAGATAATTCTAATTGCATACACGTTACGTCCGCCGTTTTCAGCTAAGCAAGCGCATGTCCATGTCGCTATAGGTACTTAATATGGTAGGTTGGTAGGTACTACATACCTTGCTCTCGCACGCCGTGTGGCAGACATATTTGCACACTGAAACAAGCAGGGAGCAATTATCATAATGTTTTGTAATATTTTTGTATGTTATATATACATTTACATAAAAATTTACATTAAATTCAAGGTTATTGCATTGTATTGTCTCAATATTTTCTACTCGCAGACGGAGACTTTTGACGTAACGGAATAATTTATTTAAAAAAGCATTACTTATGTAATTAATTTTTTATCGACGTTCCTAAAAACAATGGTAATTTTTCCTGCAACAGATGTAGCGACAAACTTTTCAGTCGGATACTTTTTGTTCATAAATTGGATGGAAATTGGGAAATTTTGATTTGATTTTAATTTTGTACAATTTTGCTGCAATAGAACCTAGTCTAAAGAACCAATCCTATCCATTCATGAAAAGGTATGCCTTTATAGACGCAGGTACAGTAGGTAATTGTCGATTGTACTTCAAGCGTGAATAGAACAAACATTCCGTATGCAGAAATCGTGTCACAAAAATATTATGCTGGGAACGTAATCCGTGATATTTGCAGCTATAACAAACACCTAACATTTCACAAATCCTATAGTTCAAACTTCGACAAGCAATTGAATTTTGAGCGTGACATTTTAGCCTCCAATATATTGACTCTGAGCACTGATTCTGTCGTCAACACACAGGTCGTCAATGACCTTTGAATGTCAAGCCTGTCGATTTTTTAAATTGCAAGTCAAGTTTCTACGAATAGACAAATCGGTCAAGATAAAAACTTTCAAATATTTCAAGTGCATCTAATGAGTCATGTCATTTGGGTACTGTACTAGTAAAGTAAGATATATTTGAAAGATAGATACCTCTGCAGCAGGATCCTGTGTTGAGCACCGGCTGATGGCACCAATGACATGGTCGTGGCTTCCTGAACGACTTGCTACGAAATGCGTGAGCCTGACCCACTCCCTCTTTCTGTGAACAACATATTTAAATATTAAAATAGCTAGGTAAGAATATTATACTATATACAGTACACAAGCCTTCTAAAGGTGCCATTACTAAGATGTCTTTGTCCTACCATGTCGTTGTTTAGACAAGGCGATATTTTCCCATAGACTAACAAGAACAAATAGCTTCAGGGGAACAACGAGACTAGAAAACGTTTAACACTAGCGCGTGAAATGACAGGCCATTGTTGATAGTGCGAGCTCCCAGGACGCATGCCGGCGGATATTTACGACGGGACCGGGCTGTACCGGGCAGCCCTTACCTGCCCGGTGCCCAGTGCCCGGGCTCGCCCTTCGTTAGCCCACGGACAATGGCTGAGAGGAACGCGAGCCCATTCAACTATACAGATACGCGACTTATGTTTTTGTTCCTTGTTATCATGAACCCCTATTATTCTCTTACATTTAACTAACCTCAACTCCTAATATACACGTAGATTGTACTCGATTGTAGATCCCGCTTTCATAGCTTTCCTACCATTTTATTTATGATTCTAGGCAAGTCAATTCAAACCAAACTAAAGGGATTTTCTCTATTTACCAAACCAACACGGACCGCTGTCGCTGACAGGACAATGCGTGAGTAAATAATTAGTTCCTATTCAATCTATCTCCAATACGATACTTGTCGTTTGTGTTTGCAATTTGCATTCAATAATACGACTGGGCCGTGATCTTTATCTAAAGCCCTGACATGTTTTACACTCGTTAGCAAATTGTAACTGACAGCTGTAAATCAGATCTGTCTAGGTATACTTGCTACGAGGAAAGGAAATCGGTTTTTTTTGTTGAGTCATGCTCGTTCTTAACCATAAGTGGGTTAGTAAGAATATATTTTTACAGTTTTTACCAACAAGTTATTACTCATTGGCGAGCAGTTTATAAGGAGTCTTAATTTCGTACTAACGTTATACGGGATATATCTCAGAATGCATTAGTAAGATCAAGTAAAATTCCTTTTAATCAATATGCCAGATTATGTTCGCACGCAATTCACTTCAAGAACGTTCTTTGTATGGGGTCAGAGAGTTCTGGAGTCGGTGACGTCATGTCCCTGCGCTGCGCAGACGCCGACGCTCCAGGCGCCACATTTGCAGCGCACATGATACATGGACGATGTACTTGAAATCGGTGTTTGAAATAAATCACTCCTTTGTGTTATCGGCCTCAGCCGTGAGCAGGCCACTCTCGAGAGCTTTTAATACTCGCTACTATACCGGTAGTGTTTGTAAGCTAGTTTGATTAAGTATGTTCATTGTAATCATTTTATGCAGTTCAATATTAACTGTGTAAAATCTAAACTCTGTATAATACTATTGTATGGCACACAAAAGTTCACATTTGGATTCCACAAAAGCTCGCCTTGAATGAGCTTTTACAAATCTCCTGTTACATCTACACCGCTACGCCCACACGTGCAAATAAAGATACTTCTTCGCATTCAAAAACGTATCGACAGACACGTGCGGTGCGACTGAAGCACCTGCTTAAAATCGCAGCAACTGCGTCCCAGCCGTCGCGGGCGCACGCACGCTGTTCGTCTCGCGCGCCACCCGTGCCAACGGTGCTAAGCAAAACGCATAAAAAAAAAACAATTCCCACAAAAGGTGCAGGCAGTAGCTGAACAGATTGACAGGAACCTCACAATGCTATTACACGCGCCCCATTAACTAACTGCATCAAATTTCATTGAACAGCTGGACATAACATTATACATTCAAAGAGCGACCCAACTATCGAGACAAATGATATCTCTATTTTACGATAGCTTTCGAACAGAAACGTATCTCGAATGGAAACTTGCTCTAGTAATAAATAAGATAGAGGTAAGCTCTGCATGGTCTGCAGTAAATAACAAGCAAGTATCGGCAGTTCAGTCGATACGGTGCGATGTTACATTTCGACTAGATTATGCTAGTAAATGTTGAATTGCGACGTGCGGTGTGGTAAAGAGGACCCCGATTCTCGGAAATGTCTCCATCAGAGAGTAATTCGCTATATCCCCGAAGTAATTGCTGAGGCCCGGTGGCGGGCGTGCCGGTGCCATGCTCGGCCCCCGCACGCAGTAGCAAGCACCCTCCACGCCAAACAAAACAAAACAACATTAATATTACACTGCCATTTGTTTTTACAACCAGAGAATCTATAAAAATGCCGCAATGCTGATACATTGAAGTAACGCCATCATGACACTTTTTGTTTCCTGCTACAAACTTGTAACAACAAACGTTTTTTTGACCTCTCCGGGGTTTGAGTTATTTCTTCCGACGAACTTGTAGCAATCTAAGCCTACGCCTTTTGTATTAAAAAGATAAATAAAAAATGTGGTTGGGGTAGAGATCCTTTATAATCCTCGCAACGATGCCGATGTAGACATCCGATGTTGCTTTTACTTTTCGGAGTAAAATGTACGCCTCTCTTCAGATACCGTATTTTGGTAGGTATGTTTTGAAGTGTGCCAGTTCAGTGACAAATTAACACTGAGGACACCATTTGTAAAAAATACTTTCTAAATAACGACGAGTAGGTACTTACCTAGAAAGCATTAGCAAGCAAGTAAGTAACTAGGTCCTTTACACTGAACAGTGACACTTGGTCATGATTATGAATGATGTAGGTTTATGTCGGTGAAACAAAAATTAATATTCTTTTTGGATGCCGGCGAACTTTTGACCGCGCGACATGTGATTGAAGCCGCCGAGCTCCGTGGAAGAAAACAAAGGGCTCGGTGTCGGAATGATAAATCAACTGAACGCCCTGCCCTTTGATATTAAACTCCATTGTTTTGTAATGAATTACTACTGCGTGTACGCCGATAACGCCAAAGCTAACTAAATGACTGTATTCTTATATTAAGATTCGAATTCACATAGAAATGAATGTTACATGATTAAAGACAGGTTAAACGAGCTTGTTTTGTTACTGTTATCTTTGATACAAATGCGGCATACCTCATTAAGCATTAACTGTTCATTGAAGATTATAAACAAGAATTATTGCATCGATGGAATGCTTAGATTCGGTGATACGAGAGGAACCATGACTGTTTGTTTAATTGAGGTACAATACTTATATTTATTCAATGTGCCGTGCATTTTAGATAAGTAGGGAAACTAAAAGCATGGATTAACGGAGACTGTTCTTTTATATCAGATAAAAGTTAAGGTAATGCTGATAACAAAGTTATTGCCGCATAAAGTACAACGATGTTCCAATTTCATGGTTATCTGTTTGCTCCGGCGCAACTTTCGTAAGCTGCGCACGTGCTAACACTCTTGTCAAATTAAACCAGTAAACTGGACTATTTATGTGGACATATTTCGGAGGCGAATGAATAAAGCGGAAGCCTCGAAACTTTCCTGAAAATATTCGTCGAATATCAATAATATTTGGGCAGGCAGCCATCTGCCATCTGTTACAACGAGCGGTGCTTTCTCAAGGCCTTTGTACGTGACATCCGTTTAATATCAAGGCGTTATAAGCCATACAAAATTGTCTCACGCGGCAACCCGGCAGTGCTCGCCAGTGCCCGACAGTGCCCGACACTGCCCGATGGACGGCACTTGGCATCGGCTCCACTGTCACTCACATTAACATACTGTTTCTGGTTACTTACTTATGTACATTAATTCCAAGTTCGTGAACAAAATACTGTATGCGCTTAATCGATTAGAAACTCATTAAATTGTTAAACCGGAAAATGACGTCATCGAGTGTCAATACCGACCGCAAATCGAATGGCTTTGGGAAGTGACAAACCATCGAATATCGATAAATATTGTGAATTTGATCTGTTCTGTTAATTTCGCATTTAAGAGCACAATATTCAAAATAAACGACTGTAACTCTAAATTTAATCATTCATAAAAACTATTTTAACAGTTCGGAGTAACATCTTAAATGCTTCTACTTAGATCTAGATGCTTAAGATGACTTATTGATTAATGATTGAAGAACAAGGAGGTCGCTTCTCAGCAAAATCTAGTTCAAATCTTTACTTCTTGACCATTATAATTATACCTGTTATAATAAATTATAAATCGTCATTTTATCTGGGTTTTTACAGTGATAAAAATCTGATTCAAGAGGAAAAATATAAGTATAATAAAATACTTCGTTCTTTTTAGCCCTACGTTAAGGAAACAGAATCTACTAAACTACTTACTGAATTACAGAATCTAGAATATTCATCTCCAAAACAAAACACAATTATCAACAATAATCTCTTCGACTCTGATAAGCAAGTAGGTAACTTATATAGGTAACTACAGTTATAAGTATAGCTATACCCCATTTGAAATAAGATTAGACATTAAAACAAACCCTTTTACAGTCCGTTCAACCGATTTTGACTTCTATACCGTAGGCATAAGGATAGCATTAAAGGCAAAAAAAGTTACACAATACCAACTATCTACTGCGGCTGCCATTTGTCATGCCACCAACGCAATAGAATTCAAAATTGGTTGAACGGAATGTAAAAAAGGCTTATCTACACGTCTAATCTTATTTCAAATGGAGTATAGGTAACTTTAATGTCATTATGTCATTAATGTGCAACCTTTATTTTTATAACCTAGTGTATGCCTTATCTTTATTGTATAGGTACCTATAGTTATTGGTGCGCGTGTTCTGCGATGCTGATAAAAAAGTAATAAATACCAACACTACATGTTTCCATACAGCCGAGGTAATTTCATACCCAGTACCTACCTATTAGCCAGTATATTTCAAGGAGACAGATCGTAGAGGTACGGTGGGTACAGTCGGTTTAAACTAAACGTTTAAAAACAATAGTCGGCTACAGCTCAGTCACTGACTTTAATTAATTACGAGTACACCAATTAAAGTAGGACGGACCCTTTTGAAACATTTGTTCGCCGTTACGGATAAAATTCCTTTCTATTGTTACAATGTAGTGGTACAAATATGTTAACCTTCAAAAATCTTGTTTTATTTCTGATATGGTTCTACAAATAAATCACGACTAGCCAGAAATATCGGTTAGTAGGTAGGTATGTAGGTATTAGCATTCTAAGTTCATACAAAATTGCATTGTTAATAAATTCAAGGCAAACAATCGCCAATTAATTGGCTTTGTCATATAAATCATTGTCAGCAGTACTCCTAATTAGTATAATCCATGCTCAAATCAGACTTAATGATTGTTTACCGTCGTATTTAACCACCATTGCACTAGAACTAGATTGTTAACTATTACAATTGCTACGTAACGCCTAATAACATGTAGTCGGTAATTTCGAGACCGCAAACAAGAGCAGAGTGGCGCAGTGGAAGCGTGCTGGGCCCATAACCCAGAGGTCCGTGGATCGAAACCACGCTCTGCTATAAACCACTTTTTGTATTTTTTTAAATTCTTTTATTATTTATGACAAAATAACGTCAACAATAACCATTTTTATTGAATTTTCTCGACTTTATATTGTCCTTTTAAAGCCAATAATTAACTAAAGCAAAAGCTCGCGTGACTAGTATAGATAGCGCCACGCTATTTTAAATTATAGCATGAGGCAGCAGACCAGTTATAAACTAATATTGTCTTCTTCACCCTAGTGAGTGATGATGATGACCGGCCCCTCCCTTATGTTACGGTTAATATAAGGGACGGACCCTCACCTATCATAGGGGTGGCTAAGTAATGGCTCACGGCAGAGGTAAACTTTGTTACGTAACTTTTCAACATTCTCGAATGACTTGAAATTAAACAATAGTTGTAATAATATTATTGATAAACTATTGAACCCGTTTTATCGATGCACGCGTTCCGCAGCCAATAATACAGTCGTCGATAGCAATATCATGCATGCAATGATTCTGGGTGGCTCAACAGTATCTTTGTGGATGTTTATTTTGTCATAAATATTAAACGGCCAATTCCGAATAATACTATTTATTTTAACTGTAGTACTTAGATGAAAACTAGGCCATCATTAGACATCTATAATTCTATACCATCAGTTCATTCATCTCGACAGTAAATTATATTCGGTATTTTAACTTAATTCATATTTTTAATGCAGTAGAGTTGGGGCATAACGTTATATGGACCTTTTTATAGCTTCATTAATTCTTTCCGCTTATGATTCTACCGGTTAAATGACTTTTTAATGTCTAAATGTTTCCAAATATTAATCGACTCTACGGATAGAATAGTATCTACCTATAAATCTAAAAAAAATCCAAGAAAAAATAGCAAATAGTTTCGACTTGGATAAAAATCTTGTACGTAGTAGGTGACTAGGTTTGAGAATTGCTTTTTCTCATGATTGATTGTCAAACACACTCGACCACTTCCATATGAAGTGCGACAGAGAAAGTCTAGATCACGCTAATGCTTATGAAAGTGGTTCATATGAAGTTAAACGTAGCTACAATTCTACTAATAAATCGTCTTGTCTTATTCACTCGATGTGAGTTGCGTGGGACTGGGTACGACTTGGACCTAAGAGGGGTCCACAAACGGGCCATTAATGTAATTTGATTATGCAGTAGGAACCAATACGGGTCTGCGGTTACACCGCACGATTTCAGACGGAATGTGCGCTGGACTACACTCGTATATCAGACAAGTAGCAACGTTTCGTAAGGCTCATAATTTCTTTATTTATAGCCACGGATAACTCTGCTGTTCACTAATGTATAACAGATACAGATATAAAAAACTCTACGGTATCATTTGCTACAAAATTTGGATCGTAACATGTTTGCGAGCAGAAAATTAATGTAAAAACGATTATGACAACGTAAATGGATAAATTATCTAAAAGGTCCGAATTTCGTGAGATTACTGATCATCAGTTCATTACCCAAAAGGAAATTGATAATTTCTCAGTACTGTAATGGTCGTATTCCGGGAGACCACCCGAGTCGTGGCCAGGCGGTGTATGTAGGAACTACGAGTGATATTTGTGTCTGTGAGATATAGCTCTTATGACGCGGAAATTGCCGCACAGTACGTAGACCACACGCCTCTGACGTCTAAACCTACATTAAAATGGTTTTAGCAACCCTTGACTACCATATCTTTTAAAGATTAACTGGCTATTTGTTACTGCTCTATGAGACTTTTGAAACATATTTTATTTTATTAAATTAAAGATAAGTACAATTTTATCGAATTTTACTTTTCCATTTAGCCAGTTGGAACACTAATTCAATCAATTCTTCAACAACACATTTTCGGTCGAGACCCAAAAATGTTAATCAAAATTCTATTTATCTTCGTTGAAAAGTACTTATCATAAATGGAGCTTCAATTAAATTAAATCTTCACTTATACGGGTTAAGTAAAGTTAACTGAAGATCATCATTCGATCATCTGTGACGACTGAGAGGAGAACACTTCACAGGCACAAGATTAAAAGCTGTCATAAACAAAATCTGTATTGAAGACCTCCCGCTCAGTTAGTTAACGGTTAGTTGTATGTAAATATATTTCCCAAATAATTCATTGTTTGTCCTGGAAATGAGCGCACAATGTGTGCCAGAGGCTTGCGGCTTTGTTTGTACAGTGTTGAAACTCCGATATGACGTCATATAGGTACAGTAATACAGTTCACACTCAGGCGAACTTGCGCAACGCCATGATTACAGGAAACTTGCATTTCATGCGACTTTACAGCCACACATGTCTGCGTCGAAGTACTCTAGTATCTACCCGCAAACACAAAAGGAACGTTGATAACATGCATGTTATTAAGCTAACACGGTGCTAACAACATTAGGCGAAAACCTTGTGAGCATGACGCAATGTAACCCAATTAGTTTTGGGTACGAACTTATTATCGTCTTAACAATCTGACCATTTTAAGGAAGGAAAATAACATGGGTCACCTTATTTGTACATTGTCGAACAACGTGCTCTACCAAAACCAGAATTACACCTATCATCATTAAACGATGCCTTGTAAGTGTAAACTGTAGAAACGCGCAGACCGCGGTTGACTTGAGACAACTAATAAAATATTTACTTCAACGCTTCAAAGTCTTAACGATAATGCTGCTCAGTGACATGTTAATTGCTGGAGGTGTCAGCACGACAACAGTGAAAGCAGTGACGTGACGAGGGGATGACGTCTGACACGACCAGAACTAAACAACGCAACCATTAGAATACTGATACAAACTGTTCATGTAATTGTGCGGTGAAACAATGATTGTGGTTGTGAATAATCAATTACTTTCATTTTATTAAAAACCACACGCAATAAACTGTGTTGGTTACAAGTTACAACTTCATAAACTTGTATTCATCTCTATTTAATTAGATTTTGAAACCTAATTCATTCGTTACGACATTGATCATGACAATGGTGTCAGTGTGGCCGGATCTAAGCTTCGTTTTCGTTATACAATTGCCTTTAATCATTTATTGAGCTTAACATTTTTGGGGCTCGAGAAAAAAAGAAATAGAAAGACGTGAAAATATTTGAGGTGCAGCGATTATTATTTTGGGAACTTTGTGTCAGAGCATCAAGGTATTTACAGCATTTTATTGTTTCCCATATTCGACGGATATTTACCAAAATAACTTTGTTCATATTTTTATGATATCTTTTTCGGTCAATTTGAATTCCGGGGAAATAATCGGACCTCCCACGTCGTACACGGAACGATCTCACCGTCCACAACATCTACTCCACAGTACAAAATGCACCGATGCGGTCATTTGGGATAACTGGCCACCGTTCAGCCGTGAATAACTTACAAATGAACAATAATTAGACTTACGTATCAGAATGTAGATCGCAATTCGTGTTTAAAACAAAATTACAATACAATACTCGAATCTATGAAAGCATCAAGCGACCAGCCAATACAATAGCAAATAATTTGTTGAGTTAGTTGTCTAAACGAATTAATTTATTACCCCTCGATACTGTCATGGGGGTAATATCGATAAGCGTATAATAAGTCTTTGTACCGGTAAGAGTAACAGTCAACGCACTTGAAATATCTACCCAGGGACAATTATGTTCTCTAGAAAAATAGTCAAGGGTTATATTTGCGGTTTCATTGTGTGGCTTAAAGACCCATAAATCACGTTCCCTGCACTCCAAGTTGGGAGCAGAGTGCACCAGGTGGTCCCAACTATTTTTAAACTCTGTTTATGTACCAATAAGGGAATAAAATTTATTTTATGAGTTCCTTTCATATGGTTTTTGATTCATGGGTAAGAATTTACAATTGCTTTTAGTATCGGGTTCGTTAGGAGCATGTGTCGATGAGTACATGTGCCGATGTGTGAGACTTCTGTAGTAATGTAAGCACTGAATGGTTTCTCCCGAGCGGAGCGCGACACGTGAGCACTGAACACTTCGTCTGCCCGACAGCTGGCGAGCATGCTTCGCGAACCGTGATGTTTTTTGCGGAGACCTTGCTCTAAACGAGTATTTGAATTTCAGCAACGATATTTGATACAACTACGAAACTCAAAACCCCCCAAATTACGCATGCTATTGTAATCCTTTCACAATGTATTACCTATATTATGTTTCCTATATAGCATTCGTAGCGTGTAAAATAATTTTCTAAGGTGTCCAAAGTGTTTTACGATATACGAAGGAAATTCCTAGCGTTCTCGAGTGTCGCGTAACGCGGAGACCTTAGACATTTAAGAGAATTTATTATTAATAGGTGCGTAATAAATCGAGGCCCGGACTTTAAATTCCATAAATTTAATAGAAATACCTACTTATAGCTACGATTTCCTAAGTAAGAGTAGCTACTAGAGGTATGTACTACATGTTTTACGAAACACGCCCGAAGCATGCGGCAATTACTGCCGACTGCCGCACTAATTGTGGCTAATGTATTGCGCATTACCAATAATAAGGTTCGGAGCCGTGTGCCGTGTGCCGCTCCTGTGCCGTTCATTAGAGGCATCATTTAGTACCTGTAAACGAGAGCCCGCGTCCCGCGCCCCGCCGAGCGTACTTCCGGTCAAGCGCTTTAGTTGGGCAGTCCCAACGCACTTGCGTAACATCCGCTCGGAATTACGAATATAAACATGAAAACATTTTAAAGCTCGCACTATACTGCTTATGAATCGCTCTCATTTCAACAATTCATAACCAGGAATAACTTTCATGAAATATTTCAGACGCTCCAAAATATAGCACCTACTTACATCCTAATAAGTACCTAAGTTTCGTTGAGTGTTTAATTTCTACCAGCGAGATCCGGGAAGTTCTATATAAGTGCATGCACGTAAAATAACGTAAGCTAAGTATCGTTACTACACAATACCTACTTATAATACTGTAAGTGTAATACTTATGAGTCCTCGCTAGGTTTGCACAGATGTGAAACGAATACGGTACTTTGGTAACAATGAAAGCAGAGATCGTAATAAGTATCGAAGTCTTTACTTTCATTCATTTGCTGTTTGCTTAAAAATAAATTAATTTGTTCCATACGATACGGGCGATGACTAATCCGGTGTTTAAACGCGCGCAGCTAAGCCAGACGACTCCTGAGTGCTCCGAACAATGATGGTACAAAGAGCTTTGTCTGTCACCAGACGAATCTGTGAGAAGTAATCTTGTTCCCATCGGTCTGCGCAGGCGCACTGACGGATCCTCGTCGCGCTCTGCGCAGGAATGTGTCGTAAATCATAGCCTATAGGCACTTATACCCTTAGCGGCAGACTCGCCTTCTGACACCCGCTTGCCGCCTGTCAGTGGCGTTAATTTATAAGCTGATATGTACGGGCTACCATCTAAATAAACAATTATTGTTTCTAGCTACAAATGATAAAGTTACATTACATACTTTACAAATAATTTCTCTTTCCGATGTTTAAAGTAGGTAAGGAAGAGAAATTGTTTTGATTGTGAATTTCCTCTAAGTAATATTTCATGTTATTATAGCGCAAGACTGTTTCTGTTAATCGGTCAACTATCCCCCGGAATGCGTTGAAATTGAGCTTTAGAGCGGAAAAACTTTACGTCACTCTGATAAAAAAGATCGCAAAATGTACCGTGACAGCATCGAAGTCAAACAGATTACGGAAGCGTGAACAAGCAATGACCGAGCACGAGCAACAGGGCAACAGTACGACACCGACAGAAATGCTCGCCACGCTTTTTGAACTAAATGCGTCACTAACAATTTTTCATTCTCCAGACAGACAGAAGGCGGCTATTTTTGCGTGCTCGGTTCGTGTACCAAAGAGACCAATAAGTACCCACTTGTAATATGGGTGGAATATTTGTTACCGATTTAGCAGAATAAATTGTTAAAAGCCAAAGTGAAAGAGATTTTACTTTTACCCGTGAACTATACATATTAGATATGAATTAAATGATTGGTGCAAGTAAAGTGAGCAGATGAAAAATATAAAATACGATGTATTGTGACATCGTATTTTTAATAATGATTTTCAATAATGATAAAAAAAACTCTCCCTAGGGGTTGTAGAATGTAGACGTGCGCTACGAGCGCTACGCCACGTAGCGTAGTAGAACTTGTAGTAGGTAATTACAAGTTTTGCGAAAAAATATGACGTAGAGCTATTCGTAGACGCGCCTACGAAGCTACGACATTATCCTAGACGCTTATTTTTTTGTTTCTAAAATTGTATTTATTTTGGGAATTTCAGGAGTAAAGAAAGGACTATTTTATCCTTTCACACAAAATACTCTTCGTAAGTAAAATTTGTTTAGGACACTAGAATGAACGTGAGGGATATTTTCTTTCTCATCTTCTGTGGTAGGGCTATACAGACACCATACAATAGGAACTGATAAGTACCTACATAATCGGACTAATAATGTATAGTTCAAAGGCACCGCCCGCTGAAAGGCTTTATTGTCCATCGGGATGCGCCAGAGCCGCCTCACATGCTCCTAATTAACTTATAAACGTTAGATATACGATTGAATATATTCGACACCAGCGGTTCGTTTTCGACCCATGCATCCGTCTATCCGTTGCAGCTGCTTACAAAATTACAATTACATAAATGAAATAAGCACGCAATGTGTAATACAATTTACTAAGCTTCTTTATATCAATCCTTACAACCGTTAAAATGCTATCTACATCGCACTCGCACATTATTACATAAATATTTACGTTTAAATTGGTTACAGAGATATTTATTATAAGTAACATTATTATCATACCTCGGTTAACTTTCTCGAGTGTCTTTGCTCAGTGTAGTAAGATATTTTAAGCGTAATTTATTCGAATTGGTCGACAATGAACTTGTCTGGAGATATTTGCTTAGGGACCGGCGACCGGCGGTGACGGCGCTGTCGCCGGCGCCGGGCCGTGGGCGGTGTACCCGCGGTTGCGCAACCTTTGGGAAGCTAGGCCCAGCGCGCGAGTTCATGTGACAATGCTATGAACTCGCCTCAACGCATTAGCATTCTACCGTTAACTCTACTACCTGCCAAGGTAACCTAATGAAACGATGTCACAACAATAAAATTATTATAGTATCTATATCGATTCTTTGTAACCTGCGCCGTATGTTAATCACGAAGGATAATAAATCGCGCTAGTGTAGACAGTGCACGTCGCGAGCCGTGTGGACTAACTACAATCATACTAATTTACTTTTATTCGAAATGAGTTCATGTTTGATCGATGATTAATAACAGTATTACCGTTAATCGTTTCTGGCTTTATACATATTCTACTCGATAGACACTTTTAATTTAATTTAATTGGAATCTCTCTATAACTACATCAATCGTTCTTTTAAACAGCTGAACCTATTATTGAATAAAATTCTTGCGAAACGTAATGGAACTATTGTACCTATATTGTAGGGCTCCAATTAGGTATACATAACTTTGAAAGTTACTTTAGTGGGTCAGACAAACAAACGATTCCTATTGTATTCGGAAAGTAGAAGAAAATAAAAACTCATTGAACACTGTCTTTGTATTCTAACAAAGGTTTTCGAACGTATTTGTACGTTCAGTAACGTAAAAATATAAATAAAGGTACCTACTTTTCATGTATCTAGGTAATTTTACGTTACTTGCATTATGCATACAATGTTATAATTTGAACTTTCTTTGTTTTCCTCAAAAGTATTTCGCAAAATGTCGACGCATCTGGCATCATCTATATTGGCAATTAGGTAGGTAAGATAGGTATCTTCCACATGAATTGTATAAGATGCCAGTAATTCACAAAATCATTATCTAAATTACCACCTGACAATTAATAACTGAGATGTTAGACAAACCTAATTAACAACAAGTTAAAGCAGAAAAAAATTATGTAAATGAATAAAGTTTCAGGTTTTATTTACATCGATAAAGTCCTTAAAAGCTTCGTTACACGGTGAGCAACTTCACTAAATTGAACATTAAACATTTCTCTTTCATTTAAAAGAAAGAAAGTCTCAAGCTAATGTTAGTAAATAAAAAGTCACTTATACAAATGAAGCTGAACTAAGTTCTCGACTATAATCGACAGCTATTATAGTAATGGGAAGACGTAAATATAAACAATAGCACTTTTCCTCAGAACGTTTCGAAAATATAGCCGGTTTATTCAAAAGTTCAATCAGCTCAATATTTTTCAGCTATACATAGGTATATTGTTTTGCTGGTTTGGTTTTTTTGTTGAATCATGCTTATTTAATTAGCGTACCTAACTCATATAGTAATTATTGCAAGTATTGTAGTAGCAATACCTATTTATTACGTGTTCGTATTAAACATACCTACTGAACCAATACCTACCTAATTATTCACAATTAGATGCAATTACGTAGATACTATAGATTATATTTTATATATATGTAGGTATAGGTAAAGCATATACGTAGTTAGTTAAAAGAAAACCTGTTTCTTCGAATACTTTATATAAAAAATAAGAAATAACAATAAAGGTATTTTATCTAGTACCTGCAAGAGTAAATGCAGCGGTCCACTAACCCTGCAGGCCGGTGTAGGTGCCTGGTATCCCCACAGACAGTTCCAAGGCATCTTACATGGTCATTTTAAAAACAAAAAATGTTCAGTGTCATAATTTCCAAATCATCACATTTCACATTGCACTCATTTTCAGGAGAGATTCTATAATAATTTCTCTTTTATAGTTTTTTCTTATAAGTCACTAAGGTTTAGAAAAAATGGTAAATAAATCCACGTTGCTGTGAGATAATCCGGTGGCTGCACATACGAGCAGCCGCGGACACAAGCAACTTGTGACTGAGGCCGGAGGCGCGGACCCAGCTGATTGCACTCCTGAACCTCATCACTAGCTCATTGGCAACCAAGGATACTCACAACATCTGAGGATATCTCACATGTACATACCTATGCGAAAGTTATGTAGGTATATATTTCAGGCATCTTATAAGTTCCTTAACTTTACTGCATAAAATTCAAAATGTGCCAATTGCCTAATAGGTACTTACGTATTTCTGAAGTTGTTGATTCGCCCAAAAATAAATTAACTTCGTACGAATCGCCTCAAGATAAAATAATATAATTTAAAAATGTCGATTCGCCTGTTTCGGGCGAGTTAATTCGTGCGAATCAACCAATTAGCCGTATTTATAATATAAACTAAGGTTCGCTAAAACTAGAAGTCAAATATATTATTTTAATCACGTCGAAATACACAGGTAAGCCAGGTAAGCAATACTGAATACATTACTGTTATTGGGTAATGTTAACCGTTTTGGCACTTCCGTCATTCTGAATTCTTTTAGTAACGCTTCTATTATTGTATTCACGTAGGTAGTACTTTTGTATAAAAACTATCTTTGTATTGAATTGACATTGACCAACGTTGCTTATGAATATTTCTTAAACAAAAACTTTTAAATCAATGTATGCCTAATTATTAGGAAGAGACAAGAACAACATAAAAAGATACTTTTATCATCAGAGAAAAGTTAAGTAGTGCCGTCATGCTTGGACTCCGTCTCTTCATTTTATAGACATGATATTAACACGCATACAGCACTTTAAATCCATTAAAACATTCCCGGGATAACGTCTCCCTGGCTCCTACCATTATCATGGTACGATTGTCCTACTATAACTTTCCAATCGGTTAAACAGGCATCTAGCTGTCACTTATGAATTTCGTAATGAGTTCATTGACTACACTATCTTCAAATTCTTTTAATAAAAATATAGAGCGTGCGACTCTAGATGCTATTGCTAAGTAACTCGATATACTTAGAGGTTTTCATTCCACTTCTATGGGAAAGCGGCTTTTTTAATGTTAGATAATTTGACCCCTACAAAGTTAAGCTCATCGTTACATATCCATATTGAAAGTAAGTTTTGTAAGTAAGTTATAAGCAAGTAGTAGAATATTTTAACATAAGACAAACAAACCTGCAACAACAAATGCAGTGGCGGACTGACCGCTAGTGGTTGCTGGCGGTCTCGCGACCACGGACAACTCCAAGGCATGCTTCTGATCCTGCAAATCGTTTTTGCACTGCTGACCTTACCACATCATTTTAAATACGTAGATCATATTAATTCACCGCCACAATTGGTTTATAAAGGACATACACAGTTGGTCTGTTCATATTACTTTAGCTACTTGAAATTATTGTAGGACAATGCTTTCATTATCTAACATAGCGTAAACATATTCGCGGTAGAGGTGCTAGGACTACGTAATGCGTGCAACAGGATACGGGAGTGTACGCATGCGTGCGGACGAGCGGACGCGCGCCTCCTGACTACGGCTCAGGGCTCAGTCAGCTCGCCTCTCCAGGATACTATCCCAAACACTCCCGACATTCGGGCACACGCCCCCCGCCGGGACTGCGGGAATGAAATACGAAAGGGCGAGCCGCTGCGGTGCGGTACTATACCGCGAAGAATTTCATGCGTTCCACAGATATTTTGGACTTCGATTGAAGTGGGTATAAATATAGGTAAGTATAAATAAATGCATTGGGCATACTTGAATACTAATAAATAGGTACCTACGTATAGTTGCTAGGTAAGCTCTTGTTCTCAAAACAGCCTTTGCATCACACACGTAGGTATTTCGCTAATTCAAGTTTTAAATAAAAGTAGGTACCAAATTGTGGAGATCGCTACAGTCACAACAGTACCACTATAGCAGGTATCATACGATCCGGATCCCGCTCATCCGACAAATTCAGAGCAATTTACATTTTGTTCCATTTCGAATGACCTCATCAATTAATTTACTTTATCGACGGTGAATGCGTTAATTATACTAAATTAGCATTTACGTAAGCCTTTGAGGCCATCATTGCTATAGATAGACGAATCTTTAATCATAATTACTTACTTGTAAATACATTGATAAGGAGCAAGAGATTCATATAAACACAGCCATTATTATTTTGTTGTTATGACCTGTTCCCAGTCTATCAATTGTGCTATCTAATCGAAGCATACAGTTAACTGTATTTCCAGGGAGAGAACCGCTGTTAGCTGCTCAAATATACACACGCATGACACTGATGAGTACTGATGAAGTGATGACAATAAAAAAAACCCGAAAACGAAACCGCAATTGACTGTAGCACAGACTGTAGGCACCGTACAGAACACTATCCCGATTAATATAACTTCAGCCCAAAAAAACGCTAACTCATCGCTTCTATCCCTAATAAACGCCTTCCGTGAAAACTTCATCCCGAAAACATGAATTCAGGACACCCGACACGGCTATATACAAGCAATTGACACACGGAAGTGCACCTAGGTAGGTACGTTATTCGTGTAAGCTTTTATTTTACCCTTCGTGTAAGTTTTAATTTCACCATAAAAGCAAAGATCCAAGATACCTCTTGAACCTTTGTTTTTATGGTAAAATTGTATACGGTACATAATTATATAGGCTTTAGACTTTTACCTACCTACATTTTCAGATGTCAGATTTTGTGAACAGAAGAGCAGATATGGCTGTAGTACGACTTAGGTGCTGTTACAACTGACGCAACTTCACCCCTACCTCATGAATAGCGGACTGAGCCAGTCATCAGAAGCGTAACTACCTACCACTAAGTAAATACTTAGTTAGGTACTTTACATAACTAATCAATAATGTACCATAAAAAACAAATAACAAAAGAAACTTACCCCTGTAAATGTTAATAGAGACTTATCTCTATTTCGAAACCATTGCACCCATTTCATAATTGCTGTAACACTGAAAATATTACAAAGAAATACTAAACCAACTGTTAATAAACCAACAATTAACCACGTAGAAGTATCTAAAAGCAGCTCTATCATATTAGAGCTTTAATTCCATTTGAATTCGATAATAGGAAAAACCGGTGGCTGGTGTGGAAAACTCGTTACAAAATTGTGTTCGTTGTGAATCTCTCAGGAATAATGAGTACTTGCCAGCGCGCACACTCTGCGCGGAACAACGCGTTCACTAGTTGTTAATTGCCTGCTACAATTACCTACGTGTGAATTTTCTTCCTGCATTTAATTAAATTAAATTGGTAGGCGGTACCCATGGACTTGGTCTGGATTTTGTGCAGGAACAAAGCAACTCAGTAAAAACAATTTATAATCATCACGTCTGTAGTAGGTACTTACTTCTCAAAAATACTATGCCTGTATTCCCCAAAAGGGCAGACAAACGGTACCTACATACACCCACATTTCACCTCAGTATGTACAGTCATGTCATGGGGTTGATTGGAACACTTGCACTACGAAAATCACCCTTACAGCTACGACATATGGGTGCTGTCAATGTCAAATTGTTACCACTGATTGAAGTAAGAGGCGAGTCTATTGCATCAACTCGGCACAAAGGCACCTGTCTCACCGCCAGCGATTAACGAGAAGCGAGTAGAGCAGCTAGTGACTAAAAACAAGTCGGCGAGCAGCGTGCAGCGAGTGCGTGACAGCGCCAAGCGATTAATAATTGCTCGTATGCGAATGTACCAAGCGTGATTCTCTAAGGCACATTTCTGGTGGAAAGTCACCCACCAGAAATGTGCTATGCTACGTTGCTATGGATGCGTTAGATATCCACCAATCATATTAATTAGTCCCATTATTGGTCCACATAGCCAATGAATATGATTAGTGGATATCAAACGCATCCATAGCAACGTAGCATAGCACATCTCTGGTGGAAAGGCACCCTAACTCTCTTCGCATGTTCTACCCGCCAAGTCAGCGTCGCTGAGCGAGTAGGTACTCTCTTTGGTACCTCTTGTCGCTGCGACGACAACCGAATACTCCGCGGGTGCAGCGGTGGTGTGAACAGACAGCGATCAATAGGTTCTTATGTATATCTTTTACTTACACGACACCTACAATCTTTTGTAAGTTTCTTGAGCGAGAAAATCACTGATTGACAGTCGCCTCGGCGGTGGAAGGTGGCGCAAAGACTGCTACTGAAAAATTCCTAATGGAAACACATGGGGAACATCAAATAACACTGCCCAACCCGGAATCGAACCCCGCTCTTACGACTACTAGACCAACGTAAACTTTTAATAAAACAAATTATTTAGAATTTTTTATTTTTTAAATAATTTGTTTTATTTCAAACTTTTTAGTTTAATTATTTTTATAATTTGGATTAACTCATTACTAGCTTTTATTTGATAACAATATTGTAATGTATTTTTTTTTAACCATCCCCTCCCTTTTTTTTTTTGTTTGCAGATGAAATATATTAAAACAAATTATAGCCTATGTCACTCCCACAATTAAGACGAACCTAACGACACCTCGTATGTTAAAATCCATCAAGCCGTTTAGGTTAAAGAGCGTGCCAAAGAAATAGACATACATACATACATACAAACATACATACATACTCTCGAAAAACCTCACCCTCCTTCTGGGGCAGTCGGGTAAAAATAATGTTATTGAAATATGAGTCATGTCTGTTTGCAATTTGTCCCATAAATACATATAAGTATATATAAACTCACGCCTTTTTCCCATGGGGGTAGGTAGAAACTACAGAACGCCACAGTAAGACTTTACAGATCAACAACATTCATTATGCTATTTACGTTGCAGAGCAGTTTTTTTTTTCAAAAATAGAAGCAATGGACAAGCAGTACCTTTAAAAAAAAAATAGATTGCGATTGATCGTGTATTACGCAATTCGGGTGCTAGTCCTACACGCACGCCAGTTGCGAGTACTACGCACCTGACCTTTGTGGAGAACATCGCCTACAAGGTCACTATGGGTTATTCCGTTTATCCACTCAGGCCTCGTTGCAACAGGCAACTGAAGGAACACGGGTGGGTTTTAGTCAGTAAGAGTCTGACACGCCCTTCCGCTCCGCCCAGAGCGGGAGAAGTCATATGATGATTTCCCAACCAAAAAAAAAAAAAAAAAGGCCTCGTTTACGGAGACGCGGGGCGTTGGGCGGCGCGTGCAGCATGGCGTTTCGCGGCGCGTCAGACGTTTTTTCTGTTTACGGAGAGGCGGCGCGTGAAGCGGCACTTACCATCGTACGCGTAAACACAAACATATGGCAATGTACGATGTTGTTCATAGAGATGCGTGGCGGGAAGAGTGGCGGTGCCCGCCGCGAAACGTCAAGCGTGTACCGAAGAACGCGGCGGGCACCGCTGCGTGCCCCGCCGCGTAAAAAACGCTCCATTTCAAGCAAATGCGTGAAAAAAGCTTCTCGAATTCAGTGCGGGCCGCGCCGCCCAACGCCACGCTCGACGCTCCGCGTCTCCGTAAACGAGGCCTAAGGTGGATACTCGGAAACGTATATCCGAGAATACACCCTAGGCCTAGTTGGATAAACGGAATTTATAGGTTTAGGGTGGAATTCTCGGACATACGTATCCACCTTAGGGTGGATACTCAGGTGGATAAACGGAATAAGCCGTCACATCACTATCCTAGGGCGTCTCCTCCCGGCGCGCGGCGTTTCCAGTCATATCCTAATCCTTCTTCTAATATTATAAATGAGAAAATGAGTTTCGTTTGTTTGTTACGCTTTTACGCTAAAACGACTGAACGGATTTGGATGAAATTTGGCGCATGGGTAAACCATGACCTGGAGATGGACATAAGTTTTCTGGAATAACTTTTCATCCTGGATGGCAGACGAAGTCGTGGGCAACAGGTAGTGTTCCAATAATGTGGTTAGAATATACAAGTGATTTCAGGTACGAGTAGGTACTTGTCGGAAAATGTTCTCAGTAGATTGATCCTTAACTTTTTCAGTTGATACTTGAGTATACATAATATGATACACATTTTACTATAATGTATTACACGTGTCATCTGGTGTCGTCATATTATATTATAATGGGTTTGGGAAGTTTGATAAATAAAAACACCACTTATTTAGATATTAATATATTTTCGAATCTAAAATGTACAAAAAAATACAACTTAAATGTTATGTACTCATAACGCCTGATTTCATCAATGAATAAAATATTACAATTCAAACATTTTGAAGGTATTAGTACGTGACGTGTATGTTATATTAATTGACAGTTACTAAATGGTAAGTGACCCGGAGCAAGCTACTAGGAACAAAAGGAGCTTATAACATTCTCGACTCCTTTTCATTGTTGATTTCTTCCGTTATAATTTTAAATTTCGTCAATATGTTTGTGCCAAAAATAACAATTTCATTATTATTCCTAATACCAGGGCGGTTGTTTAAAATGCTAAGACAAAACATTGGATGTACTGACATTGCAACTGTACAGGTTTCTTTGTATCTCTTCTAAAATAAACATAACGACCTATAGTTAAATTTCTTATTTAATCAACCATCACTTCATAACAACTTTGGTTGTGTATGCTAATCGTAAAAATATATGTATTTTAGCTATTTACAATATATAAACATACATACAATGCGTAGAAATGCACAGCAACACAAAAGGCCTTAACTAACATCTGAAGAACTAAATAACACAGACTAAACGGCCACTCACAAAAAGGATCATTGTAGAAACAAGGACTAGGTTTCTTACTCGTGTTTTATTTCAAATCTGTTTGACATATTACATTATTTAAATATTATAGTTGGAATTCATGACTGAAGGAAACCTACCGTTGAGCTTATCCCTACAATATTAATAGAAACACACAGCTCTACCATACAACTAATAAAGCACACATCCCCAAAAATCAATTCTGTGAGCGACCGGATCTATAAAATCACTTTGCAATGTTTTAGAAAAACATAATTAGTTTAGTTATAACTCTATAACAGAATATTAAACCTAAGTAATATTCACAATATAAAAATACCCTTGTACGCAGACGACAGGCCAAGACCAAAGGCATGATTTTATACAAAAAATAAAATCAGCAACGTACGGGAATGCCTTGTTGTGTTAGCGACTGTCATCCTACTATATAATAAATATTTATCACACAAACTTACCTCTAAGTAGAGGAATTTTTTGAAAACCCTTTGTTTATTATTATATCAGGAAAAAACAACAATAACTATAAAATAAATTGATTCATTATGTAACATAAGATTGAAAACAAATTATTTTAAACTAATTATGTTTTCCTGCAGAATCAAAGACTCCCGTACCCGTCTATGTTTCTCGTTTAACAATAATGCATAGTGATCGTGATTAGTAGGCCCCTGCCGCAGAGTAATTTTATGAATGATAAAAAAATATTTCTATTACACATCGATATATCACATTTGTTAATGCAGTCCAATTGTATTTTTTCTGCAAGATTGGATGGAATTTTGGACCCAATTAATTATATTTTAATTTATTAAATTTACTCTGAGACAATGGGTCGTATTTTCTTAAATATAAAATGAAATCGTTATTTCAATCTTCTTAAATAGAATTCCAAATTATATGTAACATTTCAATATATACCAATTTCTCCAGAATTGTAATTATAAAATGTAAAATCTATCATGCTCTTACAATTTATTTTCGATATTATCATTTATTCCGAAAAATTCATAGATTTTAAAACAATATCTGAATCGGGTATCCCAATTCGGAAATCAAATATATTCTAAAAGTAATTAGAAAAAAAGACTTACAGGTATTATCAGCACACACTAGCGTTTTTTTAAATGATCTTTCGTCAACCTATGTTTTAAACAGTATTGTAGCAGTTTGTATAATTCTGTTATGAACTAGAAGTTCGAATTGATTCTTACATTGAGGTATTCATTCATTACACCAAGACAAATATCTTCCTAACACTTGATTATACTAGACGATTTCCATACATGTAATATCCATTCGTAAAGCCCATTTTAAAATTTAAATGTTCGGTTATCAAAATATTTGTTTATATATAGAAATACTAATTTTCGTTGATGATTAGATGTGTTGCAATGATGTCGAAACATACAGCACATTTTAATAGGTTAATGTTCAATTGAATGTCGTTCCTTTTTTTAACTAGAGAATTTAATTACGTATTCTAAATTTAGTAAAGGAAAAAGTAATTTAGTAGCTTATTGAGCGTTTATAATAGTGAATTGGAACGTTAGTTTCATTTTATAGTCGTTGTGCAAATCGGAATATCGATATCTACCTTCTAGTGGTAACAATAACCCGGATAAGACATAGGTACTCATGTTATTGAATAAAACCGCGGATTAGAAACATGACGAAACAATATTTGAAGCTGGAGTCAGCGACTAAAATATAATATTAAGATATTAATAATTATATATTTTGAAACGACTTATACGAGGACTAAAATATGTAATAGTGCTTGATTTTGTACTACACACTAAAAACATGACCAATTCGACTAAACCGGTATGAAAAGGAACTAAAAGACAATTACAAACAGGTCAGTTATGTCATTAATAAGCGACTACAAAATGTAATGGCACACATTTTACACAGATATAGTTTAATGTAGTAAGTATATAGATAAAGGCAGATTTTCGTTAGGGGTCGAAGTTAGGTGTTAACTGTTGAAGAGACTCCCCAAAAACGCATAAATTGTCCATATTAATAATCAGCGTTATCACAAAAGCTCCAAATTGATTTTTGATTCATGTTAAGATTTTACTCATTTTACCTATTATCTCAACTGCATACTCTGCTCTATTTTCTATACTGTGTATTTTTTTAAACTGTCTATTTATATCTGAACTTGAAAGCGGTTTCTTAATATGGACCGTAAATGCGACAGTCCCAGGTCAAGTTACGACCAAGATACGACGCAGACCAGACTACTTTTAATTTTGGAAGACTAAAATTCACCAATAATAATTCCACTGTAACTACATAATATTATTATGTAGACGTGAGTCCCGTATGAAGGTAATTTTATGTCAAAGGCATATTGTGTAGGCTAATTCATCATCTCATGATAAGGTATCACTACAAATGTTAATGTGGTATACAAATCTCACACGAATGCATCAGCTCTAAATTCGATGTAGTTTATTTACAATGATTTTTGATCTAGGTACAGGTAAGCTAAACTCATGTTTTTAATGGAATCTATGTGTTGCAGACTTATGAATTTATTCCATATTTATGCATATTATTACTAAATTCTATTTCAATTTCAGTATTATTAATAATTTTAAAGGTGGTTTTGAAAAAATATTATTTATATTTTATTTTCAGGCACCGATGCTTTATTACGGCATGTCTTTATTATAATATACATTTAACAGAAAATTAAACGGTTTAATCATGCAATGGACGTGTTTCAAACGTTATAATATAGTCTTGATTACATAAACTAGTTATGTTACCGTAAATCTGCAAAAAATATAACATTTGTGTACATTTATCCTCGTCGAGATGTTGTAAACTAAGTGACGGCATTATATGCTGTTTCATCTAGCGACCAGTTACGAGTAAATAAATTTTGTTACCATATATTTATGTATTATGAATGTATTAGACACGGCTACTTCCTTGCCTATTTGCTTATATTTCCATGTAACAAGGCCATCACTTGTACTTTGTTGGTTTGAATTTTACTTATTAACACTGACAGGACTCGCCTCTCTGAAACCATCGTGTGGAATGAATTATGTTGTTATGGTCATCAGATTGCGTAAAGCTTATCACACTATCTATAGACTGACTGAGCCGAACTTCTCCAATTTGATCAACAACAATGTCAAATTAAATTGGTCAGTGGCCTAAACTTCACTCTATTTATTTTTATGGTATAAAAATATGTTTTTATATAATATTTCATAGTCAGATTACTTGTTTAACTTGATTTGTGGATTATCTATACATATTTTGTACGTTCATTATTTAGTTATAGCACATCACAATTTACTTTTTTAGTGTATCTACGTCCTAAATGTTATGGTTGGTATTTTGAAAAATTCAATTGCTAGAAAGTAATTAATATATATTATAAGGAAACTTACTTATATTATGATCTAAATCGAGTGAACCCCCAGAACTCTTTTAAGTACTTCATATCGATTAACTTGTTGTTTCTCGCCAATCAATTATAAGGACTACGTTTTATGTGCAAACAGTTATCAATCGGTAAGGAATAACAATTCCTGATCAGAAAACAAATTCGGCGATAGCATGTACCCTAGTATCAAAGATCGATGTGAACACCGTCAACGTTTCTTATTATCCGGATTTGCACTGTTTATAACGTTCAGGCTAAGTCATGGTCCCGTATATAAAATACGGGAGCAACAATACTGTCAACAACTTTGCTAAACGTTCTACCAGTGGATTATTTTAAAATTTAAGTTACACATATTAGACCGTTCTTAGGATACACACCACACCCAAAGGTCTTAGTCATATTTTATTATTATTATTACACTTTAAAGGTAACGTATATTAATTATTATTAGATAATATTGTGCAATTCTAGTACGCTTAATTGTTAACGTCAAAAGTACATGCCACTTCAAGCAGTATTCACTTTTTTAAGTCTAAATCTGTTTCGAAATATCTGATCCAAAAGAAAATACTACCACAGAATTATGGTAGTGACGACATGCAATCTCTTACGACATTATGTCATTTTTTTTAATTTCCAATTCAGGTAATTTCGCAATTTTTGTTTTGTACTGCCTGAAATGGCGAAGTAAATACTGCTAATTTTCGTGCATAATTTTTAATTTATAGTTACTAATAATGACATCCAACATTGATGTTATTCAACATTGACCTTTCACCATAGAACTTAGAAGTATACACACACAGTTGATAACATTTTATGCACTTAATTATAAACATCATTTTTACGACACTACTAGCTTTAATATCGTAAATAACAAACTACTAAAAGGAAATTGATTCCAAATGTAAACAACGTTTATAATTAAGACTGTGTGATGTACGATCAAAATGACCTTACGATCATTATGTCGATTTCTTTATCAGCAGCAAATAACGTTGTGTTTATTACACATTTGTGTGTTTATGCTTTTATGAAAGTTAAGATTTTAAACATTCTAAGCGCTCAGACGACAGAACTTTCTGGTTATGTATAACGATTGCACTTAACAACTCATCATTAGTCCTATTTGCCACGGTTAGAGTGACGCTTTAAATTGTGTATATTTACAGTTTAATTGATAAAAATAAACGTTAAATAATCCAGTTATATTTCGAAAGTAATTTGAATTGAAATCTATGACGAAAGTAGAAAACCTAAGTTTTAAAATAGTAACGATTGAAATTAAAAAATGCCATGCAAAAAGGCCGGGTATCCCTACCCGTATACAGGCGAATTTCGTCTGACGGACCGTCGCAAATAGTCTCTAACGTTAATGATTGTTAGACATGTTTAGTCAATATCGTGTATATGACATGTACAAAGTACAGGCATACCATATTTATGACGTATAAAAATTTAGGTCTTCAAATATTTTTTTATTTATCAAATCCAATATAATATGCACAATGTGCAAAGAATAATAGATACATTAAATTGATAAAAATAACAATATATATTATCAATTCATTATAACTCTTTCTTATTTTCTATTTATAACAAATCCGCGCCTTTGTATTAGGGAAACTTCGTCGACCAAACAAGGGGGTTTTACTCTAGTATCAGGAAGGACATGAAAAATGTCATAATCACAGATCTTCAAACCAAATAATTTGCAACAACAATCAATTTTATATTATTACGTTCATTGAGTGTTTTTTATTTTTTATTTCATAAGCTTGTATAATATTCAATTTACCGTATTGAGTTGCGATACTAATGCGAGTATTAAGTTGTAAAACTGTAGTCTATAGAGTTTATGTTATTAAATTTTGTTCAATCAAGTGAACCAAGAAAACATTCACTGTGATTATAACATTAAATTTCAAATTTGTCAATTGTTAAAATAATAGAAAACAGGTATTGGAAAAACATAAAAAAATAATTTGTAATTATTTAATCAATTTCATAAATGGATTGAAATTAAAAGAATATTGTACCATACACGAAACACAAAGAAATATTTTAACAAAATATTTACAATAAAGCAACAGCTATAATTTAACAACATATTATTTACACGTAAAAATTATATTCTCCATAAGAGAAACCATTTCACTCGCCGTCTCGTCATCATATACTATAATACAAATTACTTTGTCATAACAGGTAACATCTGACTTTCATACTATAATACATAACGTTCACAACGCCAAAATATGTATTTTATATTTCTATACAATATTGCACGCGGTATATTTCTATTGTACATTGTGTATGTGTACTGGGCGTACGAGTCAATAAGATATTTTTAAATCACTATTTTTTTTCCATCACAGGAAGCTACGAATTTCGCATCGATTCGTTTTTCGTTAAAAATTAGAGCACAATTAAAGATACATACATATTTATAAAATACCATACCTAAAGTTTCTCAAAGAACTTAGAAGTAAATATATCATCAACGAAACGATTTTATACAACTCGAAAACATCACTAGCACTACTAGACTACATTAAAGATGTCTATAAATACGCGTATGTACTATATTATTCTCACGAGTGAGATTTACAGCCGCAGAGGTACCACGTAGACCGTAACTGGGAACGACGACGTTCGTTACGCTGGAATCTAAGGATCGTCGGTTAACGTCCACCCGATGAAGCGAGAAATTAATAAATGCAAACTTCAGCGAGACCCGTAGCGCGCGTCAGCGCCCGGCCAGGCGCGGGGCGCGGCCATCACTGCGACAGCAGCTTCTGCAGCAGCGACGCCTTGCTGGGCGCAACGCCCGCCCCGCCCGCCCCGCCCGCCCCGCCAGCCGCCTCATCACCGCCCGGCGCCGGGCCCGCCGAGCCCGCCTCCGTAGTACTCTGTGCGAAACCAAACGAACACAATCAATAAACTGTTCTCCCTTACAATCACCAAGTGCTCCTAAGTCCTAAACGAAGTGTGCGAGTTCCATAATATGCTTTACTATACTGCGGGGAGACTATTGAGTCGTGGCTTATAATATTTTATCTTATACTGAATTTCTAACTTTGATTAGTTGGGTATTTTTACCACACCTTCATAATTTAATAAGGTTTATAAACAGTATCTGAAGCACACTTTGTTAGTTGACGGCAATTTTAAGCTTTTAACACAAATTTATTAATTTAAGTGTTACATTTCTTTTTTTTATCCTGTCTCTTAACATCGCGTTACTAGCAGAAGGTCGAACATAAATTTTCAAATGAATATACAAAACATTATTCATTGATTATATTATTCTAATTCAATTATCTTACCATTATCTATCTTTAGCAAAAATGCCTATTTGAATAACTGCCCATTTAATTTATAACGAATTCAACTATCTAATGAAATCATTTGATTGCAAATTAGTGGGCGATTTGAATTGAATACGTACCATCGATACAATAGAAAAAAAGTATTAATTATTATTGCAAGTATAGCATTTTGTAAGTAATTTGATAGCGTTTTTTTACGAAAGCAAAAGATAAATTTACTTATTTACTATACACGAGGAACGATCAAAATGTTTTTTTAAAATAAATTCGTCTTTTTATTTGTCTTTCTTAAAAGGTCCAAAAGAGCCACTTTATAAAACTAAATTTATACGTAATCTTGAAAGCATCTTGTGCATCACACTGGAAACACTGCAGCTCGTTGAAATCAATTTACAAGAATATTTTTGTATGTGATTCTTTGCTATATAAAATTGCAAACCAAAATTAGTGAAAATCACCATTCCATTCCATTCTAGTGACTTAAATAACTTGAAAGATTTAGCAAAATCCACAAAGCGACTATCTTTCGTATGATCTTGATCGCTACTCGTACATATTCAATTTCTAATAGTATAAACCGATTCAAGTCTCAAATACCGCCATGCAATCGTCTCCTGAATATCTACGAAACGTAATCAACGAAAAATGTTCTAAAACATTTTTATAAGCAGACAATAAGCAAACTATTGCAAAAATATAATGCTGTTGTTTTATTACTACAACGTCACAAAACCTTCACCACACTTTATAGTCTGCGCATGCGATTTCCTCCCCGATTTTATCATAAGCTTAACCTTTAATTAGTTCAATCCTATAAGCCGGTGATTTTAAGGTATACGTTTAAAACAAGATTTCTAAGAAAAAAATATTTGAGATGATTATTTTTAGAATTCAAGTAGTTTTCACTAGTTAAGAAACATTATTTTACATCACATCACAAAAGCTTATTCAAAATTCAGGAATGTACCAATTTACAGCTACTCCAAACGTCTTAAAATCGGCATTAAATAAATTTTAAGCAGTTGATTAGGTTTTTGCATTTATAAGTAAAAATACATAAATAAATATGTTGCCAGTGTGGAAAGCGAACGTTGGTACATTTCTCTAAGCTTCTAGTATCAAGATGATCGAATCGACAACACACGCAGCAGAGCAGACGTAATAATTATAGGTAGGTCTACGGAAAAATGAAAACCTATAAAGTAGTGAAGTGACTAGATGATATTTTGTACTCGCTGAACGCGTCCCAAGCTTACCGGGGTGCTCTGCGATTCCCACGAATTAGTCGACGCCGAGGCCGCTCGGCCCCCCACCACACTGCCGCCACCTACGTACGTACACACGTATACATTGGCAGTGGATATCCCCTACACTGACAATGTTTCAAGAAAACGCGCTATTGAGAGCAACGTTCCTTTATTGTCCCCAAATATTCTGGACATGAAGACCACTTGTGGACAACATTGTCATATACAGCTACAATTAAGTCCAATGTTTTCCCGAATTAAATAGGTAAGTACTTAAAATTTTAAACAAACATGAAATCGAAATATTTGCACATATAAAAAATGTACATTACCATATATGAATAAATCATTACTAAAGATAAAACAAAGGGCTTAGTACAGGCAATGGTTATCCCAAGCATGTTAGATTCATCAAATTAGGTGGATTGAAAAGGAAATAATTATTTTAAATATGAGGACCACAAATTATAACACCACACTTGTATCTAGGGTTGCCAACCCTATTATATAATATAGTATCCTGCTATATTAGAGGCCTAAATACTATATTTGAATAAAACTATTTTATGCAAAACTACTATATTTTCATTTCAATACAAAAAGGGCCAGATGAATGTTATAGAGCAAATATTAATCTCATAAAAGCTGAATTATTTTGTTACCCTAATTTAGATTGTAATAATATTATTTATGAGACATTTATACAAAATAAGTATCCGTTTAAAGTCTCAAAGTAGCAAAAAATATGCATATAAAAATTTAATATTTTTGCGACATACCTATTTTTTTTCGCTTTCTTCTACCAAAATACTATATTTGATATAAAAAAAAGTTGGCAACCCTACCTGTATCCTTCGGGTAGGTCAAGGTGTAAATTGGTTGATTTCAGCGTGTTCAGTGTTTATTTTATTAAACTATGGTTTTTCAGTTTAAAAAAAACTTAATATGATATGTATATAGTCCTTCTAAAGATAATATTTATTTATTCACCTCAGGTATTAGCAGTGTCATTATTTATTTTCCAACACATTATTTCATGTTCATCATTAAAAATAATTTAGATTCCAAACACCCGGCGTTGTGGCAAAGATTATTATTAGTAACACTACATATCCCAGTTTAAAACATTGAAAAAAAAAAGTACAATACATATTCAGTTAGTATAACCTTTAAAGGCACCTGAACATGTTGCAAACAATAAAAAAAAACCATTAATTAAGTAGCAACCACTCATACATAGACTGAGGGGAAGAATTTTCCATGTGGGAAAATAATAAACTGCATAATTTCACAACCGCCGATAAAGGATAGGAACTCTTTATCTAAACAATAATCATACCTACCGAGACTACATCTGTTATCTATAAGTTTCTAGATAATAAGTGTGTACGAACCGGGCGGGGTCATATCGAAGCTCATGAGCGAGTCCATGTCGGGCGGCTGCAGCGGGTGCAGGTCGGGTCGCGCCGAGCGCGCGCCTACCACGGCCCGCAGCTCGTTGCGCACGTACTCCGACGTGCCGCCCGCGCCCGGCCCGCCCGGGCCCCCGGGGCCCCCGGGGCCGCCGGGGCAGCCGGGGCCGCCAGGGCCGCCGGGGCCGCCCGCGCCGCTAACGCTTCCACCGTTGCCCGCACCTACAAAATCACTTTTATTCGACTGTGACCTCTCATCACCTTGCTATACATCTATTACAGGCGACGGAAGGTGGAACATTTTACGGTTATTCCTACCTTTGTGTGGGCCTACCGCGATGCATTCAGAGATATTCGAAGGCTCGGATTGAAGGATTTCCCGCAGCGGGGCCATTACTAACTTGTTCCATAGTTATATCAGGTAAGCGAAGGTTGTTGAAGCACAGAATGCAAGAGATTATTATTAACCATGCAGAGCGATAGGTATCGGAAGAAAGAACTGCCGCTACATCCGAGCAGATTAGACTACTACTCCAAGCCTTACCTCTTTCGATGCCAGTACAATCGTCGAACTTATCATTTTCGCCAAACTCAAATCCCCGCACGAATTAAGGCGGTCCCCGAAGTAATCTATAAAGATCTCTTTTGTACCGGCCGATTAAGTAGGTCCGTTGCACTTCGACACGTAAGCCACGTTCAGCGGCGTCGGGCGCGAGATACTCACATGCGTGCTGCAGGTCCCGGGCCGCGTGCGGCGCGTGCGCGAGCGGGTGCGGGCCGCAGCGCGCGTACTCGCCGCAGTAGCCGGCCGCGCCCGCGCCGCCCTCCTCGTAGTAGCCTCCCACTGCCACACACGCCGCGATAAGTGCCCGGGCGCCGAGCACGGTGCCGTGAGCGACGCCCGACCTACCTAATTCGATGCGCCTGCCCGCCACTACGGCGGTATCGGGGAGTCGAGGGACTCGCCGATGTCAAGTCGAAAGCGCGAATATCGTGTCGATCGAACGCTGCGCTGAGCGTCGCCGACGACATGATGACCGTACCCGACGGGCTGATGTCACCCACGCGCATTCCGCGGGTAACTAACTCGATATGAGTTTGAGACCGCGACAGATCGTCTGGTCGTAGCTCTAGCTTGACTTGCATTCATAAGATTTTAAAAGATACCGGATAGTGAAGCCTTAAAGACATGCAATTAGGTTTTTGTCTAAGATTTCTGGAAAAATTGTCCAGTCCTGGCAGGACACGCTATTTCTAAAGTTCTACGGGACATGCGTTTCTTTTTTGAAATATCATGCTCTGAAGTCAAATAAAATCGATTGGCAAACTTCTAATCTATA